>CM070028.1:45018092-45059591 GCA_036247105.1 Cirrhinus mrigala | reverse complement strand
TTATTAGTTATTAATTTTAAAAGTAGTGTTGTTACTTTACTTATTACTCCCAGCCAACAGTAATTAGTTACACTAATAGTTACATTACTTTTCCATTACAGCTCAAAAATTGGCAATTGCATAATTTTTGCAGCCTTTTGCAGTGGACTTAGTAGCACTACACAATTTACATGTGACATTGATATTTTTTTTTCATCCATTCTCCCTACAAATTAAAATAATGGCTATATTTACAGCTGTTATATGATTTATATGATCTTCCGACGAAGCTAGCTTGCTGCATTGGTGACACCACGTGTGTATGTGCACAACAACAATTATGAAAATTGATAGGGATGATTACATTTATGTATTTCAAATCATTAGCAATTGTGACAAAAAAGCCACTAACAACTAGAAATTTTTTGGATGGTACCTTTAATATTTAAAAAAAAAAAATGTTATTAGTAATTAGTTACACTACTAGTTACCAGGTAAAGTAATAGTATTACTGTAATGCATTACTAGTAACTAGTTACTGCCTAACACTGCATATGATATAATGTTATAGTTCATGTAGCCCTTATTATGCATTTTACTGGTTGTAAGGGATACAACATATTCTTATTTTTTATTAAAAGGTTAAGGGTTCATATTAGAAGGGTTTATACCACCTCAGTTTCAAATAGCCAAAAATAGAAGAATATTGTGTAAATTGCGAATGAACTACATTTCATGTTGAAATGGAACATAATGATTTAAAAAATATGCATATTTATTCTAATTTTTAGTGAACTGAAAAAACAGTTTGCAATATGATGTTTCAGCTCAAAAGAATAGGACTGAGCCTTTACAGCTTGTATCTCAGATATTCTGCAAAAAAAAACCATCAGTTTTTGATTATCATGTCTATCATGTCTATCACGATGAAATCATTAAACCATGTTAGTTTAAACTTCTGATAATCTATTTTGAGTGCACACATTCGAAGCATGCAGACAGAAAGTGGCTGTGACACAACATGTGAATATTAAACTCTTTCATGTCGTATTGCGCTTAAACTGTCAAATACACACAAGTTTATATTAAAAACACACGAGTTACAAAAACAGTCAGTTATGTCTATGAAGGTGAACAGCTGAGAAAGAAATTTCATGTTTATATTAAATCTGTGTGGCAGCAGTGTAATATACAGTAAATAAATAAAGAATAATAATAATAATAATAATAATAAAAAATCCACTTCCATGAAATTAGGGTGAAATGGTAAAATTCGAATAAAAATATACACTTTTGACAAAATGTATGCAGATGCGGTCAGAATGGTCACAAAAAAAAAATAATGTTTGTTTGTTTATTTATTTATTTATTTGTGAAGTTGGTGGAACACTTTGCTCAGTGTCTGTAAATGGATGCATATGATACAGATGTTAAATAATGTTACTCTGGCATTAATCCTTGCAAAATTACTTAGTGTGTCGTTTGTCTGGGGGAATGTTACAGCACAGTTTCATTATGTGTATACTTCTAAGTCTTCATACATTTGGTAAATATTTCTTTGTATTCATCAAACAAAACATCTGTGGCCTTTCATGAGGTGCTGATTAGTTTAAATATGGCCACAACGATCTATCACGTCACTTTAAAGAGTGCCAAAACGGTATTTATTGCTTGAATTTCCTAAGGAAACTGACAGAATTTGAAATCTGAGACTTTGTTTCATATCAAAAGTAACACAATGCCTAGACTATTGCTATTTATTGAAAGAAAGACGCACTATGTACTGTCCATTCATCAACTGAAAACAGACCAAGAGATCGATTGTGATTTAAGAATCGATATTGGTTTATTAAAATGAGAATCGAGAATTTATTTTTATTTTTTTTATTTATTTATTTTTTTTGATAAGCAGGTGAAAATAAATTCCACAGACTTGCACTGAAGGAGGGACCTGAGCCATATCTAGAGACCAGAAGATCACAGAAACATAAGGTTGGTTCTTTTGACCTATAAACAAATACCCAGATCTCCCTAATATTATTGTTTCCCACGTAAAATCGTGTTTTGAACACTAGATGGCGCTCTATGCTCCTGTTATACCACCTGCTGTTAACAAGATTTAACTAGTATGTGGGAGAATTGTTTATGTCTACATTGATAACTAGTCATTTATAGAATTATAACAGAAGTTTCACCAGTGTTACATTTATTAGTAGTAGCACTGAAATGTTTTTTTTTTTTTTTTTTTTTGTACACTGAAGAAAGCAAATATGTGTTATCCTCTTTTGTTACTTTGATGGATCATACAGACAAAAATACTACTGACTCACTGCTGAAGTCATACAAACACACTTGATTCAGGTAGCTAGATTTATATATATATATATATATATATATATATATATATATATATATATATATGTATATATATATTTAAAAAAAATAAATATATACCAATAAACATTTCAAGCACATGCACTCCAAACAAATTTGTTTTGCAGGTAGGCCATTCGTGATTTATCACAAATTCTACTGTATCGTTAAAAAAAAAAAAAAAAAAAAAAAAAAATCCAATGAATGAATGGATGGATGGATAGATAGATAAATAAATAAATAAATAAATAACCCAAAAACTCCCACTGTCCCACTTTATCTAACACATTCAGTCAAAGTATAGACCAAAATAAATAAATAAATAAATAAAAATAAAACTTTTTTTAAACATTTTGTTATTTGCATTTTATAATATTTAGTGTTGTTGTAGCATTGCTTAGTTAGTTTCTCTTCAAAACTGCTGAAAACAAAATACATCAAACAAAAATCATAAAGTGTACATTATACACTGCATTTATTCTTTAAATGACCGAGGCTGGGTCATAAAAACAACATAAATATATATATATATATATCTGCTTGATTTGAGACCATTTAGTCAAACAGTCAGCATTGATGAGTTCAGTATTATGTAGTAAAGTGGTTTCTATTTAGAGCAGAAGTTAACGGTTTCATTTGAACAAGAATGGAAAAAAAAAAAAAAACCTTTAACCACACATGATTGACAGACAGTTTTCACACCTCAAACACTCACAAACAGACATCAAAAACAAAACGTCCAGCAGTAAGCACATTCTCATGCATGAGCTGTTTGTCTACCAGCAGATCTAACCGCATTTCTGTAGAGATGTAAATAATCAATACCACAATGGGTCTCCATTTCTTTTGATGAGAACTTTGCATCTACGGTTTGCAATTTTGACTTTAAGAGTAAAAAACAAACATGATCCAATGTGCTGTAAGAGTTGCATCATTCGTTAAAGGCCCTTATATTACAAGGTAAAGTATTTTGAAGTTTTAGGAGATCAGATGCAATGTGGTGATCTCAAAACTCAACCATTGACTTTTTCTAAAAGTCATTGCAGGAGGTTCCTAGTGAAAATGATTATACAATCTAGTTCTTGTACTAAGAAAAAACATTGTCGTTTGGTCATTGTCGTGTCATTATTGGTGCATAATCCACATGACCATCCTCTTTAACTTTCTGTTAAAAAATGCATAACACAAGATATATTAACAATAATAAATGTGAGTTTTTATAAATAACATAAGGCTTTTGTAAACATCTGATGGTGTTGATGTGTGTGAGATTTAAGTGATAGGTTCATTTCCGCAGCACGTACGAAAAAAAATCATGCTTTGGCAAATCGTAATTGTGGCATAAAATAGCGAAACTGTGACATACTAAACAAAAACGAGTGTGTCATAATTTCAACTGTTAAAGTCAGACTTTTTAATCTCATAATTATGACTTAAACATCATCATTCTGAATTTGAATGTTGTATTTTTGACTTTAGTAAATTTGACTTTCATCTCATTATTATTACTTGAGATTCATAATTTTGACATTTTATGCTATAATAATGATTTACCAGAGCATTTCCTTATTGCTGGGATCTGAGTCTTCTGAAATTATACAAATCAACACTCAACAAAGGAACAATAAAATATCTTACCAATTCCTCTGTGTTTCTTTTGTAGAATGTCGGCACAGTGTAAGTGACCTCTTCTTCAGAAGTCTCAACTGTTTCAATAATAATATGCATTAAAACAACTAAACTCAACAGACAACTAGATGTGTTTCTTCACAACATATGTGTTATTATTAGGGCTTTCAAATTTAAAAACACTATTAAAATATGGCATTAACAAAATTAAAAATGCATTAAATAAATACATTTTAATAAATGTAATAAAATTAATGAATTTTCCACACACAAAATGTTCTTAAAAGAGTATGTGTTTATCATAAAATTTAGAGAGACATTCTTTACACAAAAAAATCAACTCCGTTGGGGTGTTTAATCTCAAAAGTCATTTACATTATTAATATTTAGTCAACTTATCTAGCACAATAAAAGTCATCATTTATTAAGATTTTAATTTGAGTGCCAGCTGCATCTTTATGGCTTTAAGATTATGTCAGATTGGAGATTTATTTATTTATTTATTTTTATTTTTAATTTTTTAACTAAAATTAAACATTCATGTTTTTGTATATTCTGTATTTTCAGAATCTGTGAGATAAATAAAGAGCGTCGTTCAGTATCATGAGTGTAATGTACAGAAATAGTCAAACTCAATAATTACACATTATTTGTTTTCATATCCAGGATTTTAAGTACAAAATTGTGAGATTAATGTTCTATTAATGTTATAATGTTATATGCTAAATGTTATATTACATGCTTAAAAGCAGTAGTTAACCCTTGCCTTCTTGGTCGGTTTTTCTGTATTTCCTGCAGATCCAGAAGATCACGATTGCAGCGACAAACAACAGAGATCCAGCAACAGCTGCAGAGATCAGTACTTTCAGAGAGAATGAGACTGGAGGAACTGGAGGAGAGTAAAAACAAGATAAGTCAAAAACGTAAGTGACTTAATCAGTCTGATCTACAACGGAAGACAGAGATCAGGTCAGCATGTAAACACACATATATCAGCGCTGCCGTACCTGCACATGTGTGACAGAGTTTGCTGATGTTCAAATGTCTGGTCTGGTTGCTGATGGGATTGTTGATCACACAGCTGTAGATGTTTTTATCCTGATATTCCACCTCCAGAGGTAGAGAGAGACTGATGCTGAGATCAGACACACGGATGCTGGACAATAAACTGTTTCCTTTGTACCAGGAGAGACTCACATCACTCACATTCACCACTGAACACAACAATGAACAATATGATGATGATGAACAGTTTGAAGAGTTACTGCTGATGACAGGAACAGGCAGACGAGCTGAAAAATATGAATACAACAATCAGTCTACTTTGGCTGTTGTGAATTACTGTCAAGTCAATTTTGTGTTGAGTGGATGTTTAGTGTGTCGATGGCCACTGAATGTGTCTGTCATCTCAAATTATAAAATGATTTAATCTATGAATATGTAAACAGAATATACGATTGTTAGGATAAATTATGTCTTTATATAGGCAACATTGGTAGCTGAACAAGCTAATCATTGTCTCGAGAATTATGAAGGATTACAAGGTTTTTTTTGTTTTTTTTTTTGTTTTTTTTCTCACAGTTGGAGCTAAACGCAGCAGAACAGCAGCACTCCAACACCGGTGCTGCCTGTCCCTGCTGTATACTCACCGTAGACAGAAATACTGAATGTTTTGGATGATTTTTTTGCTCCAACTATCTCTAGTTGATAAACTCCAGAGTGTTCAGCTGTGATGTTTGTGATGGTCAGAGATCCAGTTTGATTGTCCAGCTTCAGTCTGTCTCTGAATCTCCCATCAGCACCATCAGATGTGTTGAAGATTTGCTTCCTTATCCTCATTTTAGCTATTTGAGACTTTTCAGCTCCAAATTTCCACAGTATGTGATCGCTTTCACGTATTTCAGTGACATCAGTGTGTAGAGTGACAGAATCTCCCTCCATCACTGACACTGACTCACCAAACACACCTGATGAACAAACAGATTTTACACAGATTAAGGCCTCTGATGGTTTACAAAGCCTGAAATAAGCTGTGGATTTTATTGTTTACATGTACAGTTGAAAACATCCAGAATAGCAACATAAACACAAAACAAAATGAAAGGAGGGGTATACGAACAGACAGATGTGTGAGAGCCACAGATTTAGCACAGAATAAAATAAAATGTATTATCTTGCATGTGTATATCACTGCAATCATTTGACAAAGATAAAGAAAAATAAATGTGAAATGTGTTAAAATATCAACTCCCTTTATAAACTGCTACTGTAAACTGTTCATTTCTACCGTAACAGAAAGACAAAAATATTTTCAGCGCTTATTGCCTGATAGTATATTTATAATATATATTAACCGAGTAATAGGAATTTATAAAAAAGATGAGAGATAAAAGGTTAATGCTATTATTCTTATGCAGTTATTATTATTCACAAAATTAAATTTTGAACAATCACATGATTCCAAACACAAGTAATACATTGGTTTTTCATCCAAAATATTACAAGATATTTAATACGCTAAAAATATAAATGTATTAACCTCACATAAACGCAGCACAACTTTTTCAGTTATGCGACTTCCTTAAGAAGTTTAAAGTGACATAGTCAAAGTTAATCTATCTTCTATGGACAAGTACACCAGGATGAAAATGATGGTTTAAATGTAAGTCTGCTTATTTCAAAGTTTAAAGTTTGGTTCAATACTTAATTAATTAATTTATTTATCTATCTATCTATCTGTCTATCTGTCTATTTATTTATTCATTCATTCATTTATTTATTTATTTATTTATTTTAATGGATTTCCATATAAAAAAGGCCTGTTATTTAAATGCTAAGTTTTTTGGCTTTTCTCTGCCTTCATTCACATACATTCGCATTTCACTGTATGATTTACATTATTTTCCATGCCTTTTAACATTTTATTTTCATGATCTTTCTAGATCTGGACATTTCAATTTAAAATTCTGAACAGAGACCGAAGTTAGCAGATTTCACAATAATCATGATTCATCTGGTACAGAGAGCTTCAGATGAAACAATCTTAATTTGAACAGCAGCAGCAGCTTTATTACTCTGAATAATACTCTTATTAATACTAATAATACTCTTTAATAAATTAAACACAAGCCATAAAAATGTTTTATAACTTACCAATCTGACAGCACCAGCACAAACAGAACAAAACAAACATATAAAACATTTTCTTCAGTCGTCCTGTTTCTGACTAAACCAACAGCAGAACTGTAAATGTGTTGTGTGAATCCTCCTATGGCAGAGTTTGACCCTCCTAGTTCACACCCCGCATTTGCATGGTATTATAGTTCACCTGGCTATTATTAAAACTTTAACTGTTCTTAATAGGCAAAATATTATTTTTGTAATTTAACTTACTTTTTACATACAAAATCACTGTGGTGGCACACTTTAAAAGGTACACCTCTGTACCTTATTTACCCCTTAAGAGAGCATATTATATCATAAAGGCACATTTTAGTATCAAAAGTGTACATATTACTACCAAAAAAATTGTTTTGATTTACAAAATAAAACTAATTTGGTCAGTGAAAGCATTGGAAATATGTTCATTGTACTTCTGTCAGTTAAATAATGATGAATCAGAATTAACACATTTCTTTATTTGCATTTTACATGTCCTAGCTTTTCTGGAAATGTTGTAAAGCTTAACTCTAGTGATTTTTAAATTATATTTATTCTAAATTTTAGTGAATGGTACAACCAAAACACATCGAGACAATCGTCTGCCATCGCAGTACCAATGTTACTGAAGTTCAGCTTCTGATTCAAACTAAAAGCTGCTGTGGTTGGTTTTCTACAGACATGGTTTGATCTGATGGGTGGACAAGCATCTTGTAGGTAAGTGTGGGCATGCATTGCATCTGTATTTAGTTTGTTGGTGAAGAGCTTCTTCCTGTTCTGCTACTATGAGCAGCTTTTAAAACTCACTTAACTGCTGTGAAAAAAAAGACAAACTCTCTGACACTGAGGGAGAAACAATAAACAATGATCATATTTAACGTATCAAAAGTTTAGAATGCTTTCTTTCTTCTGTTCTTTCTTACTTTCTTTCTTTTAATTTTCAGCTGTGAGGGGGAAAACAACAACAAAAACAACAAACTCTGTCACAGCTTGGAAGGAGAGGGTTGAAGTGTGGATCTAGATTCAAACTGGTATTTATTAAATGTGACACAGGGAACCAGGAAAACCACAGCACTGAAAAGGACTAAAACAGGTCTACACACAGAATAAACAATGTGCTAAACAAAACACTGGTGAGCTTAATGAGTAACTAACATGAAGAAAACACAGGAAGAGAGACAACGCAAAATAAAAAAGCCTTTGAATAACTTCAACATAATAGGCCTGTACTCAACAGAAACAGGTGGAGCCTGAGAATCTGTTGTTAATAGTGGATCTGGTAAATCTAAAGATTGAAGCAGAGCCACAGGAGGTGGAGACCAACGTAAAATTTGAGGAATAAAGGAGCCATTGGAGTCAATGGAGTGGAGGGCTGAAGTGCAGCCGGGTGGTGGAAAAATCGATTCACATATGAATTCAGTCGATTCACACGATTCAGTCTTCTAGCGATTCACAAATTTCAAAAATCGATTTTCTAGTTAATATAATAATAATAATAATAATAATAATAATAATAATAGCCTAATGTTGTCGGAACAAACACTTGTGAGGGCGAGAGCCTGACTGATAGGACGATGGCGAACGATTTGCAGATCTTGAGCACCACTGACAAACATCTAATCTTACACTGTGGTAAATAGGCCTAACTGCCGCTCCGTGTGATCGTGAATCTCAAAAGTGAAAGTAAAACTAAAGCGCGTAATTAATAAAAGCGGTTTCAATGCCCCATATATTAATAACGAATCCCTGATGCCCGCAATTTATATACAGTATAATTACCCAACTATAAAATTGGGAGAGAAAGCACTGAAATATATTTCCCCTCCCATCTCATATTAAGCTGATTATACATGCCATTTCCTTTCTGAACACTGTATGATCGGATTCAGACACATCCCTAATGAGAAGTGAAAAATATTTTTGAAGTTAATAGTTAACAGGAAAAACTTCTTGAGTCAGGACACATACTATAGAGTCTAAAAATAGACTTAAATAATTTAGTAATTCAATGTATTTTCCTTTGAGAGATGTTGTAGGCTGCTGTTATTTATTTAAAATCCACTAGATAAAAGTAAATGAAATTGCTGACAGCACATATGTCTAAATATGAGTCAAAGATATTGGTAAAATTATCTGACAATCAATACTACTATGCTACTATACTGCTACTACTACTACTAATAACAATGCGTATTTATCAATACAACCTCAGGTATATGTTTAAATCTTATGGCAGAAATACGTGTTGTTTTTCCGCTGGTGTGATTTACTATCACCACAATAACTTGAATTCAGTACAAAACAGACGATTTTAACATTTAGTGTGGGAAAAGAAAAAGGTGCGGAAATAAGTTTGAATTTGATTAAGTTGTTTCTTCACACGCTGCTGCCCTCTGCTGGTCAGAACAATGCAAATATAGTAGAAACCCAGACATGCATAGAAAACACTTATTATAAACCACACAAAATATTTATTAAGGCTGTAATGTATTAAATGCAGTTAACAGATAATCTAAGTTTTGCTATTGCAGGGGATTTTAATATTCGCATAGAAAAAAAAAAATCAAAACCACAAAAGAAATTATAACGGTTTTAAACACTTTTGACCTGATTCAGAATGTGCATGGAACCACACACAATCGTGGACACTCTCTAGATTTATTCATCAGTAAAGGTCTAAAGATTTCATCTACACTTTAAAAAGTGCTGGGTTATTTCTGTGAACACATTGTTCGGTTAATTGTGCTGGGTCAAAATCCCGGGTTGTTTGAGGTACTGTAAACACACAGTTGCGTTGATCATGCTGGGTCAAATGGACTCTAGGGGTTCTTTCACCGCTGAACATGCGGGTTGAGTTATTTTAACCCAACCGGTTTGTTTATTTTTCCACTTCATCGAACTTTCTGGATTCTTCACTCGTCTCCTCGTCAGGCGGTCACTCGATGAGAACTTGCAAAGCTTTGAAAAGACTCGTTTGTCCCAAGGGGTACAACTCCGACCGGAAACTAACAATGAAATGAATTGTTCTAGCTATTAGACTGTGTTTTATAATGTCTACACCTACCCCAACCATAAACGTAGCCCTTACTACAATTAAAAAAAAAAAAAAAGTATTATTGTTGTACAGTGTGACAAAAATGACGTATCGATCTGCTATTGGTCACACGGTTTCACGTGATACGAATTGGCAGAGTTCACGACGCTTTAAATGTGCCATGCAGCGAAACGCCAAACTTTTGCACGCGTTTGCTTTTCTGAATGGAAGTCAACGGGACGAAAAGTGGTATCGACTGGGAGAATCTGCTCTCCACTGCACGATACACGATGATCATAGAGAAGAGAAGAAATACGCCCGAATCAACGCTGCAAACGAGCGATTAAGCGATGTGGCTACTAACATGAGCACACAAACCATGAGTGTTTACTAGAGGCCACAACTCACGGATTCGCGGATTTGATGGAAGAAGAAAAGTCAGCCGCTCCTGTCTTGTGGTGAGTGAGAAAATGTAACGTTAAACAACAACCGCAACAAAAGTAGTAACGTTAGTTGTGGTAACCTCAATTAAATTGCTGCATGACCAAATACCGACGTGACCTGAAGGCCTAAATTAGTTTTAAAACACCGTAAATAACTCTGTTTGACAATTTTCAAATAAAAAAAAAAAACTAGTATGATGCAAAATGATAATAATAATAATTTTGAATAACACCTTTTATGGGATAATGAGCGCCACTACTGTCGGCACTTTCTATCGTTTAAAATGCCGTAAATAACGCCTTTTGACAATTTTCAAATAAAGAAACTAGTTAAATGCAAAATAAAAAAAATAAATGAAAGTTACGCTGTTTAGGGGATAATCAGTGTCGCAACTGACGTCGCTTTCTGTCGTTTAAAATGCCGCAAATAACGCCGTTTGATAATTTTGAAACAAAGAAACTAGTAAAACGCAAAATAAAAATAATTAATTTAAGTTGCACCATTCAGGGGATAATGAGTGTCGCAACTGACAGCGCTCTCCGTCGTACAACATCGTTTAGGGCAGATCTGGGCAGACCTGGTCCTGGAGGGCTGGTGTCCCTGTAGAGTTTAACTCCAACCCTGATAAAACACACCAGTTTGTAACTTTCTAGTAAACCTGAAGACACTGATTAGCTTGTTCAGGTGTGTTTAATCAGGGTTGGAGCTAAACACTGCAGAGACACCGGTCCTCCAAGACCAGGTCTTCCCACTTCTGCCCTAAACGATGTTGTACGACAGAGAGCGCTGTCAGTTGCGGCACTCATTATCCCCTAAAAGGCGTAACTTAAATGAATTGACTTGAATGAGTGCCGCAACGACGTCGCTTTCTGTCATTTAAAATGCCACAAAATACGCCGTTTGACAATTTTTAAATAAAACAAGTAAAATACAAAATAAAAAAAAAAATAAAAAAAAACAACTTAAGTTGTGCTGTTTAGGGGATAATGAGTGCCGCAACTGACGTCATTTTAAATGCCATAAATAACGCAGTTTGACAATTTTTAAATAAAACTACTAAAATACAAAATAAAATTCATTTAAGTTACGCCTTTTAGGGGATAATGAGTGCCGCAACTGACTGCGCTCTCTGTTGTACAACATCGTTTAGGGCAGAACTGTGCAGACCTGGTCCTGGAGGGCCGGTGTCCCTGCAGAGTTTAACTCCAGCCCTGATAAAACACACCAGTTTGTAGCTTTCTAGTAAACCTGAAGACACTGATTGGCTTGTTCAGGTGTGTTTAATCAGGGTTGGAGCTAAACTCTGCAGGGACACCGGTCCTCCAAGACCAGGTCTGCCCACTTCTGCCCTAAACGATGTTGTACGACAGAGAGCGCTGTCAGTTGCGGCACTCATTATCCCCTAAAACACGTAACTTAAATGAATTGACTTGAATGAGTGCCGCAACAAAGTCGCTTTCTGTCATTTAAAATGCCGCAAAATACGCTGTTTGACAATTTTTAAATAAAACAAGTAAAATACAAAATAAAAAAAATCATTTAAGTTGTGCTGTTTAGGGGATAATGAGTGCCGCAACTGACGTCGTTTAAATGCCATACATAATGCAGTTTGACAATTTTTAAATAAAACTACTAAAATACAAAATAAAATTCATTTAAGTTGCACCGTTTAGGGGATGGTGAGTGCCGCAACAGATAGCGCTCTCTGTCGTACAACATCGTTTAGGGCAGAACTGTGCAGACCTGGTCCTGGAGGGCCGGTGTCCCTGCAGAGTTTAACTCCAACCCTGATAAAACTCACCAGTTTGTAGCTTTCTAGTAAACCTGAAGACACTGATTAGCTTGTTCAGGTGAGTTTAATCAGGGTTGGAGTTAAACTCTGCAGGGACACCGGTCCTCCAGGACCAGGTCTGGCCAGTTCTGCCCTAAACAGTGTTGTGCGACAGAGCGCTGTCAGTTGTGGCACTCATTATCCCCCAAACGGCGTAACTTAAATGAATTTTCGATAATGAGTGACGCAGCTGACGTCGCTTTGTCATTTAAAATGCCGCAAAATACGCCGTTTGATAATTTTTAAATAAAACTAGTAATAAATTCATTTGTTGTGCTGTTTAGGGGATAATGAGTGCCGCAACTGACGTCGTTTAAAATGCAATAAATAAAGCAGTTTGACAATTTTCAAATAAGGAATCTAGTAAAATGCTAAATAAAAAAATAAATGTAAGTTAAGCCATTTAGGGGATAATGAGTGCCACAACTGACATCGCTTTCTGTCGTTTAAAATGCTGTAAATAACAGTTTTTTTTTATTTTTTATTTTTTTAATATAAAACTAGTAAAATACAAAAAACAATTCATTTAAGTTGCGCCATTTAGGGAATAATGAGTGCCACAACTAACGTTGCTTTTTGTAATTTAAAATGCCGTAAATAATGCAGTTTGACAATTTTTAAATTAAAAAAAAAAAAAAAAAAAAAACTAGTAAAATGCAAAAGAAATAAATTAAAGTTACACCATTTAGGGCAGGCCTGGGCAGACTCGATCCTGGCCTCGGCCCTTTTCAAATAATAAAAGTAAAATGCAAAAAAAAAAGAAAAAAGTTAATTTACGCCGTTCAGGGGCTAATGAGTGCCACAACTGACGTCGCTTTTTGTTGTCTAAAATGTCGTAAATAACGCTGTTTGACAATTTAAAAAAAGAAAAAAAAAAATAGTAAAATGCAAAATAAAAAAAAATTAAAGTTAAGCTGTTAAGGGGATAATGAGCGCCACAGCTGACGTTGCTTTCTGTCATTTAAAATGCCATAAATAACGTCATTTGACAATTTAAAAAAAAAAAAAAAAAAAAAAAAACAACTAGTAAAATGCGAAATAATAAAAAAATAAATATATTTAAGTTACGTCGTTTAGGGCAGGCCTGGGCAGACTTGGTCTTGCAGGACCGGTATCCCTGCAGAGTTTAGCTTCAACCCTGATTAAACACACCTGAACAAGCTAATCAGTGTCTTCAGGTTTACTAGAAAGTTACAAACAGGTGAGTTTTATCAGGGTTGGAGTTAAACTCTGCAGAGACACCGGCCCTCCAGGACCGAGTCTGCCCAGGTCTGGTTTAGGGGATAATGAGTGCAGCAACTGACGGCACTTTCTGATGTTTGACAATAAATTGACATTAAATAACGCCGTTTGACAATTTTCAAATAATAGAAGTAAAATGCAAAAAAAAAAGTTAATTTACGCCGTTTAGGGGGTAATGAGTGTCACAACTGACGTCGCTTTCTGTTGTCTAAAATGCCGTAAATAACGCTGTTTGACAATTTAAAAAATAAAAAAATAATAAAATGCAAAAGGAAAAAAAAATACATAAATTTAAGTTACGCCATTTAGGGCAGGCCTGGGCAGACTTGGTCTTGGAGGACCAGTGTCCCTGCAGAGTTTAGCTTCAACCCTGATTAAACACACCTGAACAAGCTAATCAGTGTCTTCAGGTTTACTAGAAAGTTACAAACAGGTGAGTTTTATCAGGGTTGGAGCTAAACTCTGCAGGGACACCGGCCCTCCAGGACTAAGTTTGCCCAGGTCGGGTTTAGGGGATAATGAGTGCAGCAACTGGCAGCACTTTCTGACGTTTGACAATAAATTGACATTAAATGATGCAGTTTGACAATTTTCAAATAATAAAAGTAAAATGCAAAAAAAAGAAAACAAAGTTAATTTACGCCGTTCAGGGGGTAATGAGTGTCACAACTGACGTCGCTTTCTGTTGTCTAAAATGCTGTAAATAACACCATTTGACAATTTAAAAAAAAAAAAAAAAAAACAAATAGTAAAATGCAAAAGGAAAAAAAATACATAAATTTAAGTTACGCCATTTAGGGCAGGCTCTGTCTTGGAGGGCCAGTGTCCCTGTAGAGTTTAGCTTCAACCCTGATTAAACACACCTGAACAAGCTAATCAGTGTCTTCAGGTTTACTAGAAAGCTACAAACAGGTGAGTTTTATCAGGGTTGGCGTTAAACTCTGCAGGGACACCGGTCCTCCAGGACTGAGTTTGCCTAGGTCGTGTTTAGGGGATAATGAGTGCAGTAACCTACAGCGCTTTCTGACGTTTGACAATAAATTGACATTAAACGATGCAGTTTGACAATTTTCAAATAATAAAAGTAAAACGCAAAAACAAACAAACAAAAAAAAGTTAATTTACGCCGTTTAGGGGGTAATGAGTGCCACAACTGATGTTGCTTTCTGTTGTCTAAAATGCCGTAAATAACACCATTTGACAATTTAAAAAAAAAACAAAAAAAAACACACACAATAAAAAAATAGTAAAATGCAAAAGAAAAAAATAAATATATTTAAGTTGCGCCGTTTAGGGCAGGCCTGTGCAGACTCGGTCTTGGAGGGCCAATGTCCTTGCAGTGTTTAGCTCCAACCCTGATTAAACTCACCTGAACAAGCTAATCAGTGTCTTCAGGTTTACTAGAAAGTTACAAACAGGTGAGTTTTATCAGGGTTGGAGTAAACTCTGCAGGGACACTGGCCCTCTAGGACCGAGTCTGCCCAGGTCTGGTTTAGGGGATAATGAGTGCAGCAACTGACGGCGCTTTCTGACGTTTGACAATAAATTGACATTAAATAACGCCGTTTGACAATTTTCAAATAATAAAACTAGTAAAATGCAAAAAAAAAAAGTTAATTTACGCCATTTAGGGGATAATGAGCGCTACAACTAATGCCGTTTTCTGCCATTTAAAGCACCGTAAATAATGCCGTTTGACAAGTTTTAAAATGGAAAACTAGTAATATGCAAAATGAACAAACTAATTTTAAAATAAATTATGCAATTTTGACAATTTTGAAATAAAAAAAAAAAAATTAGTCGTATAGAAAATAAATTAAAAACCGATGCAAATCCATCAAAAAATTTAGTCAGTTTTTCATGGGATTGCTGTCTTGGATAGTGGTGGTGGATAACGTTGGGTGGTGAGTGCTGTCCCATCACACCATATTTATGGGAATGAGCCAAGGCATCAGGTGGTGTGACTCTCTCACTCGCCCAACGTTCACCTGAAGCACTCTTACCATAGCGAGACGCTGCTCAATATTCTCGCACTGTCAGTGAGAGATCAGTAGTGAGGCATCGCTCGGTGGGTGACGGATGGTGTCAAAGACAGCTTCTCATGAGATTGTTGACAAAAATAATTTTGTAGTTTAAGGGATAATGAGCGCCGCAACTAAAACACCGTAAATAACGCAGATTGACAATTTTCAAATAAGGAAACTAGTTAAATGTAAAATAAAAAAAATTATTCAAGTTATGCTGTTTAGGGGATAATGAGTACTGCAACTGGTGTCACTTTTTGTCGTTTAAAATGCCGTAAATAACGCCGTTTGACAGTTTAAAAAGCTAAATTAAAAAAATAGTAAAATGCAAAAGAAAAAAATTAATTTAAGTTACGCCGTTTAGGGCAGGCCTGGCCAGACTCGGTCCTCGAGGACCGGTGTCCCTGCAGAGTTTAGCTTCAACCCTGATTAAACACACCTGAACAAGCTAATCAGTGTCTTCAGGTTTACTAGAAAGTTACAAACAGGTGAGTTTTATCAGGGTTGGAGCTAAACTCTGCATGGACACCGGCCCTCCAGGACCGAATTTGCCCAGGTCTGGTTTAGGGGATAATGAGTGCAGCAACTGACAGCGTTTTCTGCCGTTTGACAATTTTTAAGTGAAGAAACTAGTAAAATGTAAAATAAAAAAATTATTTTAAATTACGCTGTTTGGGGGATAATGAGTGCTGCAACTGACGGTGCTTTCTGATGTTTAAAATGCTGTAAATAACGCCCTTTGTCAATTTTAAAATAAAAAAATCTAGTTGTATGGAAAATAAAGAAATGTAAAAAAAAATGTTGATGGATTTGCATCTGTAGTCAATTTTTCATGGGATTGCTGTCTTGGATAGTGGTGGTGGATAACGTTGGGTGGTGAGTGCTGTCCCATCACACCATATCTATGGGAATGAGCCAAGGCATCAGGTGGTGTGACTCTCTCACTCGCCCAATGTTCACCTGCAGCACTCTTACCATAGCGAGACGCTGCTCAATATTCTCGCACTGTCAGTGAGAGATCAGTAGTGAAGCATCGCTCGGTGGGTGACGGATGGTGTCAAAGACAGCTTCTTGTGAGATTGTTGACTACAAAAATAGCACTGGCTTATGCCTCAGAGGGCTTGCAATGCCCTATAAGTGTAAGGGCCCACCCCACAAACATGCAACTTTTCACTTTACAAGATGTTAAATGATAGAGTGGAGTCGTGTAAATTACTTACGGATTATTTTGTTTTTATTAGCTGTTTGAACTCTCAATCTGGCGGCACCCATTCACTGCAGAGGATCCATTGGAGGGCAAGTGATATAATGCTAAATTTCTACAAATCTGTTGTGTTGAAGAGACAAGCTCATCTACAATCTGGACAGCTTGCAAGGTGAGTAAATTATATATAAATTTTTTTTTTTTTTTTTTTTTTTTTTTTTTTTTTATATCAGTCGGCTAGAATCACATTCAAATACACAGGCCAGATTTGGAGCTGCTGTCATTCATAAAGTCGTACACGTTGGCCGGATGTTCATTGAATGGCTAATTCAATTATGCTGTCACCTTCCAAGAAGGATGTAGAGAATCTTGGCCCACTTTTACACATTTTACCACCCATTCCACAGAATACTGTAGATTTTAAATTGGCATCCTTTATATATGATGCAAGATCACTAACTAAATTTGCAGATAGTTGCATGCATTTGCATCAGAAAATCTGTAGTGGAAAGGGATTGTTGGCTCCAAAAGCTTCGAAATACTTCAAAAAATTCCCTGGAAATAGTACTTTTAGACACATTAAGACTTGAGATATACACAACCAATCAAAAGTTTTTGAACAGTAAGATTTTTAATGTTTTTAAAGAAGTCTCTTCTGCTTACAAAGCTTGCACTTATTTTATCTAAATTGCAGCAAAAGTTACATTTCGAAATATTTTTAATATTTGAAATGTTTTCAATTTGTATATTTTAAAAATCTGATTATTCCTTTGATAAAAGCTAAATTTTCAGCATTACTCCAGTCTTCAGTGTCACATGATCCTTTACAAATCATTCTAATATGCTGATTTGCTGTTCAAGAAACATTATTATCAATATTTAAAACAGTTGAGTACTTATTATTATTTTTTTTTTTTTATTTTTTTTTTTTCCTCCCCAGGATTCTTTGAATAGAAAGATCCAACAATCAGCATTTATCTGAAATAAAAAGCTTTTATAACCTTATACACTATACCATTCAAAAGCTTGGAGTCAGTATTTTTTTTTTAGGAGAAGAAATAATGGGAATTAATTATTTTCATTAGCAAGGATGCTTTAAATTAATCAAAAGTGATAAAGACGTTTGTAATTTTACAAAAGATTTCTATTTCGGATAAATGCTGTTCTTCTGAACTTTCTATTCAAAGCAGTCTGAAAAAAAATTATACTCCGCTGTTTTTAACATAATAATAATGATAATAATAAATGTTTTTTGAGCAGCAAATCAGAATATTACAATGCTTTCTGAAGGATCATGTGACTGGAGTAATGATGCTAAAAATGTAGCTTTGAAATCACAAGAATTAATTACATTTTAAAATGTATTCAAATAGAAAACGGTTATTTTAAATAGTAGAAATATTTCAGTATTTTACTGTTTTTTGCTGTACTTTGGATCAAATAAATGCAGGCTTGGTGAACAGAAGACACTTCTGTAAAAAACACTTCAAAATCTTACGGTTCAAAAACTTATGACTAGTAGTGTGCAGTTTTTTTTATGTATGTATGTATGTATGTATGTGTGTGTGTGTGTGTGTGTGTGTGTGTATATATAATGTATGTGTGTATATATAATGTATGTGTGTATATATAATGTATGTGTATGTGTGTGTGTGTATATATATATATATATATATATATATATATATATATATATATATATATATATATATATATATATATATATATATATATATATATATATATATATATATATATATACACACACACACACACACATATGTGTGTATATATGTATGTATGTATGTGTGTGTGTATATATATATATATATATATATATATATATATATATATATATATATATATATATATGTGTGTGTGTATGTATATATGTATATGTGATTTTATTTTATTAGGATTCTGCTTGTTTTTTTTTCCTCCTAATTAGCTTTTTTTTTTTTTTTTTATTGATATCTAATGGCTAAATGCTGCTTTAACATGTTTTGTAGAGTGCTGAGGAAAATGGCCTGATATGGATCACCTCAGATTTAATATCTGTGGCGATTGTCATCGGCATCTTCATTTTTCAGAAGTGCGTGCATCTCTTTTATGTACTTCAAGTTGTTTCTTAATGCTTTTTAATACTGGAAGCTATTTTGCTGTGTCAGTAGTGCCTTTAATCTTCAATATGACTATTTCTGTGCTTGCACACATTTGCACGAAAGCAGTTCTTGGCGTTAATGTTAGGTTGTTTTGTAGTTAGCACGCTTACTATATCTCTGCTGGGCGGCCGGGCAGCCGGGTGCTTTTCAGCTGATGGCTCTGCTCTTTTCTTCTTGGCAATCTCTACTTTCCATTTTCTCTCTGTCCTCTGCTCTTTGTATGCGCCTGTCCTCCGCTGCTCACTGAAATTGCTCAGATATCACCTGATCAGGTGATGAGGATGAGTATTTTAGGGTCTTGATTTGTTCTGTTTCTTATGTCTGTTTGTATTTTTCATTCCAGTAATTATCATTCTTTGTGCTTTTATTTTAGTGTTGCTCTTTAATCCTTTTAAGTGTTCTCAGTCACTTTATCTCATCAAATATTTCAAGATCCAATACTTCATGAGCAGAACTTTGTGGCACTTTCAAAGCCTCAGAAGTGATTTCATCAATGCTGCAGTGTGTGAGACCTGATGAATAAGATCAGAATCAACATATTTATTTGTTTTTACATTTTAGTCTTTATTCTGTCATTTTTCATTCACAGTCATTTCACTGTATGTAATTCACATGTTTATGCCGAAATTCTTAATACTCAAATCACGCTGTCAACGCGTTATACTGTCTAAGATTAATTAGCTAAAATGTTCAACATTATTTCTTTAAGGCAACGCCCGTGTATTCATTCATCAATTTTAATACCGCTCTTAAGAAAATTAACCATGGTATGTGTAGTAAAACTATGGCAATACAAATGGAAATCAGTCCGCAGAGAAAATGTATTTTAATGTAAACGGGTATAAAATGATGAGAACACGCTTTTCAGCGTGTATTTGCATTTGGGGCCTATACCTACTTCTCCAGACACCACAACACCACTGTTTTGAGGTCCTTTTACTCTTCCTCTATTTTAGCGAATGCTTGTGTTGCTTTACAATCTAGGAGACCAGTATAAAAATGAAATGGGTATGCTATCTGGAATTTTTTTTTTTTTTTTTTTTTTTTGAACAGTGTCAATTCTGCCCTTCAGATTGGAGACTGATTGACATAAACACAGTTCAGTGGTGAGATGCTAGTTTAGGTTACCTTTGCCAACCGTTCCGTATAATATCGTGTCATAATTAAGACAACAAAGCAGTGGTTCACTTTAAAATCACAGCATGCAAAAACACAGTGTTTGACACACGCTCCAGTGCATACAGTATTTGTGTTCTAACTCTGAAGATCGCCAAAGTTTTACAACAGTTCAATCAAACTGGTTTAATTTAGCACTACAGGGTGGGCCATTTATATGGATACACCTTAATAAAATGGGAATGGTTGGTGATATTAACGTCCTGTTTGTGGCACATTATAAGTGGACAGAAACTTGTAAACTCATGAAAGAATAAAGTTACGTTAAAACCAAGCACACCATTGTTTTTCTTGTGAAATTACCAATAAGTTTGATGTGTGATGTATCCATATAAATGGCCCACCCTGTACTGTGCAAAATGTGTGTTTTTTTTTTTTTTTTTTTTTTTTTTTTTTAATAAACGTTTACGAGATCTCGCGATTTATTAAAATGCTTGAAGCTTTCTCGCGATATCAGAACTGATCTGTGTTTAAAGATTGGGCTGCATCCAAACGCATTAACCTGCTTTCTATATAAAATAAGTCATTGTAAAAACAGTTTTGTGAAATTCTAAATTTCATTCTAGATATGTGAGATTCTTGCTGGTGCAGATGGACAGCTTTGTAATAGAGAAGTTGAAGGAAAGGCAGCTTGATACCCTGGTTAAAACCTTTGAAGGCAAGTTATATCATTCAGTAACATTCAACAACCATGATTTGTTTTAGAATTTGATCTTTTCATTAAAATAACCATAGTTACTGGTATGGCAATAAAATCAAACAATCAATCTAACATTTAAAAGCTTTAACTTATTTAACCACATTTGTGTTTGTTTGTTTTTTTTTTTTTTTATTTTTTTCCTCAAATTTGATCAGACTTCACAAGACTTCAGGAAGCTATATCCAGAGGCAGACGTTTTGTAGACTGGGCTACAATTGCAGATCAAATTGTTGCCTGTGCCCAGCGAGATGGAAAGGTGCATTAAGAGCGGGGTGACATGACTTCAGGTAAGGTATTTCTTATAATATGTCAATCTATAGAAACAAAATTCAACTGTATTTGATACATCAACTGGTAAATACAATGGTACAGTAACACTTTAGTTGCTTATTAGTTTGTGTATTGGCTGTTAATTAGTACTTATAAAGCGCATACTGATGCCTTATTCTGCATGAGCATATTCTACATCCCTGAATCCCACCCCATACCTAAACTTTGATTTGCATTAATACCATTATAATTTTTATTTATTTTTATTACAATTTTATTATTTAAAGGAATGAAGAAATGTTCATATGAAATTTTTTTTTTTTTTTTTTTTTTTTTAATGTGTTGTTTTGATTGAGATAAGTTTCACAGTTTGCTCTGTATTATTCTTATGATTGTATATATATGTGTGTGTGTGTGTGTGTATGTATGTGTGTGTGTGTGTGTGTGTGTGTGTGTGTGTGTGTGTGTGTATATATATATATATATATATATATATATATATATATATATATATATATATATATATATATATATATATATAAATATATAAATATATATATATATATATATATATAAATATATAAATATATAAATGAATGAATGAATGAATGAATGAATGAATAATTCATTATTTACTTTTTGGAAATGCAAACTGAGATTTCCCACTGACACACTACAGCAAAAAATAGAAATCACTGACTTAAAACAGTTTTTTTTTTTTAGCTGGTGAAAATACTATTGTTTCAATCATTTTGGCCACCACTGTATGAGGTGTTCAGATGTAAAAGACTGAAAATGTGCAGTTTGAAATTTTCTTTTAAAATGAGAATTTTTTTTTTTTTTTTTTTTTTAGGCCTAAGTGTCTTCAAGACTAAGTGTCGTATAATTAACAGGTGGGGACCAGCATGGTGGATTTGTGCCTTGGGGACGAGACAACGACATCCCAGACCTTCGCCTTTGTTACGGGCCGTGCCATTGAAGTGGACTCGTTGCCTGGGAATTTCTCCAACTTGCAGTATATTATATTGATGGACATAAGTCTTCATGTGTGAATTTAAGGCCAACTGTTTTTTCTGGCCACTTGTAACGTGTTTTAAATTGTCATATGTATTGTCTGGTGGACACTTTGTTTGGCTTAGTTTTAATAGCACAATGTTTAGAATGATTCTCATGTGGTAATAATTAATTTTTGATTGTTCTGCTACTGCAATGTTGACAAAGAATGGGAATCTACAGTGCCTAGTTTACACAGTTTTGTGTTTTAAATTAACTGATCTACTAAAGTTGTTGTTTTATGTGTCTGTAATGGTTGGATAAAGTGTGACAGCTGCACCCATTTGAAAATTGTTTTAAAAAGAAATAAACCAGATTAAAATTTGTTTACAGTTGCATTTTTTTTTTTTTGTTTTTCTAACTGTATTGCAAAAAAGCAACAATTTTACGTTCTTTTGTGATTTATTTATTATTATTGGTAAATATAAAGGTAGCAAGGCAATAAGACAACAAATAACCCAATGATTAGGTTATGTTTAACCCAGCAACACAGTTAAACTGACCCACTGGTTGGGTCAAATAAACAACCCAGCATTCTGGGTCAAATGGTTAAACCCAGCACTTGGGTCAAAACAACCCAACGCGTGTTCTGTCCCATAGTTACCCAGCGGCTGGGTTAAGGTTGGGTTATCTTTTAACCCAGCTCTTTTTAGAGTGTATGGTTATTAGCATCTATAAAGACAGCCTTCATGCTTTCAATGTGGAACTAGTCACAGCAAGACAGAAGTTCTTCTCAAACCTTATAAACAGTAACCTAAATGACACTCGCACTCCTTTTGCTACTGTTGAGAGACAAACCCCCCCAAATTACATGCCCAGTCAAATGCTCTCTGACAGCAAATGCAATGAAGATCAATAATATAAGGTGATTAGCACATCCTCAAATTAAGCAGAGGTCAAACTGATTTGACCACAATTTCAGAAGGAAGTCATTAAATCTGTTTTTGAAGCAATTGATAGCAAAACTTTAGAAGAAATGGCACAGCACCTTAAATCCACAATACGCTTCCCACATATTTTTTCAAAAGTGTGTTCAACTGTTTAGAAGCAGATCTCTTAGAAGAGGTGAACACCACTTCTTTCTGGGATTTTTCCAAACTCCCTGAAAACTGCAGTTGTTAAGCCCCTTCTGAAAAAGAGCAATTTTGATAACACAATATTGAGCAACTACAGACCAATATCAAATCTTCCTTTTAGGCAAGATTATTGAAAAGGTAGTTTTCAGTCAGTTGAACAACTACTTAAACTCAAATGGATACATGGACAATTTTCAATCTGATTTCCGACCACATCACAGCACAGAGATATTTTAAAAGATTTTAAATTCCTTGTTTTATTGTTGTGATTATTATTTTTTAGAGTAGTTTACTTCCTTTTTATGTAAAGTACATAAAAAAAAAAAAAAAAAAAAAAAAAAAAACATTATGAGATATGTTTGCCATATCACCCACCCATATCTCAGAATCAAATTTTGACCAGTTCTGCCAGAAAGCTGTTAGAATTAACAGGGAACTGGAATGCGAAGCTCCCAATGCTGATCTTAAAGAAACTGCCAAGGAGGCTGAACAAGTCCTTCAATGGTTCAACCCTTCACAGTAATGTTGAAGACATTTAGCTATAAATGATTTGCTTTAATGAATGCATCCTTATTTAATGTGTTAATAATAACTTTCCTGACAGTCCTTCCTCTCAAATCTTTTGGTCACAGATCATTTTTAACACATTGTCTCAACATGTATGCATTTCTCTTCGTTTCAGCTGAACGGGAAGACCAAAGGAAGGCCTATCATGGGATTTGAATTTGGCCATCTTATGCATTTACAGTGAAGATCAAAAGTTGCAAAGGCAAACGTCCCACTACTTTCCCTACATATTTCTCCTACTGCTGTCATTGGTCATTGCCTCAACTCTCAAGCAGATTGTTCCCATTGTAAGTAGTCGGAGTGCTTATATCATAAAGTTTATATTAAGTCCATTGTATTCTTTATTAACCTTTCAAATTGACACCGTCTCTGCTAGTTTAACTTGTCATGTGACAAATCAGATCTTCAGTTACTTTGTCCAAATCAGATCACTTAAAGCTGTTCACACCAAGAGCAATAGCTATAATGAGAACTATTTTAGCATCCACACCAACAGACAATAATATTTTGTTTACTGTTATACACGCTGGAGTTACAGTATGTTGTTGTTTGCCATCTGTTTTTGTCAGTGTTTTTATTGTTGTTCATGTGATAAGTTCACTTTCCTCCTGTCTAGCTCATATTAGCAATACGTTTTCTGATCAATAAACATTAACAGTCTTAGCTCTCTTGAATGTTCTACCATTGTTCTTGAAGTTACCCTTATGAAAATTAACCACGGTTTTATATAAATATATGGTAAAAGTGTAGTAACCATGTTTTTTTTTTTTTTTTTTTTTTCATTTCTTTATTTTGTTTGTTTGTTTTGCCTTGGTCATTACCATTTGTATAACTACAGTTAACATTTCATAAGAGTAACTAATAAGGTTGCAAACTGACACAGTTAAAACATTGTACTTACATTGGCCAAAAATTTGATTTTTTGAAACTGATAGTAGCTATATCAACTTTTCCTCTACTAACCCTAATTTCCACTACAGTATTTTGAACAGAAGTGTCACTTGCGCCTCGTGGTGGCAGTGAAGTGTATAAGGTAAGGTGATAACAAAAGCGCTGAAGTTACATAAAACTTGCGACTGGATGGCGCTTACGCACAGAACCATTTCATTGACAGAAAGTGACAGAAAAAGAGTCCGGCACCAAATGAATATTGAGCTTTTTTTTTAATAAACACCACAGCGACTACAAAATACAATGATATAAAGTTGTTTTATTAAAACATCACTAGAATCCACCATTTAGGTAAGACATTGAATAAGTTATAATCCCAAAATAACACGCTAAATATAAGCAAAATTAAAGCCAGCACAAAATTGAGACTATTTGGGGTGAATTTGGACCGTGTAGTGGGGCTGGTGATGCCATCGCATATAATTCGATGTCTAATATTTTAAAAACCGAAGCAGCACAAACAAAACATTTATCGACACAAAGCAGCACAAACGAAGCTGAGTTACCGAGTGACTTCAGAACCAAAAGAGTACGTACTTTAAGGGCGTAGTATAAGTAGGAACATTGGGACACGGCATGTGTATGTAATCTCTACAATCCAGTCCAGCAGGTGGCGGTATGAACATTTCAACTCTACCAGTCATACCCACCAAAGAAGACGAAAGTGCAAGTAAAAGTACTGAAAAAAAAAAAAATTAATTTTTTAAATTAAATTAAATTCAATTCAATTAAATTTAATAAAAAAAAAAATAAAACTGAAAAATGAAGTTAGTGGAGATAATTCCAGGATAAGTAAAAAGGCTGAAAGTAGCCTAATGTTAGTATAATGTTTACCTACATACATCATAATCCGTCTTTTTAAGCAAGTACCAGATATGATCGATACCGAATTTAACGTGATCGCAATTCATGAAAACACTGTCACATTTTTTTTATTGTGACCCTCCTACATAAACCTTAACATCTATATATATATATCAAACGTTTAACCCACGTGAACAGTTATGATGATGTGGAATCGAAAGCATTCTTTCTAAACTGAAAGATCAGACTTAGACGGGTAAGTTAGGTCACCCATGCATGTGATCACTGATGCTTTAATGTCATTGAGTGGAGGGGGGGGGGTATTATATTGACAGATGGTTAGGTAAGGGGTAGGGGTTAGGTTAGGTGCTCATAAATTACGTTGAAAAAACACATCCCAACATATATGCAATAATGGCAAAAAAAAAAAAAAAATATTGCCCAATATGTAATTTAATCATGACGATAAAATTCCCAATGCCTTTCTCATTTGCATATGGCGTCAAAGATTTTCTCCAAGCAATGAAGCGTTGAAAATTATGCTACAGTGGTACCATGTGCGTCATAAAGTGACGTCAAAGGGTCCTGATCAAGTGTCAATATGTGACAAGCTGGAAGTGAGACCCAAACATCCCAGACAGTTGCACTTGATAAACTCTGACTGTCACACATTTTTATTGCGGCCCTTCTTCACAAACCTTAACATCTAACATAGTAGTATTACAATACAAGCATTTTATGCAATATGTCAAACGTTTAACCCACGTGAACAGTTTAAAAGTAGCCCAACTCCAGGAAACCCATGTAGTGTAGCAATCTAAAGGATGTTTGTGCCATGTGACAAGTCGTGAATGTGAAACCCCGTTCTGCACGAACTTCCTTACTGCTGCTTGAGACCTTCGTGCTACTCGAAGTAAGTTTTCAATCAATTGTTATTTAATCGTTTTATAAATGCATTTAAAAAAAAAAAAAAAAAAAAAAAAAAATAGGCTGTTGTTTTATGATAATGCGAAATCGAAAGCGTTCTTTCTAACGACCTTTAAAGTCAGTAGATAAGTGAACCCAAGCACGCGGTCAATGATACTTTAATGTCTTTCTGTAAAAATAGACAAACGGTTCAAAATGCTGCTGCAAAGCTTTTAAGCTTTAAGTCATCAAAAAGATCTCACGTAACCCCAATTTTAATTTCTTTACATTGGCTCCCTGTCAAATTTAAAATTAATTTGAAAATTCTCATGATGGTTTTTAGAACATATTATACACCCAATAATGTCTTTGTTCTATATGACGCACATATATATTTTTGGTTTAGATGCACAACACACTTTAATATTCGTATATACTCTTGTATTAGATCAATAAAGTTGAAGTAAGGAAATACACAACTTGTGTCTGTGTCTTGCTTCCCGGCCGTATCACTTTGGGAAACTGAGAGTATTCGGTGGCAAAGAGTATAACGGGACGCATTTATTAACACAAACCATAACATCTACCATAGCAGTATTTCGATAAACATTTTATGCAGTATGTCAAACGTTTAACTCACATAAAGATTTTAAAATAATGCGAAATCGAAAGCATTCTTTCTAACGGAAAGATCAGAGCTTTGACGTTAGGCGGTAAGTGAAATCAAGCACGCGGTCAGTGATTCTTTAACCCTTTCACTGGTGAGTTTAAAATATTCTATCGGACCCCCCAGAGTGTGTTTTTTTAGGCGACCGTTATTTTAGAACGTTCCCTTTATTGTTTCCATGGCAACGCGTCATGATTGAACTTGATACTGCAGCCTCTATAGCGCTGTATGACAGACGTATCGTTTTTATTTTGTTTCTCTTTTTTTATTTAAAATATTCCCACACTTGCTTACCATGTCTTCAACTATCTGATATTCCGATTCACGAATACGTGTAAGTGAGTGTATTTTGCCGTTTTAAAACCTTTATAAATGATCTGGATCGAGATCTATAACGTGAGATGGGCGCCGCCATGTTTGTTCGCGCTGCCATTCAGAGAGCCCTGGTAGCCGGATTTACAGCACGTAAATTCACGAGTTTCTCTCGAAATACATGCAAGTATGTGGCTGGTGAACTGGGAAAGCAATGGAGTGAATTATATCGTTACTTACACAATGTGTATCTGATATGAATCAGGGTCGGATCTAGAAAATTATTTTTAGGGTGGCAAAGGGGTGGCATGGGATCTATGAGGGGTGGCAACACCAAGGCAAGCCACCATGCATAGTTTTAGGGGATTTATAGTCTAAGCTGTGTTCACAAATATTGCATTACCGTAAGGTAATCATCTATACTGTTTAAAATGAAAAATAAATAACATTTCAATATCCATCATGGAACCCAGTCAATACACAACATAAAAAGCTTCAACAGGTTACAAATATTTCTGAGCATGAAGTTCTATTAAAATTACATAGGCTACTTTAGATGGTATAAATCACGTTTTAGTTCAAGTTTAAGAGCAACAAAAATGTTTGAATTTCCTAACATTAGAAAGAAGTACACTAATATCAAAGCACTGAAACTGGATCAGCTTTGAAAACAATGTTTGATTTTCTATTATTAACAGAGGTGGAAATGTCTGTAATTACCCAGAACACACTATCAACCATTTACTCTAGCAGCACCCCAGCAACTGCATAGCAAGAGCCTTGCAACCACTCAGAATATCCTTGCAACCCTTCAGCAAACCTACAACATCTGACCAAACCAGTTATTTTTAAACAAGACTTTAAAACAAGCCAGCATACATTTGTCTTTCAAACTTTTCAATCTATCACAGGTGTTCTTAAAGGTTTACCCACAATTCAAATATACAGTGAACACTCATGAGATCAATAACACTATAACAAAAAAAAACAGATACAGATGTATAAATTAGCAATTAACTTTTGGGAAAAAATGATTTTCATTTTACTACTGTAAAGTAATCTTGCAGTAGATAAAAATCACTAGAAAAGTTCAAATAACAAAGAATTTGGTATGCCACAATACCACAATTCCGTCCAGAAAAAAATAAAATAAATAATAATAATAATAATAATAATGCACATTTGGCCAAATTTCATTACAGTATACAGTACTATAGTAATTTATTGGTCTCCTGACACAATACTATATCTCTAGGCAGTCATTTCTCAGTTCTGCAAAAATGCAGTACACATACTGTAAAAAAAAAAATAAAAAATGGTTACAGATCAAAATTTGACAGTCACATGTCTGAAGCTGTACAACATGTGCTACAGTTTAGAGTAGTGAAATTTCCATAATCTGATGTACTGGTACTGTATACTGTAAATGTACGGTATGTGTAACTTATTTTAGTTGGCACATTTTCCCGAACCATTCATTCAGTTCTCAAAACAAAGACACATTTCTCAAAAAGTTTAACAATGAGTTAGACTATGTTAAACATTAGCAAAACTGATGACACACCAATCATAACAATGGAGAGAAGAGAGAGCTGAACAAATCAAATTTGGTAACAATCGAGAAAACTCCAATACGACTAGATTCTTACCTAACTCCGCAATAAGTTTCTGTGATCGGCATCTTCTTATTGATTTCACGTTATTGTTTCGTCATATTTGGCAAAAAGGCCTATATCAATGATGAAAGTGGAGCGAGTGGTCGGAGAATCGGATTACAAACAATGAATCTCAGACATATCTGGAAGGTATTAGATTTCTCAGGACGAGTTAGCCGAGAAGCAGTAATTATTATCTGATTTACGAACAAATGTAAAAACAATTTGTTAATGAACTGGGCCACGCTTTGCGTTTTTGACTCAAAAAGAACCGAGTCATTTGTTAATGAAACCGGCTACTGTGTGCGCGCAACTATCGTGAACTGTTTATTGGAAGACGTGTTTTTGCCATTATTTTGCCTTAAACTGTCATCGCCGCTGCTGAAAAGTAGTACATGAAACACTGCTTACATTTATATTTTATTCTGTGATAATTCTGAGGTGGCACGGGGTGGCAACTGCCACCCTAAGAAAAAGCTCTGCCACCCCACCTGCCACCCCAGAATCATGAAACTGGATTCTGGGGAACCAAGTCAATACTTTTTTTCGGCGGCAATGACAGTTTAAGGCAAAATAATGGCAAAAACACATCTTCCAATAAACAGTTCACGATAGTTGCGCGCACGCAGCATGCCCAGTGCAGTCGGTCTCATTAACAAATGACTCGGTTCTTTTTGAGTCAAAAACACAAAGGGCGGCCCAGTTCATTAACGGATTGTTTTTACATTTGTTTTTACATGCTTGTTTTAAAGTCTTGTTTAAAAATATAACTAGTTTGGTCAGATGTTCTAGGTTTGCTGAATGGTTGCAAGGATATTCTGAGTTGTTGCAAGGCTCTTGCTATGCAATTGCTGGGGTGTTGCTAGAGTAAATGGTTGATAGTGTGTTCTGGGTAATTACAGATATTTCCACCTCTGTTAATAATAGATAATCAAACATTGTTTTCAAAGCTGATCCAGTTTCAGTGCTTTGATATTAGTGTACTTCTTTCTAATGTTAGGAAATTCAAACATTTTTGTTGCTCTTAAACTTGAACTAAAACATGATTTATACCATCTAAAGTAGCCTATGTAATTTTGATAGAACTGCATGCTCAGAAATATGTATAACCTGTTGTAGCTTTTTATGTTGTGTATTGACTTGGTTCCATGATGGATATTGAAATGTTATTTTTATTTTTTCATTTTAAACAGTATAGATCAATGCAATATTTGTGAACACAGCTGTGTATCTTAGACTATAAATCCCCAAACTATGCATGGGGGCTTGCTTTGGTGTTGCCACCCCTCATAGATCCCATGCCACCCCTTTGCCACCCCAAAAATTCTTTTCTAGATCTGCCCCTGTGTTTTTATTAACAGGTTACAACGTTTGTTGTAACTATATGCATGCTCAGTTTTTTTCTGCTGTAACATACATTTGGCCAAAATCTCATTTTGAGATAAAATGCTATTTGCACAGGCTATTTAAGTGTATTGTTTATAGACTAACGTTAGATGGCAAATGCTAGCCCTCTCTCTCTGGTCCCACACATCTCATATCTTAATATGAGCCTTTATGTAGTGTTTATTGCAATTAGAAAACGCTGTACTTATTCAAACAACAAGATCTTTATTTACCCTACAAGACCTAGTTCAGCTCAGCTGCTGTGGAACTTTGTTGAGTTTGTTCATTCCGTCAAGATAAAGGGGGTGGAGTTATGAGATTTGACTGACAGTTTAGACAGATCCAACAAGATTTAGTCACAAGCTCTTTGTAAAGGGGTCATCAGATGCTAAGTTCACTTGTTCACATGTTGTTTGAACATTAATGTGTGTTGGCAGTGTATGTACAAATCTACCCTATAATGATAAAAATCCATGCAGTGTTTTTTTTTTTTTAATTAATCTGTAAAAATAATATTTCCTTTTTCAAATTGAGCCATTCTTAGATGCCTGTCATTGTGGCATCACACCGACAGAGGCCGCACCCATGATAGTTGATTGACATGAGCGTCTTACCTTAAATCAGTTGTAACAGTCCAACCACCATGTTTTGATGCCGGAGCAAGAATGTAAGTTAGACAAGAATTGAGCGATTGAGGTGTTGTGTTGCTGGATGTAACAATGAACATAGTGGTCGTCATTTATTCCCGACATCTGAGCCGCTGAAGATACAGTGGATTACGTTTGTTTGTGAAGGGAATGCGCCTCGCAGACTACATATATCCGTCTGTGTTCGCACAAATCATTCATGATCCAGCTTCACTTATAGCAGAAGAGTGTATAAGCATTTTTTTATGAATCTTTGCGATCGCCTTTCCTAATAAAGTGCTAGTTAGCAAGTTTAGCGGCTAAATGCGGCTAAATGCAGCTAAAATAAACAGGCTCTGCAGTCCACAGAGCGAAGAGAGGGGCGGGGTGAGCAGAGCTCATTTGCATTTAAAGCAGCCTCAATCAGAATGAGATGATTTTTGCAAAGCTGATTTTGGCAAGGTAAAAAGGGTGTTGTTTTACACTACCATCGAGAATTTTTAACCAAAGTATATCATAGACTTTTCATTAAGACCCTAAAGAATCATATCAACTTGGAAAATGGGCATCCGATGACCCCTTTAAAACCTGAGGGCCTACTACCATGTGCATAGTCAAGAGATCACTAATGGGCGGGAATTAATGTAAACACTGATATTTGATACCACTCGTGTCTAAAGTGAATGCAAATAGGAGGGCCAAAAAATCGGATACCATCAAAAGTTTGGATCGTGCATTAACCCTGTATTAGTTTGTGCTCTGCACACCTTTTAGTGTAAATATGAAGCAATGAGCAAGTGACAAATTATTCAACGACTAATAAAAATTGAGAAAAATATGATTGTAAAAGGATATTAGTACAGAAAACTGGGTTCAATTTTAAGCACAGTGTAAATTCCCTAATGTGATGACTGAGATGACATGCCAAACTACTTGACTATTCTGCATATATTTTATTTGTTTGTAATCAAATTTAACTTATGTAGTGTTTTTTTTTTTTTTTTTTTCCCAGAACAACTGTTATTGATCTCAGTAACACACAATCATCTCCAGGTCATAATGAGCAGCTGACTGTATGCAAAAACACTTTGTTTAGCTGCAGTATGTCAGAGGAGCGGGGAAAGGATTTTCTATCTGAGATGAGTCTCTCAGAGAAACAGAGGTAAGATTATGTATGTATGTATGTATTTAATACTTTTAAACTATACGTGCTAAACAGGGATTTATGGACAGTCAAACTTAATAACTAACTAAAGGATTATTTCTACTATGGATGTAGATGTTTTAGGAATTAATCATGTTATTAGTGCAATTAACTGATTGAGGCACTTGATACTACAGATGACTAAAAATATGGATTTAAAAATTTAAAAAAAAGAAAAAAAGTAGCCAGTAGATTATAAACATTTCAAATCTGAAAAGCAAATAATTTACAAAGTTAAATTTAAAAACATGCAAACTTTTATTTATTAATTTATTTTTATTGTATTTATTTATTTTATTTTATAATTTATTTCACCTGGGTAATATAACAGTTGAGATATTGTAGCATTAAATTGCTAAAGTAGTGTTGTAAAAGTATGCCTTTTCTCTTTTTTTTTTTTTTTTTAATTACAATGTATAAAAAAATGTCTAAATGTATAATATGTGTCCAGCTCTGTGTCTGTGAAGAGTGACCGGTCAAAAGGTCCTATGCCAAACTTCAGTGAGATAAAAACGTCATCTACCAAAAGGTATTTAATGTGTTTTACAATATAGCATTCTAGCATTATCTATCTACAGTGTGTGATAGAACTTTACTGAAGAAATCTTAAAATAAATTACTGACCACAATATTTGTGTAATTGTTTGGTCTTTCTGGAGCTTCTTTCAGTAAAACAACTACACTGGCAATCACTAAGAGGCATACATGCAAATTCAGCATGGGAAATATAGATCATGCAAACAAACATGAATATATCCATCCAACCATAGTCCTAGCAGGATTAAATGCACAGCTATACTGTACCTAATTATCATTTGCAGCATTAAACCTTTTTAAATGATACTGTACCACCTCTGTCATTCATTCATTCATTCATTCTCTTTCTTTCTGCTCTTTATGTCATTAGTGTCAGATCAGGCTCACCTGTATCCAGCTCTGTGTCTGTGAAGAGTGACATGTCAAAAGAAGAACAACAGAACTTCAGTGAAAAAACAACACCATCTGCCAGAAGGTATTTCATGTGTTTCGGATTTTTGGTCACACAGACTATGTTGGAAAGTTTATCAGTAAATACTAGGGATGCAACAATACAGTTAGTCCACGGTTCAATACGTACCTCGGTTTTTAACCACGGTTTTTGGTTCGGTTCGGTTCTGATATCTTGCCACTTCAGTGTGGGTCTTTTTTGGAACAAATTAACAAAATACTCCCGTAAACGAAAAAGCGTGGTTTAGTATATGTCTGCTTAATTTTTCTTTTGAGAGAGGTATTATTTTTTCAATTTTTACGCAAAATAGAATGGGTGTCACTCATTCTGGACGCCAGAGGGCGCCCCCGTGCAAGAAAAAAAAAAAAAAACACATATGTGTCAAAGTAGCAGCACTGATTACGTTCTGTTCCAGCTTCTCTAATGTGGATAAAGGCATCGCTATTGCTGTAACTAATTAAAAACAAAATATAACGTTAAACTTTTTGAATGACGAAATGTAAGGACCCTAAACACTCGTATGCAATAATATATGGTTTAACTGTGTTCTTCAAGCCATCTCGGGTATTTTCATAAGCCATTGCTAATCGACATACATAGAATATGAGTATAAAATTTACTGTCTGCCTCATTCTGTGATAAGAATCCACATCAGATCACATAAGGAAGTTATTTCAAACACTCGACTGATGCTGTGAATTAACAACAACATAACTACTTTTGTTGGACAACAGGTTTAGAAAGGCTTATCATTGCCTTTTTCAAATATAAGCTGGGAAGCGTTTCCTCATTTCAGCACGTGAAATCGCGGGCACACACACAGCAAATTCCGAGAGAAAAAAAAAAAGAAAGTTATTTAAATGCAAAACCGAAAAACCGCAATTCACAAGCGCGTATTGAACCATGGATGTCGTACCGAACGGTTCAATATTATATTGAGTATTGTGACATCCCTAGTAAATACGTATTATAAAACTTTTTTTAGGTAAAATATTTGCAGCCTCAAACCTTTTTTTTAAATGATACTGTTCCACCTCTGTTATTCATTCATTCTTTCATTCATTCATTCTTTCATTCTGTCATTCATTCATTCTCTTTCTTTCTGCTCTTTATGTCATTAGTGTCAGATCAGGTTCACCTGTATCCAGCTCTGTGTCAGTGAGGAGTGACATGTCAAAAGAAGAACCAACAAACTTCAGTAACAAAAAAACACCATCTGCCAGAAGGTATTTCATGTGTTTCGGATTTTTGGTCACACAGACTATGTTAGAAAGTTTATCAGTGAATACTTATTATTGTAACGGTGAGTGAGAGACGAGAGGCGAGCGGATCCATTTGCAAGCTTTTATTGAAACGACAAGACAAAGGCATGGTCAGGCAGGCAGGGTCAGAACAGTAACAAACAGGTATATTAGGGCGATGCACAGTGGAAGTCCGTGAAGCAGGCGTGAGTCGATGCAAGGCGAACGTAATCCGTAAAGGGATGAGACGAGAGAATAATCCAGTAAACGAGCAAGAGTCCAGTGGGCAGGCGGCGAGACAGTCGAGACGAGATGGCCAGGCGAGGGAACTAAACACAGGGGAACTAGGGAACAAGGAAACTAGGAAACAAGGGAACTAGGAACGATAACAATGCTAATCGCAACAACAATACTCCATGATTTGCAAGAGGAAAGACCGGGGCTTTTATAGGGCGCCTGATTGGACACATGTGTTGACACAATCAGCGTGATGGGTGATGGGAGTAGTAGTCCGGGGTGTAGTACAACAGTCAGTGTGTAATGATAAGGTGAGAGCGACATCTGGTGGTGAGCGGACCGCAGAACACCGACCAGATTCGTAACAATTATAAAACCTTTTTTTAGGTCAAATATTTATATACTCTGAAATTTATATTTTTATTTTATTATAAACTGAAATGAAACTGAAACTGAAATATTATAAAATGAAATGTTTATCAGCCTATTTCTCTAATATTTTACCTGGAAATGCAGTATTTTGTTCTATTTATTTTCTAACAGGGCTCAGTATGAGACATTTGATTCAGACTACCAGACTCACAGGAACCACAAAAATTTCAAAGACTATCTCTTAGGGATCTTCCAGGTAAGAAAATTGTTTAATGTTTATAAATATGTTATTGAACACAGATTTAATTTATAAATAGCTTTGACAAAAAATGGATGTACAATTAGGTTTAAATTATATTTATTTATTTATTTATTTGTTTATTTTTTCAGGATCTTGAGAGCAAAGTAATACAATTCCTGAAGAACGAACTTGAAAAGTTCCGGAAAATCTTACAGAAAGACAACCTACAATACTTTGTGAATGACTTTAATGACAACAGATGTAGCATCAAAGAAGCAGCTCTTGATCTTGCTCTCTACTTCCTGAGGGAGATGAAGCAAGATGAAGCTGCTGATACTCTAGAAGGTAAGAGACTAATGACCATCTGTCATATTGTCACTTCTCAGGGCTCCAGACTTCAACCAAATGGTCGTATTTTGTAATCTTTTTTTTCTTCTGCTGATGCAACTAAATTTTGTCCACTGCGCTGCCCTTTCTGTTGCACGTGAGAAATATCAAACAGCAAAAGAAATAAAAGCATAACGAAACTGCGGTACTCGTTTCAGTTGTGCAATATGCACTGATTATCAGCTCAGACAATAGAATAATTGAGTACAGCGCACGCAAACTGGTCCAAGCTCAGAACAGGTTTACTCGAGAAACAATGTTGAAAGACACTACTGTTACTGCACAGTGCTGCAAGATCCAGTGAGAAGCATTTGAATTTGTTAAGACTGCTGCTAGATCTAGTGATAAACTTTAAAATTCGCCACAATATTCTCTGTTATAAACAGATCAAACAGTGCTGACAGACAAAACCAGAAGTAGTTAGGCTAACTATAACAATGGTGTTGTGACAGAAATACTTCAATGTTATTACATTTTTGTAATAAGGTTTGTACAACCTTTTGATCGACAAATGGCTTTGCTGAATCTGTGATTTTCAGGTATTTCACACAACTATTTCCAGCACTTTAAAGATCTAAAACTGATGTAAAAATGCTGTTTTAAATTGAAATGCCAAAATAAACTTTGTAGTAAACACTTATCTAAAATGTAAAAAAAGACATTAAATTACTATAACTACTAAAGGTTTTGCACACACACCCACACAGTGCTACCAAATCTGCTTCTGGTACAACCATGTGTAGGACTTTGTGCTGGTGCCACTGCCCTCCATGTTATTCTGGAGCCCTGCTTATGAATGTATTAGAGAAAATGGACTGAAACAAATGTTTTTTTTTTTTTTTCCTCCTGTGTTTAGATGATCTCATTTTCATTCATCAGCTAAAATGTAGCCTAAAGAAGAAGTATCAATGTGTGTTTGAAGGAATTGCAAAGCAAGGTGACTTTACACTTCTGAATAACATCTACACAGATCTCTATGTCATTCAGGGTTGTAGTGAACAAGTCAATACTGAACATGAGGTTAGACAGATTGAAGCTGCTTCCAGACGTTGTGAATCACAGGAGATACAGGTTGAATGCAAAAAATTGTTTAAAGCACCTGAACAAGACAAGGAGATCCGAACTGTACTGACAAAAGGAGTTGCTGGCATCGGAAAATCAGTCTCTGTGCAAAAGTTGATTTTGGATTGGGCTGAAGGAAAAGAAAATCAGGATATCAGCTTCATATTTCCTCTTCCATTCAGAGAAATGAACTTAAAGGAGGGAAAAAAACTAAGTTTAATAGACCTTGTAACTCAGTTTTTCCCAGAAACAAAAGGACTTAACCTTACAAGAAGAAAGAATTTTAAAATCCTGTTCATCCTTGATGGATTGGATGAATGTCGTCTACCTCTAAACTTTGAGGATAATGAGATGTGGACTGATGTTTCATCAGTGGCCTCTCTAGATGTTCTCCTGACAAACCTCATCAAGGGAAATCTGCTTCCTTCTGCTCTCATCTGGATCACCACCAGACTAGCAGCTGCCAGTAAGATTCCTCCTGACTGTGTCAACCGACTGACAGAGATACGAGGATTCAATGATGCACAAAAGGAAGAGTACTTCAAAAAAAGATTCACGGATGAGAATCAGGCCAAAGATATCATTGATCATGTTAAAAAATCAAAGAGTCTCTTTATCATGTGCCACATCCCAGTCTTCTGCTGGATTTCAGCAACTGTTTTCCAGAACATTTTAGAGGAGAAAATAAATAATGATCTGAAAAAAAATGAGGCTCATGACACAAATGTACACACACTTTCTCCACTTTCAGATACAGCAGATCCGCCGAAAGTATGGTGGAGAATATAGACCAGATGTTTCCAGGGATAAAGATACCATTATTTCACTGGGGAAACTGGCATTTCAAGAGCTGGAAAAAAACAACCTGATCTTCTATGACACAGACCTGGAAGCCTGTGGTATTGATGTCTATACGGCATCAGTGTATTCAGGCATGTGTACCCACATCTTTAAAGAGGAAACAGGGATAATTATTGGTTCCATGTACTGTTTTGTTCACTTGAGCATTCAAGAGTTTCTTGCAGCCCTCTATGCACATCTCTTTCTAGACAAAAACAAGAAAAGTGTATTTGGTCAAGACTCTACAGAACAGGAAAACAAAAATGAAAACATGATTGATTTGCTCAAGACTGCAGTGGACAAGGCGCTTGAGAGTGACAATGGACATCTGGACCTTTTCCTTCGATTCCTTCTCGGTCTGTCACTCCAGTCCAATCGACGACTCTTACAAGGTTTGTTGACACAGCAAGACTGCAATGACCGGAACAACAAGGAAGTAGTTCAGTACATCAAGCAAAAATTAGGAGAAAATCTGTCTCCAGAGAGATCCATCAATCTGTTTTACTGTCTGAATGAACTGAATGACCAAACTCTGGTGAAAGAAATTCAGAACCACCTTAGCAAAGGAAGTCTGTCATCTGGTGACCTTTCACCTACCCAGTGGTCTGCTTTGGCTTTTGTGTTGTCGACATCAGGGGAGGACCTGGAGGAGTTTGAGCTTCAGAAATTCAAGAAATCAGATGAGTGTCTCATTAGACTATCAGCAATCATCAGAACCTCCAAAAGAGCTCTGTAAGTCATTTAATACACTTTATCATGTTTTGCTTTCGTTTGAAATGTGCAGTTATCTTTATTGCTCTATAGTGATTCGTTAACATACTTTACATATATGATTAATGCTATATTTTTCGTATACCCTTATCTTTTCTTTTTTATGATAATGGGGGAATTAAAGTGTATATATATATATATATATATATATATATATATATATTTTTTTTTTTTTTTAATGCATACAACATTCTTCATTCTTACATATTTATTTATATAAATTCTATTAATACTATTCCTTATTATGGCTAGTAAAGTGATTCAGTCAAGAGCATTGAGTGATTTTTCTCTCTGTCGTTGGTTGCTTAATTAATAATTATTACACAGATAACAGCAATAATTTAGCTTCTATCTCTTTAACCCTTTCACTGGTGAGTTTAAAATATTCTATCTGACCCCCCAGAGTGAGTTTTTTTTAGGCGACCGTTATTTTAGAACGTTCACTTTATTGTTTCCATGGCGACGTGTCATGATTGACACCGCAGCCACTATAGCGCTGTATGACAAACGTATCGCTTTTATTTTGTTTTTCCTTTTTTATTCAAAATATTCACACACTTGCTTACCATGTCTTCAACTATCTGATATTCCGATTCACGAATACGTGTAAGTGAGTGTATTTTGCCGTTTTAAAACCTTTATAAATGATCTGGATCGTTATCTGTAACGTGAGATGGGCGCCGCCATGTTTGTTCACGCTGCCGTTCAGAGACTCCTGTCAGCTGGATTTACAGCACGTAAATTCACCAGTTTCTCCCAAAATACATGCAAGTAAGTAGCTGGTGAAGTGGGAAAGGAATGGAGTTAATTATATCATTACTTACATTATGTGTATCTGATAAAAATCAAACACGTCGGCAAATTATACTCAAATGGATGGTTACTGCTGCTTCCATAGACATCCGTGTGTATTTTACAAACTCTAAATGTATTGTTTTACTAGTACTTATGTGTATTTAAATTCCTGAAACCTAAAATAAACGTTAAGTCGTTGAAAACACTGCACAACTGTGATTATATGACAAGCGCAGCAAGCGTCTCTCTCTGGCTCAGCGCCAGCCAACGCGCAAAAACACAGTTTGAATTTGGCAGTTGCGTGACGTCACCGAACGTTCTAAATCCCATATGTGGGACCGCACTCCCAGGGGCACAGAAAATAGAATCCCATATGTGGGACCGTACCGCTCAAAGGGTTAAGACCAAATGCACTGATCCAATTTACTGATGCACATTCCAATATTTACCAATATTAACTTTTTTTTTTTTTTTTTTTTTAATGTTCACTTAAGACATAACCAAGTGTGTGTACGTGAATACTCACTAAACCTGACAATTTGACATCTTTTTGTGTGTATTGTCAGTTCAAATGCAGTAAGGTGCAAAAGAGAAATTAATCCAATACTCATGCACTATCTGAGAGAAACTATGCTTTATTGGGTTGAGTTAGCAGAGGACAAAGTACAGCAATTAACAGTCGACCTTATACATCACATTGGTTCATAGCTATTTTCACTAACTTTTACTATTTACTTTTCTTCAATGTCTGCTTTAAAGCATATATGCTCTTACATAACTTAAAATGTTCAAATCATTTAACCCCCAGAATCTCCTTCTCTAGACATTCATCAAGCAACTCATTGCCTCATCATTTTTTTTTTTTTTTTTTTTTTTTTTTTTTAACCCAAACTTGCTTAATTTTATCTTGCAAATGTCATATTTTTTGAACAGGAATGTCAGTGTAGCTCACCATTATCAATGCATATTTAATGTTCATGTAAATTCATTGGAAAATATTTAATATTTGTATGTTAATATATATATATATATATATATATATATATATATATATATTGTATATGTTCCTCCTAATTTTGTGATGTGATTTATTTCCATTGCAGACTAAATGATTGTAACCTGACAGACAAAAGCTGCCCAGCTCTTGCTACACTTCTTGGATCAGATTCCAGCCTGAAAGAGCTGAACATGAACAATAATAATCTGCAGGATTCAGGAGTGATGAAAATATGTACTGGACTGAAGAGAATAAAGTGTGAATTGGAGATACTGAGGTAAGTTGTGTGGCAACAGATTTAGGTATTTTTACTCTTTAAAATGTAACAATTTATTATTTGGATATAACTAAATACACCAGATGAATTTCCTGTTTTACCATTTCCTTTGTTAAAAAAAATATGGGCAGCATGCAAATTCTGGATTTATTATTATTATTATTATTATTATTATTATTATTATTATTATTATTATTATTATTTTTTTTTTTTATTTGGCTGGTATTGCTTTCACCATCAAGGTGTTAAAAAGCACAATTTCTAAATTTAAGCTAAAAGCAACTAGCTACTAATGATTAAAGAGCAAAAATAAATAAATAAATAATAAAAAAATATATATATATTACAAATAAAAAATTACAATAAATTATAATGGCAGAATGGCATTGGAACAGGCTTGATCTTGTAAGGATACATCATTTTAATAGTGTTACAGGTATGAAATGGGTAATGAGCAAAATGTTAAACTGACTGCTTGTAGAGCAGGACTGCAACAACTCTCTATCTGAAGAATTAAGATGGGGACTAAGAGGGGACTTGCACCTCATTGTGCACTTTTGTTACAAACTTCACTGAATAAGTGCAAACCCATGCATGTGCTTTGAACTGACAGAAAGTTATAGTTTAGCTTATTCATAAATAAAACAACTGTATAAATAGACTGGTACATGAAAGAAAAATAAATAAATACTCGTTGAGTCCGGTTATATCCAGCATGAGACAATTATGCAAGTATTTGTCCACTCCGCTTCTTTATCCAACTATTCCAGAATGTTTCAGAAGGTTTAGGCCTGTTTCCACTGGCATTGGAACATGTCTTTGTTGCTGAAATACTGTACTGTACTGATCCATCCTTA
>CM070028.1:44997310-45017592 GCA_036247105.1 Cirrhinus mrigala | reverse complement strand
GCTGGTGACCCCTACTGGTCAGAATGGTGTAAATGTAGTGAAAACTCAGACCAAACACGCATAAAAACACCTTTACAAACCAACTGCAAACGTTTTATTGGGTGTGTAATCTAAACAGCTGCCTCTTTTTCTTTCTTCATGTTTGTTGTTGCTTGTTGTTGACAATAAAGTGGAATATATTACTTTATTTTGAAATGTATGGACATTGCATTTTATTTTCAGTCTGTCCAAGGGTGTAAAAACCAGTGATTTAAAAGTAAGACAATGTCACACCTACACGCTGCTTTTTGGGGACATTTTCATATGGAGCATCCATCGTTGATGTCTGAAAGAAAGCACAAACTCAATTAGGAACCTGGTAATGTGACAGGTTAAAATCTAATAATGAAATATTGTTACAAATGTACGCAGATTGGAAGTTAATTCAGGACCAATGCCACTATGTTTAACAGAAAAAAAAAAAAATATATATATATATATATTTAGGATTATTTCTTTCTTGAGTATTTCACAGTGTAGAACTGTAGCATCAACACAAGCACAAGAAGAACATTTAGACTAGAGGAAATGACATCATATATTCAAGTCAAATACATCACATGACTTTTTAAACAGTTGAATGAGCAAACAGATGCACAGCTGTGAGGTTTTGAAACTTAACAGGTTTTAGTTAAGCAGAGGAACAGAAATAAAATATAAAAATGATTTTCTTTACCAACTCAGCTGGAGTAATATTACAAGTGTAAGTTCTGAAAGTTGGTCATGACAGCAGGTTGAGCTTTGATACACAAGACACATCATGGTTTTAAAATTGTAAAAAATTTGAATGATTATATGTGTTTTATTAAATGATTTGATGTTTAGACTATCCATCATATAGACTGTATCGACGGAAACTGGTTACTCGAATGACGTCCAATCACTTTACTGATTGCTAATCGCTATGTGAATAAAGATTTTTCTAGTTCATCCCCAAGATACTTAATTTTTGTGATAGTTTTGTGATTAATTATATATTAACCTGACCAGAAATATAGTGCAGCTGTATTTTTCTTGTGGGCTCCCACATCCCCACTCCCAACTGACAGAATTACATGTGAATATTACAGTAATTTTAGATTACAAAAGCACTGCTCTGTAATTGCGCTCTTGTCTCCAGTCAAAAGGCGCTCAAACCACTGTAGCCTAATGTAATTTATTACATCATATGCACATCATAACATTTTAGGCAAGAACCATATTATGTAATAAAACATTTTAATAAAATGGAACTTGTATTTAACCTGATCACATTTAATAAAAAGACATTTTCAAGTTTAATTATAATGCCACATGTCAATGATTATTAAATCAAAGAACAAATACAGGGAGCAAAGAAAATTATGGAAGAATATCACTGTATTTAGACAAGCGTAACAGTGTGAACTCAAAAAAAGGCTTTAGTTATAATAGATGAAGCTGTCTGCAGTGAATGATAAATAAATGTCTTATTTTACATCACTTTGTTTTTCTTATGAGAGAATTCGCCAAAGTGCACAGAGCAAATATTTGGCGAATATCAGTGATGTCTAGTAAAATCCCCTTAAATAAAGAAATAATAATAATAATAATAAATAAATAAATTGAACTAAAATCAAAAAGCACTAATTTGTATTGGTTCGCCTATAACTCTTGTCATCATTAATTTGTATGTTCATTTATTCCCTCTAGTCCTCACTTTTCAATAGCTTGTAAATGCATGTGCACATTTTACTTTCACTTTCGAATTAGCGGCAATACAGCATCAATTGATTGAATGGACTACAATGACAACACGAAAGCCAGCAAACATCATGGAACCACATACATTAGAAACAAATGTTTCAGCAAAAGTCAACAGGCATTTCAAAATCCAAAATATTTTTTAAACAGGTGCTTTTGCATTTCGTTTGGAAACTAAGTCTTCCACCATCATCTAATCTGTCTCACCTCACTCTTCTTTACAGTCAGCTTGACTCACTAAGGCAAGGGACTGCTTAATAATAAATAAATGAGCAATTGGAACTTCCCTATGCTTAGTTCATGGGCAGTCATTGCTCGAAGTAAGTTTGATTGGACTTCCTCTACTCTCTTAATAGCTTCCTGCCGCTCTGAGGCAGGGTGCTGCTTGTATGAGTATACAAATGCAGCTTGACTCACTGCTTCCCGAGAACTCACCCGCCCAATGGGAGTGCGTTCCCAATTCATCAGCAGTCTGGCTTCCTAATTGGCCTGGGTTAAAAATAAGGCTGAATGTCTCAGAACACCTTCACAAGGTTTTACAACATTTTTGCACAGCGTGTTATGTCTGTGCATGAGGGGAAGGCTGAGCAGCCATTGGATAACTAAGTTGCTTGAAGCCATCAAGGTCTGAGTCATGCCGAGTGTTGCCAAGTTGGGCTACTGTAACACAGTTGCCGCGGGTTAAAGCGACCCCAATAACGTGACATTTAACCCTTGGAATGCAATTTTACCAGGGGGACCCTGTCAAAAATGTGATTGGGATAGTTTTGAGTAGCAATTGAGTTGATTTTGTTGGGAAACCTGGCAAACCTGGTCATACCTCTCTCCGGCACGTGTCTCAACTAGATCGTTTAGGCAGCACGGGACGGTGCTGCTGCATGAAAACCGCTGCACTATGTACATAGCCTTAGGCGGTATTTATACTTTTGATGATGCCACCTCAACACTACAGGACTGCTTTCAGACTGAAACATGTTCAGAGAGGCGGCCACCTACAACAACCACACAGACCTGCACGAGTACACTGAAATTGTGACTGCTTACATCAAAAAGTGCATTGATGATGTGACAGTCACCAGAACCATCACCACACGTGCAAACTAGAAGCCATGGATGACACCAGAGGTTTGTGGGCTGCTAAAGACCAGAGATGATGCATTCTGATCAGGAGACAAAGCAGCCCTAAAAACAGCAAGAGCCAATCTGTTCCGTGGCATCAAGCAAGGAAAACGCTTGTATGCACAAAACATAAATAATCACTTTACTGACAGCAGAGACACACGGAGTCTGTGGCAAGCCATTCAGACCATCACTGATTACAAGCCCCTGCCACAGGCCTGTGATTACGACATATCCCTCCCAGATGCACTCAAAGAGTTCTATGCACAGTCTGAAATGCAGAATGACACTCCTGAACAAAAACTTCCCACACCTCCCAACAACCAGGCACTCTGTCTGTCTCCAGCCGACGTAAGGAAGACTCTATCCAGGGTTAACCCACGCAAGGCTGCGGGCCCTGGCAACATACCTGGCCGTGTACTGAGGGACTGTGCGGCACAGCTGATGGATGTCCTAACAGATACCTTCAACACCTCGCTGAGCCAGGCAGTCGTCCCCACGTGTCTCAAATTCACCTCCATAATTCCAGTACCAAAGAAGTCCCCTGTGTCCTGTCTGAATGACTACCGTCCCATAGCACTGACTCCAATCATGATGAAGTGCTTTAAGAGGTTAGTTATGTACAATATCAAAACCAGCCTCCCCAACACACTTGATCCGCTCCAGTTTGCATTCTGTCCAAACCGCTCCACAGACGATGCCATTTCCTCCACCCTACGCCTGGCTCTTACTCACTTAGAAAACAAAGACTCTTATGTTAGAATGCTGTTCATTGACTTCAGCTCAGCATTCAATACAATAATCCCACAACAGCTCATCGACAAACTAAACCTTCTGGGCCTAAACACCTCCCTCTGCAATTGGATCTTGGACTTTTTAACTGGAAGACCTCAGTCAGTTCGTGTCGGCCGCAACACCTCCAGCACTACCACACTGAGCGCAGGTGCCCCACAGGTCTGTGTTTTCAGCCCGCTGCTCTTCACGCTGCTGACCCATGACTGCACTGCCAATTTCAGCTCCAACCACATCATCAAGTTTGCTGATGACACAACGGTGGTAGGTCTCATCAGCAACAACGATGAAACAGAGAGCAAGTGGCGCAACTGGTTGAATGGTGTGGTGCAAACAACCTGTCCCTCAATGTGAGTAAGACAAAGGAGGTTGTGATGGACTTCAGGAGAAACTCTGTTGACCACCCCCCACTGACCATCAACAGCTCGGCTGTGGAGAGAGTCAGCAGCACTAAATTCCTGGGGTTGCACATCACAGAGGATCTCACCTAGACCAGATCCTCACTCTCCAAGAAGGCACAACAGTGCCTACACTTTCTCCGCCGGCTGAAAAGGGCAAGTCTCCCTCCACCCATCCTCACCACATTCTACAGGGGAACCATTGAGAGGGTGCTGACCAGCTGCATCACTGTCTGATACGGAAACTGCAGTGCTGCTGACCGCAAGACCCTACAGCGGACAGTGAACACAGCCGCAAAGATCATCGGTACCCCTCTCCCCTCCCTTCTGGACATTTTCCTTGCACAATGTTCCCGTAAAGCCTCTAGTATCGTGAAGGACCCCACCCATCCCTCCCATCATCTCTTCCAGCTCCTGCCATCAGGAAGACGCTACAGGAGCATCAGAGCCCGCTCTGCAAGACTGCTCAACAGCTTTTCCCCCAGGCTGTGAGAGCCCTCAATTCCAGCCACCTCAACCCCCTCTGAAACCTTATCTACAAATGTAAACTTTTGAAAAACTCAAAAACACGGTGCAATTCTAAGTGTGCTACACACAGGTGAGTGGCCTAGACAAAACACCTGTAGAAACTCTTTTCTCTCTATATGCACCATACACTTTCTTATTAACACGTCATGTTACAAGGACCTAATATGGACTTAACAAATGTTTACTTGTCAATGCACCACAAATCATATTGCACTATTTGCTTCTTAACCTTTAAATACCTCTTCTGCACATTATCATGCACAGTTATTATGTACTTGTATAGTCTGTCTTAGGTTATGAGTATGTATAGTGTCAGTGTTTTGTGTCTAATTATTTACTTTTGTGGCAAGCAGCTGTGTAATAAGTGGGATAATGTACATCCAGCCAGTTGTTATCACAAAATCAAGATGTATATTATCCCTTGCTTATTTTTATCTTAATTCAAGTGATAAAGGATTTTAAATGTTTAAAAATGATTAACAGTTGAAAATATGACAAATTTAGAAAAGTAATCAAAAAGTAATCAAAAGTAGTAAGTTACATTACTTTAATAATGTAACTGAAAAGTTACACTACTTATTACATTTTAAATCGAGTAACTTCTAATCTGTAACCTATTACATTTCCAAATTAACCTTTACAACACTGGTCATTGCTATATAAATGGTATAAATAAGTGTGACTGGACTTTCTCTACTCTCTTAATAGCTGACCACCACCCTGAGGCAGGGTGAGGTTTGTATCGGGAACAATTTAACGATTGGAATTTTCCTGTCTCCTGTTAACGCCTGGCCACTGTTCTAATTAGGGCCTGCTTTCATTGTGAGTGAGTGACTGAGTGAGCAACTGGAATTTCCTGAGTTCATAACACAGCTGTTGTTTTGAAGCAAGGGGCAGCTTACATGGAAATCTGAATGAGCAGTAGAGTGACTGGAACTTCTCCATGCTCTGCACACTGCTGATCAATTCCTTTAAAGTAAAAGAAAAATGGGGCAGTCACGGCCTAATGGTTAGAGCGTTGGACTTGTAACTCAAAGGTCACAGGTTTGAGTCTCAGTTCCAGCAGGGATTGTAGGTTCTCTTCCACCCTTAATACCATGACTGAAGTGTAGCCTTTGAGCTAATTAATGAGTGCCTTCCCTAAGCACTTCCTCTCAGATGGGAATCCCCACTCCCTTTATATATATAATTTACTATATAATATCATTTTTTTTTCAGACACCAGTTTGTTGTGGCATTCAAATTGGTTGTCATAGTAACAACACCAGTTTGTGGAGATTCAGAGCATTGTGAGTTCCACAAATATGAACGCATTATTTGTAAATTGACTTATGATAAAACATTTTGCACTATTTATTATCTGTAATATCATTGTGTAGCCACTAGATGCTTGTATATCCCTGTGTAACAATCCTAGTAGATAAATCAATTGTATTGCATTTGGATTTGGATATGTTAAACATTATCAGTGGCTACTTTTTGTCTTAATCTGTTTTTTTTTTTTTTTTGTTTTTGTTTTGTTTTGTTTTGTTTAATTGTTTTGTTGTGGTTGTTGTTTAAAACTTTGATTAAAAGTGTCAGTTACAGCATTTTTATTTAAATCAAACCTATAAAACCCTTAGTTAGCCAAAACTACATATAAACGTCTGATCAGTGGCATAAAAGTCATCAGAATTCAGCTACTTTTTCCTTTGTTACTCTTTGATGCGTGAACTTCCCCTTTAAATAATGCGACGCTCTGCCCACAATGTGTATGATGCTGCTTCCTTTAGCGCTGTTAGAAGTGAATGAATTGATTGAGCATTTCGACACATCAGTAAAGATGCGTTAAATTCAACAGCGGTTTTAACCTTCTGGTTGGGTTCTTTTTCCCGAAAATACTAGTTAACGTTATCACATTAGATTCAAACTTACTGACTTTGTTCGCACAGGGTATAGGTACTTCTGATATTTTTTTTCGATTTTTCATAATTTTTTGTGGGTTTTATTTCAACTAGTCACACTTGTGGTGTTCCCGGTTAAAAATGACCGGACATTAAACAACTGCTTATAAATCTCTCATTAGTGTATATTATCACTAAAGATTGGAATCATTCTTTTTGTCAACTTGTTTTCTTTTATTTAAGTTTTGTGTTTCTATTTGCATCTGGGAACACCACAAGTGTGACAGGAATCCGAACACAACCTGTTTTAGCACTGGTTAGTTTACACCACATTTACACAACAGTTTTAAAAAAATGCTGCAAACGTGGGTGCGCTGCGGAGCGGAGGGGGAAGAGTCAGCTTCGGGTTCAGACAGTTTAATTTCGCACCCATCGAGTTAACAACACAAATAAATGCACAGCTATTTGCACTCTGCATCGAAAACATATTTATGAACGCGCTGTTGCACCTGTATTAACGTTTAAGGCTTAATTTGCGGCGCTTATAATCCTTTTGATGGGTTGGGTCAAAGAGTTGTAAAAACTGCTATTACACTCACGTTATGAATGAATCGCGTTCGTGCCGAACTCTTACAAAGCAAACAAAAACAAGCATCTCGTTACTGAAATGAGCAGACTCCCTAACCCAGGGGTGCCCATCCCTGTCCCTTCCTGCAGAGTTTAGTTCCAACACTGATCAAACACACCTGTCTGTAATTATCAAGTTATCCTTCAGATCCTAATTAGTTGGTTCAGGTGTGTTTGATCAGGGTTGGAGCTGAAGTCTGCAGGAAGGTAGATCTCCAGGAACAGAGTTGAACATCCTTGCCCTAACCATTAGGCCATGACTGCTCCTGAAGAGTGTATCTTCAACGGTGAGCAATAAGAGGCTTCTTAAAAACAGCATTGCTAAGTGAAGGAGAAAGATTCTGTGGTAAATTGCCGCCTGACGTCACCTATATAGCGGCTAAGCCAACCAATCAGGTGAATGCTCAAACACTATTGGCTATTGTGAAGCAACAGAGTGATTTAATCAGGCTTCAGCATCTCAGAAAAGGGTTTAAGTATTACCACATCATCAAGTATTGTTGAGAGACACAACAATGGAACTATTTTCTGTAGTAAATAAAAGTTTTGTTTAGTCAGACTGCAAATCAATCATGATCTTACCATGTTTTGTATTGTTGCTTTACCAAATTCTGAATCAGTTATATCTTCCTCCTGGGTCATGACTACATTAACGATAATTCAGATGAGTTAAAACACAACAGAGTTTGCATATGTAGAATTATGTATATCTGATTCAAAAGCATTAATTCTAGTTAATATTTGTAGTTAATAACTGAATTATTGACCTCTTTTCCTGTAGAAACAGTATATCCCGAATGCAACTACAATCAACAGAGATCCAGCAGGAGCAGCAACAACACAGATCAGCACTATCCTATAGGCTGAGACTGGAGGATGTGGAGGAGAGTGTCATTAGTCTGAGAAATGTATTGGTCTACAACAAAAGAGATCAGGTCAGTAAATAAACACACATATCAGCGCTGCCGTACCTGAACATGTGTGACAGAGTTTGCTGATGTCCAGATGTTGAGTCTGGTTGCTGATGGGATTGTTGATCACACAGCTGTAGGTGTTTTGATCCTGATATTCCACCTCCAGAGGTAGAGAGAGACTGATGCTGAGATCAGACACACTGATGTTCGACAATAAATTGTTTCCTTTGTACCAGGAGAGACTCACATGACTCACATTCACCACTGAACACAACAATGAACAATTCTGCTGTGATGATGATGAAAAACACTGTGAAGAGTTGCTGCTGATGACAGGAACAGACAGATGAGCTGGAAAACATGAGAGAAATATGGAGAAATATGCATAAATTTAATGAATTATGTTATTTTTGGTTCTATATGTTGATTTGGTTATGTAAAACTAATAAAACAAGCACAGGACTTGTGTTAATATGTGTTAATGATTCCAGAAGCTCTACTGATTTTAGCTATCAGAGTTTTCAGCTCCAAATTTCCACAGTATGTCATCATCTTTATGTAATTGAGTTACATCAGTGTTAAGAGTGACAGAATCTCCCTCCATCACTGACACCGACTCACCAAAATCACCTGATGAACAAAAAGATTTTACACAGGTTAATGCTCTTTTTGGTTTAGAAAGCCTGTAATTAGTTTGTAACCTTTAATAGCAATACAGACATGTAACATAATAAGCCACATATATGAACAGATATATGTGAGTAAATCAAAATTCAGCTGTCGAACAAATAAGTAAACAGGTTACATGATGAATAATTAATTACAGCTTGAAAGTGTAAGTTTAATAATGCTGGATGCATTAAATACATTTGTTATTATAGACTTTTCGTGACATTTGTAGTTGCTTAGGGATGATTTGCATTTGTAATCATTGAGAAAACAAAGACAGATTTGAACACTACAGATAAAAATAATCAAATAAGTACCACAGAAGGATCTTATTACTTTGAAATGTGAAGAAATGACACAAATATGTTCATACGGTAAGTTCATACTTACCGATCAGACACCAGCTGCACAAAGAGAACAGAAACATGTGAAACATTTTCAGTTGTCCAATATAAAGTCTGATCTAATACGAGTATCAATGAAAGCCTGACTGATCTAAACAAACATAACGGAACTAATGTGAATCCTCCCCCGACAGAGTTTGACCCTCCTAATGCAAATGCGCATGCGCATGACGTATATAGTAACATATGTAATATGTTAAGACTACATGTCATGGTAAAATTGAGCCTATCTCTACTGATCATAAAATGGTTTTGTATATTTATTCAGGACTTAATTATAGCAGATGGGGAAAAGTACGTAGTTAAAACTGCATATGATCTCATAGTACCAGTTTACTAAAGTGCATCTTCTGAGTCAAACTGAAACCTACTGTGGTTTGGTGTCTTTAGACTTGTGGTTTGATGGGTGGGCCAACATCTTGTAGACAAAAGTGGCTATTGAGAGCTAATGTGTTTTGTTTGTTGGTGAAGTTTTTCCCTGTCCTGTGACAATTATTAACTTAATTTTATATCAACTGTATCAAGTGATGTTCTTCTGCTGTTTGTTTGCGTGTCATGCACGTATTACATTTACAGGCTGCAGCTGGGCAGTCAGGATCTCTAACCACCACAAACATCAGAGCCACAGACTCTGGACTTTATCATCTACAGATCATCAACAGCAGAATCATAAAGAGCTTCATTATTACTGTCATTATGAAGTATAATTTAGTCATTTACTGCACTTTTTCCTGTTAGGAGTGTTAAAATACAGTTTCAATCCAGATTAATGCTATCTTTACATTTTTGTTTGTTTGTTTGTTTGTTTGTTTTGAAACCATTTTCGATTAGAAACTGCTAGTAAATATCACAAACAATTACAAATAGTCAGTGAGTGACACATTGAATTCAATACAATTTTTAAGTTTAAAGACTGAAACTGTCTTTTCTTGTAAAACATACTCGAAACAATTTCAAAATCCTGACCCTACCCTTAAAACAGGAAGTATATTCAGACTAGTTAGTCATAACACTAACATAATAAATAGTGTGTTTCCTGTTGAGCTCCTGTTTCCTGCACAGGAGCTCAACTAAAAATCGCAGTTTTAGTCACTTCTGTGTTGGCTTGGTTTGAAATTGCCCTATTTTTGCCACGTCGCAAACTTCAGTAACCAATCATGTCAAAGGATAGATTCCTACAATTAGCATGCAAATAGGATTATCAGCACAAACCCAAATATTAAATAGAGCATTTAATAGAGCATATAGAGCACAACTGCTAGGCGCTAACTGGTAACCTGAAAAATAACCCGCGGCAACAGTGTAAAAATAGCCCAGAGTAAGACGCACCTCTCCCGCATTGCCGTCTGCAATTTACTCGCATATGCTCGCGGGCGCGAACTTGAATCACAAACGAGGGTGCATTTGAGCCTTCAAGGCATTTTGAGGGCACAACATCGTCAGTAAGTAACTTTAACAAATGTTACAGTATCCACTGTAGTTGTCCGCTAGTGAAAACATTTTACGTTTTTGTCCGGTTTTTATCCGTCATTATCCGTGTTTCGCCATTATATCGCGTTTACTACAGTGCAGTTTGTGGATCAGGGGGCTCTGGCTGGAGTGACTGCGTGGGGGCGGGCTAATTTGCATATTAATAGACCCGCGTTATGTATAATAAATGGGGCAAGGGGGTAAAGTTACATTCAAGCTGTTTTAAGGCATGAGGAAATTATTTTCACAAAAAGAAAACAAAAAATAATAATAATATTTTATTTTGATGATCGAAGATCAGTTTTAAGGGATAACATTTTGACTACAGGAGGACTTAATAGTTTAGTAAAACACCCTAATATAAAGTCACCTAAACAATTACGTTTGCAACTGACATCAGCACTGAACTTAGAGAAGCAACTGTTGCAGCCCATAAATTTGTTATACAGAGAAGAGTTATACAGACATTTCCAAACAATCTGGAAGATAATTCATAAGTGGAAAACATTCAAGACAGCTGCCAGTCTGAACTTTTTCAGTGGGAGAGGGGCCAAAATGGCTATTTTGATGTTGAAGGTTGCAAACCTATAGGCCTAGTATTCTGGTCCACACTCATACCAATTGGTGGCGGTAAAGCGCCAGCTCGTTGTTTGCCAACCGCCAACAAACCTTAGAAGAAGAAAAGTAGACGACTCTTGTCCTCTAGTGGTCGAACGTTGTATTAGTTTAGTTTCTGAGGGTGTGTATATCTGTTTTCTCTGGCAGTTTTTAGGTTTACAATACAGAAACATTAGGTGGAGACATGCATTTGATGCGGGATGCCATTTATGTAAAACGAAACAACATCACAGCTTTGCAGACCAACACACACAGATGCTAGTGGTATTGCGGGTGTGTTATAAACAGCTGCACGTGTGTATGTTTTATTTTCATGTAGCGTGAAATCCTTGAGATATTTTGTGCTCTTTATTTGACATTAAGGATGTTTTATGTCAACACCGCTTATGTTCATGTGATGTCACAAACTCACCGGCTCTATACCGCAGGTGTTTAAATAGCACCGCTGTTTATTTATTTATTTAATGCAGATGTATTTCTCATTGTGTCAACGCTACTGCAAAGTTTCAGTCGTGTGTTCCCATGTGTTGCTGAGAAGAGGTGTGCAGTTAAAGTGACCAGGCTTATAATTTTTCACCTGCTGGATGATGAATCGAGTGAAAGTCCCTCCGAGACATATATACAGACGAGAATATGACAGAGATTATATCATGTAAGACATGTGGGCTTCTTTGACCAGTAAACATCCACCCAGAGCACACTAGCATAGGTACTAAAAATTATCATAATATTACTTAATAATTACTTTTATATTTAAAAAAAAAAAAAAAAAAAAAAAAAGCAGTTTATCATTAACTGGATAGCACTCCTTCACACCATCACTCATGTTTTGTTCTGTGATCCACAGTTGGCAGTTACCAAGCTGGAACTGGAGCAGGAGCAAATATCTTGTGCAGTCAACATACTCGTGTCTGATCTTTGCAATTATCACTGGGAAAATAATGTGAGATTTTTTTAGCTGATTATGATCTTAAATGGGTCATAAACTGCCTCTGTTATTTATTTTATTTTATTTATTTTTTGTACTGTTCTCTGTGGTTCACTTATAATGTTATCAAGATTTTTCAAGGAAGTAAACGCCCACTACTATGACTGGTTTGTTTACGTTTGACAGTCTATAGGTGCGTTCACGCCATATCGGAATTCCCGTAATTACAAGATTCCAGCTTGTAAAAAGAGTTCACGTCCTCGTAGAACTCGTAATTACAACTTGTTTACTTGGGAGTCTTCTGAGAGCTACGACTTGTACCACATGACCGCTGTGCCACCCGACCAACGCAGGCTCTGTTTAGGCGTTGGTAGTGTTGCCATAGAAAAGTATATTTCCCAGTCTGAGGACGTGAATAGCTCCGAGTAGAACGTCACATGTTGTCATCTCGAAATTACGGTAATTACGATATGGCGTGAACGCAGCATTAGTCCTTCACAGAAAAATGCATAAATACTCATATCAAACAATCTGTTTAACAGACAAAGCAATAGTGTCCACATCATTAAAACAGCTACTCACACTTGTGTTGCGACATGACTGCTGGATCCAATATAGTAAGTATAGCATCGTCTTTTAGTTTTAATCTTTCTGAAAGTCCTGGGTCAAATCGTGCCTTGTTTGTAAACGAATCCGCGGTAAAATGAAGTGAACAAAGGACCAATTTCTTACTGACGCAGTCTGAAACTTCATTAAAAACAAAGTTAATCCACTCATTCCTAATGTTGTTGTAATAACTTGAGAGGGACAGGAGATCTGTTCAAGATTCCATTTATTCTGAGAAGTTCATCAGCAAACACTCAATCACATCACAGGTGGATTCCATATGCACGCACCATACGTTCTTCTCTGCTGCTTTTTAAGCAAATACAAACCGCATTAGTTTGCCCTCTACAGGTCATCACCAAAAACTCATCCTTGTTTCTGATTCTACAACATCACTTTCCCCCCAAGCGTACATAATAATCACAATGCCATTTTTCTCTACAATCCCAATACCATTACAAATAGCATCACAGTTCACAATTTCACATGTCAAAGTAGCATCACAACTTACATTTTTTTTTTTTTTTTTTTAAATCATCTTCAGGTCACATTTACTATTACTTCATATTTTTTCTTTCATTTTTTTTTTTTTTTTTACACTTTACTTTAGTTCATAATCCTCCAAATGAGTAGGCAATTTTCTGTTTTTCCATTCCCTCGTCTGAAGTGTTCTCAAGCAATTTCTGTCGGGCATGGATTTGATCCACATGCCTTCGGACCACTCGGCCATCGCCCAGCATTACTTTATAAGAAAGTGGTCCTGTCACAGTCGCGATATTCCCTGGAATCCATTTTGGTCCAGAGCAAAAAGTTCAGAGTAAATACTGGATCTCCAACACAAAAACTCTGCACATGGGCTTATTGATCATGATGCAGTTTTTTCTTCTGTTGTTGTTCCTGAATCTTCCTTGTCAAATCAGGATGTATTTGTCCAAAGTCCAAAGAACATCATAATTTCCTTCCATACAACATTTTAGCTGGAGAGAGCCCTGTGGTGGTCTGAGGAGTAATTCTGTAACTGAATAAAACTCGAGACAATTTAGTTGCAGTCGTTCCTTGAGCACTTTTTTTTAGCATGGTTTTAATCACTTGGACAGCCTGTTCTACTAAACCATTACTAGAAGCATGGTAAGGTGCAGAAGTAACATGTCACACTCCATTTCAGGAACTCTTTGAATTCGGCACTAACAAAGCAAGTACCATTATCTGATATAATCACAAACATTCAATGGTAGAAGCAGATGTAGTGGAATTCACACGTCCATTTTGAATATGCATCAATCGAGACAAAGAACATTTTCCCCATAAACGGTCCTGCATAATCCACATGCAATTGCTGCCATGGTTTTTCTGGCCAATTCCAAGGATGCAGTGGGGCAACAGCTGGAACATTTCTATGCTCTGGGCACATACGACAAGTTTTAACCAGCCTTTCCACATCCTGATCTAGCTTGGGCCACCACACATAACTTCTGGCCAAAGCTTTCATCCTAGACACACCGCAAAAAATATGCCCAATTGCTACTCAAAACTAGCCCAATCGCATTCCGAGGGGAGTCCCCCATAAAAAATTGTGTTCCTGGGATAAAATACTTTTTTTGGTGGGGGGATTTCCCTGGTAAATTCATATTTCAGGGGCTAAATATAACAACCTGCGGACATCAAAAACAACCCGCAGCAACAGTGACAAAGTAGCCCAATTCCATGGGAAAACTGCAGACTTGGCAACACTGGTGTAGACCTGCACATTCGCCTCTCTCCATTACGTGTGTGAATCGATGGGCGGGGCTAAACAGGTAGCGATGTCTATCTTCTTCTGCAGAGGCAGCACTTATCTATTACATCATAGAGTAAAACATTCTAGGGCTGCCCTCGACTAAAGATTTTTCTGGTCGACTAGAAGTCGTTCATTTTAAACATTAGTTGACTATTAGTCGCACGATTAATAATAAGCCATATAATACATAATGCGCCTTTAATTGCCTAGGTAGCCTAAAGCGAACACATAAAGCTTGCCCCAGCACACCTGCAGATATAATAATAATAATGAATGTGTCAGGGAAAAACAGCTACATTAATGATTTAATAATTTATTGAAAAACTACTACTTTCTTTGTTTTCGGCTTAAGAGATGAAATCGGCGACACTGACTCGTTATCACTGCAGAAGTGAATGCGCCTGTTTGCATGTTTCATACGGATTACGTAATGTGATTTATGTAATTTACATAATGTGAGAATATTTGTTTTCCATTTGAATTGGTTCATTTTGAAGGTAAACATTTTGCTTTCTACAGATATATTTTTTTCACGTCGGTAAGGCAAGTATACAAGGAGTTTGGAAGTTTCATGATCAAGTTCAGCGATCGAGACAGCAGAAAACGTATCCTGTTTGCTTTAATTATTTTACAAAAAAGTGTTTTTATTCTCAGTGTACACAAATAAACGTAGAGTCTTTGCGGATTCGAAAGATCTATTACTTTTGACCAAAAATTACAGAATTTTAAGAGCAAGCGGCCGCACCCACGCCTCCATTTGTCATGCAGACAGCGCGCTACTATTCAGCTTCCACACACTGCACAGACACATCGATAGCGTACATTTTCTAGGTTAGCATTAGATTGAGCAGCCATGTGAAGTTGCTACTACTTACATATTTCTGATGAATAGCCTTATTTGAGGTCAAAGAGTGATAGATGTGCGTTTGGATGTTCTGTCCAATGTACTGTATTACCACAGACCAGCCGTTAAATATCTGTCCATCAAAGACTACGTGACTTCCTGTGTATTTGTATAATTGTATACAAATTGTAAAATTGCGCCACTTCCAGTGTTTTTTTTTGGCCGACCATGCCTCTTTTTGTCGACTAATGGTTAGAACAGTCCAAAAGCTTTCATTTTGACAGGCTTCAATATAAGCTGGTTTTAGACTAACAACAAAGTTTTGAGTTTTGAAATTTACAGTATGTTTTTACAGTACAATGACCACTTATATGTCAAAAGATCAAGGGAATTTTGGTTTCTAAGTTCATGATCTTTAATCACACACTGTAAATTTCAACCATTGTTTTACCTATGGACAGGAGCCCTGTTATGCTAATGAGAAAAAAAAATAAATAGTTCAACCTCCATCAAACACTAATCATATATTGTAAATCATAAATTGCACTTATTCTTTTATTTTGCATTTATTAAAACAACAACAACAACAAGATCATCTTTCTAAGTAATAACAGGAATCAAGAAAAGTTCTGCTTAGAAAGATTTGACACTACTGAGACTACACTCTCAGAAAACACAAGTTCTCTGGTACATTACCGTTTTGGCCACTTAAGTACTAATTTGCACCCCTAAGGGTTAAATAAGATACAAAGGTACTGCACAAGACAGCTTTTGTACCTTTTTTCTGAGACTGCAGTACTGCTTAACTGCAGGATCACTATATGAGATCATCATGCATACAAAGTATATTTTACTTTTTCATACTAATATTACTAGATTTAAGAACTTTTTTGTCAAAAATCAGCATTAATGAGTCTAGTATTTTGCAGTAAAGTGTCTTCCCTGCAGAGCAGAAGTCAACGGTTTCATGTGAGCATAAATGGAAAAAAAATCCTTGCAACGACATGCGGATCATACAAACTGACACCTCAGACAAACTCGCATCAACACACTATTGACACCTCAGACACACTCGCATGGCACACGCTATATGCAGACAAAGTATTGACACCTAAGACACACATTTGCAAAGATGCACACTCAAACAGACACTATTGACACCTTAGACATGCACTAACAAACTGACATCAAATGCGAACATCCAGCAGAAGACGCATTCTCGTTTACAAGCTGTTGTTTTTCTACCCAACAGATCAAACCACAGTTCTTTACAGTTATAAATAATTGAGACCTTAGCAGAGGTCACCTTTTGATGGATAGTATGCATCTGTGCTTTGCAAACATGAGAATGCTGCAATGAAAATGCTCATCAATAGATTTAGAGGATTCAAATTAAAATGACAATATGTGTCTTGTACTTCGAACAACATTTAAGTTTGATCATCTTCTGATTATGATTTGTGTATATACCACATGACTCTCCTCTTCAACGTTCTATAAAAAAAAAATGCATAACACAAGATATAATATAGTTATAACAATAATCAATAATAATAACAAGTCTTTTATGAACACATGGTGCAGCTGTGCGTGAGATTCATGTAAGTTCATTATATTATATATGAAACCCATGTTTGCTATTAGGCTTGCTGAAAAAAATCAATACATCGACTTATCACATAATATATGGAAAGAGGGGACATCAGCAGGTGAAAAAAAAAGGCATAATTTAAAGCTTTATAGTGTTTTCCTTACAATATCAGAATCCAGAATGGAAGAGTAAGTCCAAATCGACAAAAAGCCACAATTCACTGTTTTTCATTCAAATTACAACATACCTGATATATGCAAGTCAAAATTAGCATGTCATATTTTTAATTTATGAAATGTTCAATTTTTTAGGATTTTTTGAATCTCGTAATTTTGAATTAGTATGTCATGTATGTATAAATAAAATAAAATAAAAATAATATTTATTATTCATTTCATCATTCATTCATTCATTCATTTATTTATTTAATGTAGTGTAAATGGAATTGATTAGACAAAATCAAATGTACACACTGATCTACATTGGACTAAATTACATGGTAACACTTTACGGTAAGGTTTCATTAGTTAACATTAGTTAACTACTTTATTTAAAATGAACTAAGAATGAACAATACTTCTACAGCATTTATTAATCTTAGTTAATATTAATTTAAAAATTTGCATTATTAAAATGAAAAGTTGTAAACATTCCAACATTAACTAACGATGAACAACTGCTTCTTTATTAACAAAGATTAATAAATACTAAAGTAAATGTATTGTTCTTTTTTTTTTTTTTTTTTCATGTTAGTTAATGCGTAACTAATGTTAACAAATGACACCTTATTGTAAAGTGTTACCAATTATACAAATACTCAACAAATGAACAATAAATTGTCTTACCGATTTCTGTGTGTTTATTTTGTAGAATGTCGTCTCGGCATAAGTGATCGCCACTTCACAAGTCTCAACTGTTTAGCAATAATAGATGCATTAAAAATTAAAATAAATAAATAAAATAAATAAAAATGTAAAACCTGGTTCATCACAGCCTATGTGTTATTATTAGGGCTTTGAAATTGAGCACCAAAGTAACACTCAACGATTTTAAAATATTGAATCAACTTTTTTGATCAGCCATTAGGCCTATAACTTTTTTCCACACAAATAGTTTATAAATGAGTGTTTATCATTACATTTAGAGATACACATAAATCACACATTAATAAACCAATCTCATATGGGATGTTTAACAAAGTAAAGCATTTTACATACATTGTATTTACTCAGAAGTTCAACAAGCACAACAAAAGTTGTCATTCATATAAATTTGACCGCACCAGCCACATCTTTACACATGTAAGATTATTTTCATTAAATAGACATAAGATTAGACATAAGATCAAATGGAGAAAGCTTTTTTTTTTTTTTATTTAGAACATATTTTTGGAGAATTATTTCTAATTTTACCTGATTAAAAGCAGAAGAAAATACTTGCCTTTTTGATCCGTTTTTCTGTGTGTCCTGCAGATGCAGAAGATCACAACTGCAGCTACAATCAACAGAGATTCAGCAGCAGAAATCAATACTATCGGAGATACTGAATCTGGACGATATGAAGGAGAGTAAAAGAGTCATTATTGTAAGTGATTGCATCAGTCTGATTTACAACAGAAGACAGACAACAGGTCAATAAATAAACATATATCAGTGCTGCCGTACCTGCACATATGTGACAGAGTTTGCTGATGTCCAGATGTCTGGTCTGGTTGCTGATGGGATTGTTGATCACACAGCTGTAGGTGTTTTTATCCTGATATTCCACCTCCAGAGGTAGAGAGAGACTGATGCTGAGATCAGACACACGGATGCTGGACAATAAACTGTTTCCTTTGTACCAGGAGAGAGTCACATCACTCACATTCACCACTGAACACAACAATGAACAATATGATGAAGATGATGATGATGATGATAAAGAACAGTTTGAAGAGTTACTGCTGATGACAGGAACAGACAGGTGAGCTAAAAAATATAAGACAATAAGAGGAATATGAGCACAACAATCGGCTTATCTTCAACATTGTGAATTGTAGTGATAATCTACAATGTTGTGTTGAGTGAGTGTTTAGTGTTTTAACAGTCAGTGAATGTGTCTGTCATCTCAAAATATAAATATAAATGAATAAACATTTGACTATGTAAATAGAATATGAACATTTCAACAAATGATCTCCACTCACCATAGACAGAAACATTGAATGTTTTTAATGCTAGATTTTCTCTATGTATCTCTAGTTGATAATGTCCAGCATGTTGAGCTGTGATGTTTGTGATGGTCAGAGATCCAGATTGATTGTCCAGCTTCAGTCTGTCTCTGAATCTCTCATCAGGAAAATCATTTGGAGAATGTTTTCCTCTTTTAAGTTTAGCTATGAGAGACTTTTCAGCTCCATATTTCCACTGTATGTTATCGCCTTCACATATTTCAGTAACATTAGTTTTTAGAGTGACAGAATCTCCCTCCATCACTGACAATGACTCACCAAACACACCTGATGAATAGTTTTTACACAGATTAAAGACTCTGGTGGTTTACAAAGGCTAAAATCAGATTAATGTATGTGTGAAGTTGAGAACAGACAAACAAACAAACAAACAACAAAAAAAGTAAAATATCAACAGACTTTATAAATAGCTATTGTAGGCTGTTAACTGTAACCATAATAGAGAGATTGTTAGAATCAAACGCAGAGGAAACGTTATAGCAGTGCTGTTTAATGGATTAAACACGTGTATATACAGTGCATAATGCACAAATCTGTATATAATTATACTGTTCCAGACATATACTCATATTTTATTTTATTTTATTTTATTTTATTTTATTTTTTATTTTTTTCTCTATTTTTCTAACTGTAAATCCAATTCAAAGTTAGTAGATCTTGTATTATATTCACACAAAATTCATGATTCTTTTTGGTACATAACAGGAGAATAATTTAAACAAATAATAATAATAATAATAATAATAATTAAAAACAAACAAACAAAATAAATAAATTATTTTACAGACTTACCAGTCACTCTCCAGCAGCACCAACAGAACAAGACAAACTTGTGAAACATTTTCTTTAGTGGTTCAGTGTGTGATCTAACCACAGAATTGTTAAAGTGTTGTGTGAATTCTCCCCTGACAGCGTTTGACCCTCCTAGTTCACATCCTGTATTTGCATACGATCAGTGTTGGGCTCGTTACTCAAAAAACACATTAAGTCAAGTCAAGTCAAGTCACCTTTATTTATATACCGCCTTTAACAATACAGAATTGTGACAAGGCGGCTGTACAGTATTAGATAGGAAACAGTACATCAACAATGCCAAAGGCAACAGTAAACACTCACATTTTAG
>CM070028.1:44889810-44992310 GCA_036247105.1 Cirrhinus mrigala | reverse complement strand
TGTTTCTTCACAACATATGTGTCATTATTAGGGCTTTCACATTTAAAAACACTATTAAAATATGACATTAACAAAATTAAAAATGCATTAAATAAATACATTTTAATAAATGTAATAAAATTAATGAATTTTCCACACACAAAATGTTCTTAAAAGAGTGTGTGTTTATCATAAAATTTAGATAGACATTCTTTACACAAAAAATCGACTCCGTTGGGATGTTTAATCTCAAAAGTCATTTACATTATTCATATTTAGTCAACTTATCTAGCACAATAAAAGTCATCATTTATTAAGATTTTAATTTGAGTGCCAGCTGCATCTTTACGGCTGTAAGATTAAGTTAGATTGGAGATTTATTTATTTATTTATTTTTAATTTTAATTTTTTAACTAAAATTAAACATTCATGTTTTTGTATATTCTGTATTTTCAGAATCTGTTTTTGTGCGAGTGAGATAAATAAAGAGCGTCGTTCAGTGTCATGAGTGTGATCTACAGAAATAGTCAAACTCAATAATTACACATAATTTGTTTTCATATCCAGGATTTTAAGTACAAAACTGTGAGATTAATGTTATATTAATGTTATAATGTTATATGCTAAATGTTATATTACATGTTTAAAAGCAGTAGGTAACCCTTGCCTTCTTGATCGGTTTTTCTGTATTTCCTGCAGATCCAGAAGATCACGATTGCAGTGACAAACAACAGAGATCCAGCAACAGCTGCAGATATCAGTACTTTCAGAGTGACTGAGACTGGAGGAACTGGAGAAAAGTAAAAACGAGATAAGTCAAAAACTTAAGTGACTTAATCAGTCTGATCTACAACGGAAGACAGAGATAAGGTCAGTAAGTAAACACACATATATCAGCGCTGCCGTACCTGCACATGTGTGACAGAGTTTGCTGATGTTCAAATGTCTGGTCTGGTTGCTGATGGGATTGTTGATCACACAGCTGTAGGTGTTTTTATCCTGATATTCCACCTCCAGAGGTAGAGAGAGACTGATGCTGAGATCAGACACACTGATGCTGGACAATAAACTGTTTCCTTTGTACCAGGAGAGAGTCACATCACTCACATTCACCACTGAACACAACAATGAACAAAATGATGATGATGATGATGAAGAACAGTTTGAAGAGTTACTGCTGATGACAGGAACAGGCAGACGAGCTGAGAAATACGAATACAACAATCAGTCTACTTTGGCTGTTGTGAATTATTGTAAAGTCAATTTTGTGTTGAGTGGATGGTCAGTGTGTCGATGGTCACTGAATGTATCTGTCATCTCAAACTATAAAATGATTTAATCTATGAATATGTAAACAGAATATATGATAGGATAAATTTTGTCCTTATATAGGCAACATTGGTAGCTGAACAAGCTAATCATTGTCTCGAGAATTGTAAAGGATTACAAGTTTTTTTTTTTGTTTTTTTTTTTCACAGTTCGAGCTAAACGCAGCAGAACAGCAGCACTCCAACACCGGTGCTGCCTGTCCCTGCGCTATACTCACCGTAGACAGAAATACTGAATGTTTTGGATGATTTTTTTGCTCCAACTATCTCTAGTTGATAAACTCCAGCATGTTGAGTTGTGATGTTTGTGATGGTCAGAGATCCAGTTTGATTGTTCCCATTCAGTCTGTCTCTGAATCTCCCATCAGCACCATCAGATGTGTTAAAGATTTGCTTCCTTGCCGTTATTTGAGCTATTTGAGACATTTCAGCCCCAAATTTCCACAGTATGTAATCCCTTTCACGTATTTCAGTAACATTAGTGTTTAGAGTGACTGAATCTCCCTCCATCACTGACATTGATTCACCAAACACACCTGATGAACAAACAGATTTTACGCAGATTAAGGCCTCTGATGGTTTACAAAGCCTGAAATAAGCTGTAGATTTTATTGTTTACATGTACAGTTGAGAACATCCAGAATAGCAACAGAAACACAAAACAAAATGAAAGGATGGGTATACGAACAGACAGATGTGTGAGAGCCACACATTTAGCGTAGAATAAAACTGTGCCAGATATATCCAATTATTTATTTATTTTTTATTTTTTCTATTTATTTTGAATACTTACTTATTTATCTGTTTACTTATTTATTTATACTAATGGATTTCCATATATTAAAAAGGCCTGTTGTTTTGTTTAATTTTTTTTTGGCTTTTCTCAGACTTTATTCACAGACATTCACATTTCACTGTATGATTTACATTATTTTCCATGCTTTTCAACATTTTCATTACTTTTCTAGATCTGGCAATTTCAATTTAAAATTCTGAACAAAGACTGAAGTTAGCAGATTTCACAATAATCATGATTCATCTGGTACAGAGAGCTTCAGATGAAACAATCTTAATTTGAACAGTAGCAGCAGCTTTATTACTTTGAAAAATAAATTAAAAACAAGCCATAAAAATGTTTTATAACTTACCAATCTGACAGCACCAGCACAAACAGAACAAAACAAACATATAAAACATTTTCTTCAGCCGTCCTGTGTCTGACTAAACCAACAGCAGAACTGTAAATGTGCTGTGTGAATCCTCCTACGGCAGAGTTTGACCCTCCTAGTTCACACCCCGCATTTGCATGGTATTATAGTTCACCTGGCTGTCATTAAAACTTTTACTGTTCTTAAAAGGTAAAATATTATTTTTGTCATTTAACATGCTTTTTACACACAAAATCACTGTGGTGGCACACTTTAAAAGGTACACCTCTGTACCTTATTTACTCCTTAAGAGAGCACATTTTAGTATCAAAAGTGTACATATTACTACCAAAAAAATTGTTTTGATTTACAAAATAAAACTAATTTGGTCAGTGAAAGCACTGGAAATATGTTCCTTATGCTTCTGTCAGTTAAATAATGATGAATCAGAATTAACACATTTCTTTATTTGCATTTTACATGTCCTAACTTTTCTAGAAATGTTGTAAAGCTTAACTCTAGTGATTTTTAAATTATATTTATTCTAAATTTTAGTGAATGGTACAACCAAAACACATCAAGACAGTCGTCTGCCATCTCAGTACCAATGTTACTGAAATTCAGCTTCTGAGTCAAACTAAAAGCTGCTGTGGTTGGTTTTCTACAGACATGGTTTGATCTGATGGGTGGACAAGCATCTTGTAGGTAAGTGTGGGGATGCATTGCATCTGTATTTTGTTTGTTGGTGAAGAGCTTCTTCCTGTTCTGCTACTATGAGCAGCTTTTAAAACTCACTTAACTGCTGCGAAAAGACAAACTCTCTGACACTGAGGGAGAAACAATAAACAATGATCATATTTAACGTATCAAAAGTTTAGAATGCTTTCTTTCTTCTGTTCTTTCTTACTTTCTTTCTTTTAATTTTCAGCTGTGAGGGGGAAAACAACAACAAAAACAACAAACTCTGTCATGGCTTGGAAGGAGAGGGTTGAAGTGTGGATATAGATTCAAACTGGTATTTATTAAATATGACACAGGGGCCCAGGAAAACCACAGCACTGAAAAGGACTAAAACAGGTCTACACACAGAATAAACAATGTGCTAAACAAAACACTGGTGGGCTTAATGAGTAACTAACATGAAGAAAACACAGGAAGAGAGACAACGCAAAATAAAAAAGCCCTTGAATAACTTCAACATAATAGGCCTGTACTCAACAGAACACACAGAAACAGGTGGAGCCTGAGAATCTGTTGTTAATTGATTGAAGCAGAGCCACAGGAGGTGGAGACCAACGTAAAATTTGAGGAATGAAGGACCAGAGTGGATCTAGAGGAATGAAGAAGCCATTGGAGTCAATGGAGCGGAGGGCTGAAGTGCAGCCGGGTGGTGGAAAAATCGATTCACATATGAATTCAGTCGATTCACACGGTTCAGTCTTCTAGCGATTCACAAATTTCAAAAATCGATTTTCTAGTTAATATAATAATAATAATAATAATAATAATAATAATAATAATAATAATAGCCTAATGTTGTCGGAACAAACACTTGCGAGGGCGAGAGCCTGACTGATAGGACGATGGCGAACGATTTGCAGATCTTGAGCACCACTGACAAACATCTAATCTTACGCTGTGGTAAATAGGCCTAACTGCCGCTCCGTGTGATCGTGAATCTGAAAAGTGAAAGTAAAACTAAAGCGCGTAATTAATAAAAGCGGTTTCAATGCCCCATATATTAATAACGAATCCCTGATGCCCGCAATTTATATACGGTATAATTACCCAACTATAAAATTGGGAGAGAAAGCACTGAAATATATTTCCCCTCCCATCTCATATTAAGTTGATTATACATGCAATTTCCTTTCTGAACACTGTATGATCGGATTCAGACACATCTCTAATGAGAAGTGTAAAATATTTTTGAAGTTAATAGTTAACAGGAAAAACTTCTTGAGTCAGGACACATAGTATAGACATACATACTATAGAGTCTAAAAAATAGACTTAAATAATTTAGTAATTCAATGTATTTTCCTTTGAGAGATGTTGTAAGCTGCTGTTATTTATTTAAAATCCACTAGATAAAGTGAATGTTGCTGACAGCACATAGGTGTAAATATGAGTCAAAGATATTGGTAAAATTATCTGACAATCAATACTACTATGCTACTATACTACTATTACTACTACTAATAAATAAATTAAATAAATGCGTATTTATCAATACAACTTCAGGTATATGTTTAAATCTTATGGCAGAAATACGTGTTGTTTTTCCGCTGGTGTGATTTACTATCACCACAATAACTTAAATTCAGTACAAAACAGACGATTTTAACATTTAGTGTGGGAAAAGAAAAAGGTGCGGAAATAAGTTTGAATTTGAATAAGTTGTTTCTTCACACACTGCTGCCCTCTGCTGGTCAGAACAGTGCAAATATAGTAGAAACCCAGACATGCATAGAAAACACTTACTATAAACCACACAAAATATTTATTAAGGCTGTAATGTATTAAATGCAATTAACAGATAATCTAAGTTTTGCTATTGCAGGGGATTTTAATATTCGCATAGAAAAAAAAAAAAAAAAATCAAAACCACAAAAGAAATTATAACGATTTTAAACACTTTTGACCTGATTCAGCATGTGCATGGACCCACACACAATCGTGGACACACTCTAGATTTATTCATCAGTAAAGGTCTAAAGATTTCATCTACACTTTAAAAAGTGCTGGGTTATTTCTGTGAACACATTGTTGGGTTAATTGTGCTGGGTCAAAATTCCGGGTTGTTTGAGGTACTGTAAACACACAGTTGGGTTGATCATGCTGGGTCAAATGGACTCTAGGGGTTCTTTCACCACTGAACATGCGGGTTGAGTTATTTTAACCCAACCGGTTTGTTTATTTTTCTACTTCATCGAACATTCTGGATTCTTCACTCGTCTCCTCGTCAGGCGGTCACGCGATGAGAACTTGCGAAGCTTTGAAAAGACCCGTTTCTCCCAAGGGGTACAACTCCGACCGGAAACTAACAATGAAATGAATTGTTCTAGCTATTAGACTGTGTTTTATAATGTCTACACCTACCCCAACCATAAACGTAGCCCTTACTACAATTAAAAAAAAAAAAAAAAAAAAAAAAAAAGTATTATTGTTGTACAATGTGACAAAAATGACGTATCGATCTGCTATTGGTCACACGGTTTCACGTGATACGAATTGGCAGAGTTCACGACGCTTTAAATGTGCCATGCAGCGAAACGCCAAACTTTTGCACGCGTTTGCTTTTCTGAATGGAAGTCAACGGGACGAAAAGTGGTATCGACTGGGAGAATCTGCTCTCTACTGCACGATACACGATGATCATAGAGAAAAGAAGAAATACGCCCGAATCAACGCTGCAAACGAGCGATTAAGCGATGCGGCTACTGCCATGAGCACACAAACCATGAGGGTTTACTAGAGGCCACAACTCACGGATTCACGGATTTGATGGAAGAAGAAAAGTCAGCCGCTCCTGTCTTGTGGTGAGTGAGAAAATGTAACGTTAAACAACAACCGCAACAAAAGTAGTAACGTTAGTTGTGGTAACCTCAATTAAATTGCTGCATGACCAAATACCGACGTGACCTGAAGGCCTAAATTAGTTTTAAAACACCGTAAATAACGCTGTTTGACAATTTTCAAATAAGAAAAAAACTAGTATGATGCAAAATAAAAATAATAATAATTTTGAATAACACCTTTTATGGGATAATGAGCGCCACTACTGTCGGCACTTTCCATCGTTTAAAATGCCGTAAATAACACCGTTTGACAATTTTCAAATAAAGAAAGTAGTTAAATGCAAAATAAAAGAAATGAAAGTTACGCTGTTTAGGGGATAATCAGTGTCGCAACTGACGTCGCTTTCTGTCGTTAAAAATGCCGCAAATAACGCCGTTTGATAATTTTGAAACAAAGAAACTAGTAAAATGCAAAATAAAAAGTTTATTTAAGTTGCACCATTCAGGGGATAATGAGTGCCGCAACTGACTGCGCTCTCTGTTGTACAACATCGTTTAGGGCAGATCTGGGCAGACCTGGTCTTGGAGGACCGGTGTCCCTGCAGAGTTTAACTCCAACCCTGATAAACTCTGCAGGGACACCGGTCCTCCAGGACCAGGTCTGCCCAGTTCTGCCCAGTTCTGCCCTACACGATGTTGTACGACAGCGAGCGCTGTCAGTTGTGGCACTCATTATCCCCTAAAAGGCGTAACTTAAATGAATTGACTTGAATGAGTGCCGCAACGACGTCACTTTCTGTCATTTAGAATGCCACAAATAACACCGTTTGACCTTTTTTCAAATAAGGAAACTAGTAAAATGCAAAATAAAAAAAAATGTAAGTTACGCCATTTAGGGGAGAATGAGTGCCGCAAATGACATCGCTTTATGTCGTTTAATTGCCGTAAATAACGCAGTTTGCGAGTTTTGAAAAACTAGTAAAATACAAAAAAAAAAAAAAAAAAATTCATTTAAGTTGCGCCGTTTAGGGGATAATGAGTGCCACAACTGACAGCGCTCTCCGTCGTACAACACCGTTTAGGGCAGATCTGGGCACGCTCTATCCTGGAGGACCGGTGTCCCTGCAGAGTTTAACTCCAACCCTGATAAAACTCACCAGTTTGTAGCTTTCTAATAAACCTGAAGACACTGATTAGCTTGTTCAGGTGAGTTTAATCAGGGTTGAGGCTAAACTCTGCAGGGACACCGGTCCTCCAGGACCAGGTCTGCGCAGTTCTGCCCTAAACAGTGTTGTGCGACAGAGAGCGCTGTCAGTTGTGGCACTCATTATCCCCCAAACGGCGTAACTTAAATGAATTTTCGATAATGAGTGACGCAGCTGACGTCGCTTTGTCATTTAAAATGCCGCAAAATACGCCGTTTGATAATTTTTAAATAAAACTAGTAAAATACAAAATAAATTAATTTAAGTTGTGCTGTTTAGGGGATAATGAGTGCCGCAACTGACGTCGTTTAAAATGCAATAAATAAAGCAGTTTGACAATATTCAAATAAGGAATCTAGTAAAATGCTAAATAAAAAAATAAATGTAAGTTACACCATTTAGGGGATAATGAGTGCCACAACTGACGTCGCTTTCTGTCGTTTGACAATAAATTGACATTAAATGATGCAGTTTGACAATTTTCAAATAATAAAAGTAAAATGCAAAAAAAAAAAGTTAATTTACGCCATTCAGGGGGTAATGAGTGCCACAGCTGACGTTGCTTTCTGTTGTCTAAAATGCCGTAAATAACGCTGTTTGACAATTAATTAAAAAAAAAAAAAAAAAACTGGTAAAATGCAAAATAAAAAAAATTAATATTTAAGTTACGCCGTTTAGGGCAGGCCTGTGCAGACTCGGTCTTGGAGGGCCAATGTCCTTGCAGTGTTTAGCTCCAACCCTGATTAAACACCTGAACAAGCTAATCAGTGTCTTCAGGTTTACTAGAAAGTTACAAACAGGTGAGTTTTATCAGGGTTGGAGCTAAACTCTGCAGGGACACCGGCCCTCCAGGACCGAGTCTGCCCAGTTCTGGTTTAGGGGATAATGAGTGCAGCAACTGACGGGGCTTTCTGACGTTTGACAATAAATTGACAATAAATTGACATTAAATAACGCCGTTTGACAATTTTCAAATAATAAAACTAGTAAAATGCAAAAAAAAATAGTTAATTTACGCTGTTTAGGGGATAATGAGCGCCACAACTAATGGCGTTTTCTGCCATTTAAAGCACCGTAAATAATGCCGTTTGACAAGTTTTAAAACGGAAAACTAGTAATATGCAAAATGAATAAACTAATTTAAAAATAAATTATAGAATTTTGACAATTTTGAAATAAAAAAAAAAATTAGTCATATAGAAAATAAATTAAAAACCGATGCAAATCCATCCAAAAATTTAGTCAGTTTTTCATGGGATTGCTGTCTTGGATAGTGGTGGTGGATAACGTTGGGTGGTGAGTGCTGTCCCATCACACCATATCTATGGGAATGAGCCAAGGCATCAGGTGGTGTGAAGGTCTCACTCGCCCAACGTTCACCTGAAGCACTCTTACCATAGCGAGACGCTGCTCAATATTCTTGCACTGTCAGTGAGAGATCAGTAGTGAGGCATCGCTCGGTGGGTGACGGATGGTGTCAAAGACAGCTTCTCACGAGATTGTTGACAAAATAATTTTGTAGTTTAAGGGATAATGAGCGCCGCAACTAAAACACCGTAAATAACACCGATTGACATTTTTCAAATAAGGAAACTAGTTAAATGTAAAATAAAAAAAATTAAGTTATGCTGTTTAGGGGATAATGAGTGCTGCAACTGGCGTCACTTTCTGTCGTTTAAAATGCCGTAAATAACGCCGTTTGACAGTTTAAAAAAACTAAATTAAAAAAAATTATAAAATGCAAAATAAAAAAAATAAATTTAAGTTACGCCATTTAGGGCAGGCCTGTGCAGACTCGGTCCTGGAGGACCGGTGTCCCTGCAGAGTTTAGCTTCAACCCTGATTAAACTCACCTGAATAAGCTAATCAGTGTCTTCAGGTGTACTAGAAAGTTACAAACAGGTGAGTTTTTATCAGGGTTGGAGCTAAACTCTGCAGGGACACCGGCCCTCCAGGACCGAGTTTGCCCAGGTCTGGTTTAGGGGATAATGAGTGCAGCAACTGACGGCGTTTTCTGCCGTTTGACAATTTTTAAGTGAAGAAACTAGTAAAATGCAAAATAAAAAAATTATTTTAAATTACGCTGTTTGGAGGATAATGAGTGCTGCAACTGACGGTGCTTTCTGATGTTGAACATGCTGTAAATAACGCCCTTTGTCAATTTTAAAATAAAAAAATCTAGTTGTATGGAAAATAAAGAAATTAAAAAAAAAATGTGGATGGATTTGCATCTGTAGTCAATTTTTCATGGGTTAGCTGTCTTGGATAGTGGTGGTGGATAACGTTGGGTGGTGAGTGCTGTCCCATCACACCATATCTATGGGAATGAGCCAAGGCATCAGGTGGTGTGACGGTCTCACTCGCCCAATGTTCACCTGAAGCACTCTTACCATAGCGAGACGCTGCTCAATATTCTCGCACTGTCAGTGAGAGATCAGTAGTGAGGCATCGCTCGGTGGGTGACGGATGGTGTCAAAGACAGCTTCTCGTGAGATTGTTGACTACAAAAATAGCACTGGCTTATGCCTCAGAGGGCTTGAAATGTCCTATAAGTGTAAGGGCCCACCCCACAAACATGCAACTTTTCACTTTACAAGATGTTAAATGATAGTGGAGTCGTGTAAATTACTTACGGATTATTTTGTTTTTATTAGCTGTTTGAACTCTCAATCTGGCGGCACCCATTCACTGCAGAGGATCCATTGGAGGGCAAGTGATGTAATGCTAAATTTCTACAAATCTGTTGTGTTGAAGAGACAAGCTCATCTACAATCTGGACAGCTTGCAAGGTGAGTAAATTTTCAGTTTTTTTTTTTTATATCAGTCGGCTAGAATCACATTCAAATACACAGGCCAGATTTGGAGCTGCTGTCATTCCTGAAGTCCTACACGTTGGCCGGATGTTAATTGAATGGCTAATTCAATTATGCTGTCAGCTTCCAAGAAGGATGTAGAGAATCTTGGCCCACTTTTACACATTTTACCACCCATTCCACAGAATACTGTAGATTTTAAATTGGCATCCTTTATATATGAGGCAAGATCACTAACTAAATTTGCAAATAGTTGCATACATTTGCATCAGAAAATCTGTAGTGGAAAGGGATTGTTGGCTCCAAAAGCTTCAAAATACTTCAAAAAATTCCCTGGAAATAGTACTTTGACATGTTAAGACTTATGAGATATACACAACCAATCAAAAGTTTTTGAACAGTAAGATTTTTAATGTTTTTAAAGAAGTCTCTTCTGCTTACAAAGCCTGCACTCATTTTATCCAAATTACAGCAAAACAGTTACATTTTGAAATATTTTTAATATTTGAAATGTTTTCAATTTGTATATTTTAAAAATCTGATTATTCTGATTTAATCATTCTAATATGCTGATTTGCTGTTCAAGAAACATTATTATTATCAATATTTAAAACACTTGTTTTTTTTTTTTTTTTTTTTTTTTTTTTTTTTTCTCCCCAGGATTCTTTGAATAGAAAGATCCAACAATCAGCATTTATCTGAAATAAAAAGCTTTTATAACCTTATACACTATACCATTCAAAAGCTTGGAGTCAGTATTCTTTTTTAGGAGAAGAAATAATGGGAATTAATTATTTTCATTAGCAAGGATGCTTTAAATTAATCAAAAGTGATGATAAAGACATTTGTAATTTTACAAAAGATTTCTATTTCGGATAAATGCTGTTCTCAAAGCAGTCTGAAAAAAATTATACTCCGCTGTTTTTAACATAATAATAATGATGATAAATGTTTTTTGAGCAGCAAATCAGAATATTACAATGCTTTCTGAAGGATCATGTGACTGGAGTAATGATGCTAAAAATGTAGCTTTGAAATCACAAGAATTAATTACATTTTAAAATATATTCAAATAGAAAACGGTTATTTTAAATGGTAGAAATATTTCAGAATTTTACTGTTTTGCTGTACTTTGGATCAAATAAATGCAGGCTTGGTGAACAGAAGACACTTCTGTAAAAAAACACTTCAAAATCTTACGGTTCAAAAACTTGACTAGTAGTGTATTTTTTTTTTTTTTTTTTATATATATATATATATATATATATATATATATATATATATTTGTGTGTGTATATGTGTGATTTTATTTTATTAGGATTCTGCTTTTTTTTTCTCCTAATTAGCGTTTTTTTTTTTTTTTTTGATATCTAATGGCTAAATGCTGCTTTAACATGTTTTGTAGAGTGCTGAAGAATATGGTCTGATATGGGTCACCTCAGATTTAATATCTGTGGCGATTGTCATCGGCATCTTCATTTTTTCAGAAGTGCGTGCATCTTTTATGTACTTCAAGTTGTTTCTTAATGCTTTTTAATACTGGAAGCTATTTTGCTGTGTCAGTAGTGCCTTTAATCTTCAATATGACTATTTCTGTGCTTGCACACATTTGCACGAAAGCAGTCCTTGGCGTTAATGTTAGGTTTTGTAGTTAGCGCGCTTGCTATATCTCTGCTGGGCGGCCGGGCGCTTTTCAACTGATGGCTCTGCTCTTTTCTTCTTGGCAATCTCTACTTTCCATTTTCTCTCTGTCCTCTGCTCTTTGTATGCGCCTGTCCTTCGCTGCTTGCTGAAATTGCTCAGCTATCACCTGATCAGGTGATGAGGATGAGTATTTTAGGGTCTTGATTTGTTCTGTTTCTTATGTCTGTTTGTATTTTTCATTCCAGTAATTATCATTCTTAGTGCTTTTACTTTAGTGTTGCTCTTTAATCCCTTTTAAGTGTTCTCAGTCACTTTATCTCATCAAATATTTCAAGATCCAATACTTAATGAGCAGAACTTTGTGGCACTTTCAAAGCCTCAGAAGTGATTTCATCAATGCTGCAGTGTGTGAGACCTGATGAATAAGATCAGAATCAACATGTTTATTCATTTGTATTACATTTTAGTCTTTATTCTGTCATTTTTCATTCACAGTCATTTCACTGTATGTAATTCACATGTTTATGCCAAAATTCTTAATACTCAAATCACGCTGTCTACGCGTTATACTGTCTAAGATTAATTAGCTAAAATGTTCAACATTATTTCTTTAAGGCAACGCCCGTGTATTCATTCATCAATTTTAATACCGCTCTTACGAAAATTAACCATGGTATGTGTAGTAAAACTATGGCAATACAAATGGAAATCAGTCCGCAGAGAAAATGTATTTTAATGTAAACGGGTATAAAATGATGAGAAAAACACTGTTAATGAGACCCGAAATTGACTGCAGCAGGTTAAATTTATTTATTATTCAGAATGCACATTTGAAAGGGAAATATATTATAGGAACATTTCAGCAGGTGATATGAGATGTAGGCCCACTTCGTCCACTCCTCCACCCAGATGCTGCCTGTTCACAAGCGAGGGCATGTCAGGGGAGGCTCTGTTACAGAGAAAACTCGACCGGTTTAATCAGAAACTGTGGAGAATCACTTTCAGACGTCAGTAAGTTATTCTTTTCAGCGTGTATTTGCATTTGGGGCATATACTCACTTCTCCAGACACCACAACACCACTGTTTTGAGGTCCTTTTACTCTTCCTCTATTTTAGTGAATGCTTGTGTTGCTTTACAAACTAGGAGACCAGTATAAAAATGAAATGCTGTCTGATTTTTTTTTTTTGTTTTTTTTTTGTTTTTTTTTTGAACAGTGTCAATTCTGCCCTTCAGATTGGAGACTGATTGACACAAACACAGTTCAGTGGTGAGATGCTAGTTTAGGTTGCCTTTGCCAACCGTTCCGTATAATGTCGTGTCATAATTAAGACATCAAAGCAGTGGTCCACTTTAAAATCATAGCATGCAAGAACACAGTGTTTGACACACGCTCCAGTGCATACAGTATTTGTGTTCTAACTCTGAAGATCGCCAAAGTTTTACAACAGTTCAATCAAACTGGTTTAATTTAGCACTACTGCGCAAAACGTTTTTTTTTTTTTTTTTTTTTTTTTTTTTAACGTTTACGAGATCTCGCGATACCAGAACTGATCTGTTTAAACGATTGTGCTGCATGTAAACGCATTAACTTGCTTTCTATATAAAATAAGTCATTGTAAAAACAGTTTTGTGAAATTCTAATTTTCTAAATCTGAAATTTCATTCTAGATATGTGAGATTCTTGCTGGTGCAGATGGACAGCTTTGTAATAGAGAAGTTGAAGGAAAGGCAGCTTGATACCCTGGTTAAAACCTTTGAAGGCAAGTTGTATCATTCAGTAACATTCAATAACCATGATTTGTTTTAGAATTTTTTATTTTCATTAAAATAACCATAATTACATAATTTTTTTTTTCTCAAATTTGATCAGACTTCACAAGACTTCAGGAAGCTGCATCCAGAGGCAGACGTTTGGTAGACTGGGCTACAATTGCAGATCAAATTGTTGCCTGTGCCCAGCGAGATGGAAAGGTGCATTAAGAGCTGGGTGACATGACTTCAGGTGAGGTATTTCTTATGTCAGTCTATAGAAACAAAATTCAACTGTATTTGATACATCAACTGGTAAATGCAATGATACAGTAACTTAAGTAGTTGCTTATTAGTTTGTGTATTGGCTGTTAATTAGTACTTATAAAGCACATGCCTTATTCTTCATGAGCATATTCCACATCCCTGAATCCCACCCCATACCTAAACTTTCATTTGCATTAATACCATTATAATTTTTAGTTATTTTTATTACAATTTCATTATTTAAAGGAATGAAGAAATGTTCATATGAAAGGTTTTTTTTTTTTTTTTTTTTTTTTTTTAAATGTGTTGTTTTGATTGAGAAGTTTCACAGTTTGCAATGTATTATTCTTATGATTCTTACACTTTCTTTGTGTATGTATGTATGTGTGTATATATAATATAATATAATATAATATATACATGGGCGACATTTGACTCTTGAGTTGGGGGGGCAAGAAAAAAAAAATTCGGATAAGTATCAAAAGAATCCCCTACCGTATTGCAACGCACCAAAGCAGTCATTACAGCGCAGTCAAGAACAACGTGAAGAGGTTGCCAACGTTTACTAAACTGGACGAGCTTTTGACTCTTGAATCTGGCAAAGCTTCCCGTTTTAAGTGTCAGTTGACAGCCTTTCATTTTTAACCAAATGTGCACGCTGCTTTTCTGATTTTCCGTGTCTTTTTCCCGTGTCACGTGAAATGTATCCGTTTTAATTCGTTGTTACTAAAGGTGAAACACGTTAAGAAAAGAACGATCAGTTGTGGGACTGTTTTGTCATAAATCGCATACTATTCATTTCTTAACTTTTTTTTTTTTTACCGTCTGTTACTGGCAATGAAATTAGGCTACTGGTTGATATGTCCCGGTAGAGCCCTGAATTGCAGCCCGAGCCCGACGGGCCCCGACTTTTTTACGTCCCCCCTTACTAAAAAGAAGATAAAAATGAAATACTGCCAGTAGGTGGCGGTAAGTCACTGATTTAATTTCTGAATCATATTCATTTGATTCGTTCGAACGGCTGATTAATTCAGGAATAAAGCAAGTGACTTTTTATGAATGGGTAATTGATTCATTGACTCACTAAAGAAACGCACGTTCATTCGTAAACAAAACACCGTTGTGTTTGAATAGAGATGCGCAGGGGCTCAGCTGTGACTTTGTTTCAAACTATTTTTGAAGATGAGATGAGCAAAATCAGGCAATAGTGTTATAGTCAGACAATGTAAGTCACTTAATATTAACTTCTTGATTATTTAACTGTTGCATTAAATCAATATCTCATTTACAAACTCCCTTAAAAATCATTAAAAGCTGTCACTCATTTTAGTTCATCGCGATCTCACAAAATTATATTCAACGAAACTCTCTACACTGCACAATGAATCTCTTATTTACACTCTCTCTACACTTTGTTTATGAAAGGATTCGTTAGATATGTCTGTGATACATTACTCAACGTTGAAAACTATGGATGCGGGGTGTATTCAAAGCGCTGCCTTTAGTGTTTACAATGCGTGAAATGCTGCACTGTGATTGGCTGAGCGGATGTATCGCATTTTGCAGAAAAGGGAGACTGGCGTTTGTCGCGTTTGGGAAAAAAAGGGAGAAAACATGACAGAATAACACGGTGGATATCGCATTTTGCGTAAAATTAAAAACTGCCTTATCAAAACCGACCAGATACAATACTGATTTTGGCAGGAACTCAATTTTGTAAAAAATGGCATTTATCGCGTTTTGGAACCAAACTCTTCACACACACACACACACACACACACACACACACACATATATATATATATATATATATATATATATAATAAATATATATATATATATATTATATAAATATATATATATATATATATATATATATATATATATATATATATATATATATATATATATATATATATATATATATATAATATAATATAATATAATATAATATAATATAATATATGAATAATTCATTATTAATTTTTGTAAATGCAAACTGAGATTTCCCACTGACACACTACAGCAAAAAACAGAAATCACTGACTTAAAACCATTTTTTTTTTTTTTTTTTTTTTTTTTTTTTTTTAGCTGGTGAAAATACTATTGTTTCAATCATTTTGGCCACCACTGTATGAGGTGTTCATATGTAAAAGACTGAAAATGTGCAGTTTGAAATTTTCTTCTAAAATGTTTTTTTTTTTTTTTTTTTTTTTTTTTTCAGGCCTAAGTGTCTTCAAGACTAAGTGTCGTATAATTAACGTGGGGACCAGCATGGTGGATTTGTGCCTTGGGGACGAGACCACGACATCCCAGACCTTTGCCTTTGTTATGGGCCGTGCCACTGAAGGAGACTCGTTGCCTGGGAATTTCTCCAGCTTGCAGTATATTATATTGATGGACATAAGTCTTCATGTGTGAATTTAAGGCCAACAGTTTTTTTCTGGCCACTTGTAACATGTTTTAAATTGTCATATGTATTGTCTGGTGGACACTTTGTTTGGCTTAGTTTTAATAGCACAATGTTTGGAACTATTCTCATGTGGTAATAATTTGAGTGTTCTGCTGCTGCAATGTTGACAAAGAATTGGAATCTACAGTGCCTAGTTTACACAGTTTTGTTTTAAATTAACTGATCTACTAAAGTTGTTGTTTTATGTGTCTGTAATGGTTGGATAAAATGTGTGACAGCTGCACCCATTTGAAAATTGTTTTAAAAATAAATAAACCAGATTAAAATTGATGTTTACAGTTGCATTTTTTTTTTTTTTTTTGCGTGTTTTTCTAACTGTATTGCAAAAAAAGCAACAATTTTACGTTCTTTTGTGATTATTTATTATTATTGGTAAATATAAAGGTAGCAAGGCAATAAGACGACAAATAACCCAATGATTAGGTTATGTTTAACCCAGCAACACAGTTAACCTGACCCACTGGTTAGGTCAAATAAACAACCCAGCATTCTGGGTCAAATGGTTAAACCCAGCATTTGGGTCCAAACAACCCAACACGTGTTCTGTCCCATAGTTACCATAGTAACCTTATAAACAGTAACCTAAATGACACTCGCACTCTTTTTGCTACTGTTGAGAGACAACCCCCCCCCCCAAATTACATGCCCAGTGAAATGCTCTCTGACAGCAAATGCAATGAAGATCAATAATATAAGGTGATTAGCACATCCTCAAATTAAGCAGAGGTCAAACTGATTTGACCACAATTTCAAAAGGAAGTCACTAAATCTGTTTTTGAAGCAATTGATAGCAAAACTTTGGAAGAAATAGCACAGCACCTTAAATCCACAATACATTTACCACATATTTTTTCAAAAGTGTGTTCAACTGTTTAGAAGCAGATCTCTTAGAAGAGGTGAACACCTCACTTATTTCTGTGATTTTTCCAAACTCCCTGAAAACTGCAGTTGTTAAGCCCCTTCTGAAAAAGAGCAATTTTGATAACACAATATTGAGCAACTACAGACCAATATCAAATCTTCCTTTTATAGGCAAGATTATTGAAAAGGTAGTTTTCAATCAGTTGAACAACTACTTAAACTCAAATGGATAAATGGACAATTTTCAATCTGATTTCCGACCGCATCAGAGACATTTTAAAAGATTTTAAACTCCTTGTTTTATTGTTGTGATTATTATTTTTAGAGTAGTTTACTTCCTTTTTATGTAAAGTACTTTTTAAAAAAAAAAAAAATAAAAAAAAAACATTATGAGATATGTTTGCCATATGACCCACCCATATCTCAGAATCAAATTTTGACCAGTTCTGCCAGAAAGCTGTTAGAATTAACAGGGAACTGGAATGCGAAGCTCCCAATGCTGATCTTAAAGAAACTGCCAAGGAGGCTGAACAAGTCCTTCAATGGTTCAACCCTTCACAGTAATGTTGAAGACATTTAGCTATAAATGATTTGCTTTAATGAATGCATCCTTATTTAATGTGTTAATAATAACTTTCCTGACAGTCCTTCCTCTCAAATCTTTTGGTCACAGATCATTTTTAACACATTGTCTCAACATGTATGCATTTCTCTTCGTTTCAGCTGAACGGGAAGACCAAAGGAAGGCCTATCATGGGATTTGAATTTGGCCATCTTATGCATTTACAGTGAAGATCAAAAGTTCCAAAGGCAAATGTCCCACTACTTTCCCTACATATTTCTCCTACTGCTGTCATTGGTCATTGCCTCAACTCTCAAGCAGATTGTTCCCATTGTAAGTAGTCGGAGTGCTTATATCATAAAGTTTATATTAAGTCCATTGTATTCTTTATTAACCTTTTACAAATTGACACCGTCTCTTCTGCTAGTTTAACTTGTCATGTGACAAATCAGATCTTCAGTTACTTTGTCCAAATCAGATCACTTAAAGCTGTTCACACCAAGAGCAATAGCTATAATGAGAACTATTTTAGCATCCACACCAACAGACAATAATATTTTGTTTACTGTTATACACGCTGGAGTTACAGTATGTTGTTGTTTGCCATCTGTTTTTGTCAGTGTTTTTATTGTTGTTCATGTGATAAGTTCACTTTCCTCCTGTCTAGCTCATATTAGCAATACGTTTTCTGTTCAATAAACATTAATAGTCTTAGCTCTCTTGAATGTTCTACCATAGTTCTTGAAGTTACCCTTATGAAAATTAACCACGGTTTTATATAAATATATGGTAAAAGTGTAGTAACCATGTTTTTTTTTTTTTGTTTTTTTTTCCCTATTTCTTTATTTTGTTTGTTTGTTTTGCCTTGGTCATTACCATTTGTATAACTACAGTTAACATTTCATAAGAGTAACTAATAAGGTTGCAAACTGACACAGTTAAAACATTGTACTTACATTGGCCAAACATTTGATTTTTTGAAACTGATAGTAGCTATATCAACTTTTCCTCTACTAACCCTAATTTCCACTACAGTATTTTGAACAGAAGTGTCACTTGCGCCTCGTGGTGGCAGTGAAGTGTATAAGGTAAGGTGAAAACAAAAGCGCTGAAGTTACATAAAACTTGCGACTTGATGGCGCTTACGCACAGAACCATTTCATTGACAGAAAGTGACAGAAAAAGAGTCCGACACCAAATGAATATTGAGCTTTTTTTAATAAGCACCACAGCGACTACAAAATACAATGATATAAAGTTATTTTATTAAAACATCACTAGAATCCACCATTTTGGTAAGACATTGAATAAGTTATAATCCCAAAATAACACGCTAAATAAAAGCAAAATTAAAGCCAGCACAAAACTGAGACTATTTGGGGTGAATTTGGACCGTGTAGTGGGGCTGGTGATGCCATCGCATATAATTCAATGTCTAATATTTTAAAAACCGAAGCAGCACAAACAAAACATTTATCGACACAAAGCAGCACAAACGAAGCTGAGTTACCGAGTGACTTCAGAACCAAAAGAGTCTGTACTTTAAGGGCGTAGGATAAGTAGGAACATTGGGACGCGGCATGTGTACGTAATCTCCACAATCCAGTCCAGCAGGTGGCGGTATGAACATTTCAACTCTACCAGTCATACCCACCGAAGAAGACGAAAGTGCAAGTAAAAGTACTAACTAACTAAATAAATAAATCACTTGATTGGCTTTGATTCATACTAAACCCTAGAAAACATTTTACAGGCTCCAAGTAATTTAACATTTAGAAACATATATACACCACAATCCATCTTCCTATGACGACAGATCACGAGAATGTATTGATAACACGCGCCCAGGATCGCTCTCTCCCAAATGGACACGTCCGGTCATTTGGTTTGTGAGAGCGAAAGTGTAAAAGACACTTGACACATTTTGAAGCTTTGCTTAGTCATACTAATGCAACTTTACTTCTTGGTTTACATTAAATGGTAGAATAAAGTATGGAATGTGGAATAAAGTTATTGAATAAAACATGACAAAAAACAAAATAGCCACTGTACAAATCTGTACAAATACAATAGGGTTTGGGTTGGTTGGTGCTTGGACCTGGGAAGGTGACAAGAGTTAGTTAATGGAATGCAGTTCCGTTGTGGAATAGCGCGATTTAAATAACAGCAAGAAAGCACAGGCTCCAGTCAGTCCAGTTAAAACTGAAAAATGAAGTTAGTGGAGATAATTCCAGGATAAGTAAAAAGGCTGAAAGTAGCCAGTTAGTATAATGTTTACCTACATACATCATAATCCGTCTTTTTAAGCAAGTACCAGATATGATCGATACCGAATTTAACGTGATCGCAATTTATGAAAACACTGACTCTGACTGTCACAATTTTTTTATTGTGACCCTCCTTCACAAAAGTTAACATCTATATATATATCAAACGTTTAACCCACGTGAACAGTTATGATGATGTGGAATCGAAAGCATTCTTTCTAAACTGAAAGATCAGACCTAACTTAGACGGGTAAGTTAGGTCACCCATGCATGTGATCACTGATGCTTTAATGTCATTGAGTAAAGGGGAGGGGGGGGTTATATTGACAGATGGTTAGGTTAGGGGTAGGGGTTAGGTTAGGTGCTCATAAATTACGTTGAAAAAACACATCCCAACATATATGCAATAATGGCAAAAAAAATATTGCCCAATATGTAATTTAATCATGACGATAAAATTCCCAATGCCTTTCTCATTTGCATATGGCGTCAAAGATTTTCTCCAAACAATTAAGCGTTGAAAATTACGCTACAGTGGTACCCTGTGCGTCATAAACTGACGTCAAAGGGTCCTGATCAAGTGTCAATATGTGGCAAGCTGGAAGTGAGAATGTGTTGATTTGGAGGCACCCAAACATCCCAGACAGTTGCACTTGATAAAGTCTGACTGTCACACATTTTTATTGCGGCCCTTCTTCACAAACCTTAACATCTAACATAGTAGTATTACAATACAAGCATTTTATGCAATATGTCAAACGTTTAACCCACGTGAACAGTTTAAAAGTAGCCCAACTCCAGGAAACCCATGTAGTGTAGCAATCTAAAGGATGTTTGTGCCATGTGACAAGTCGTGAATGTGAAACCCCGTTCTGCACGAACTTCCTTACTGCTGCTTGAGACCGTCGTGCTACTCGAAGTAAGTTTTCAATCAATTGTTATTTAATCGTTTTATAAATGCATTAAAAAAAAAAAACAAAAAAAAAAAAACAAATTGGCTGTTGTTTTATGATAATGCGAAATCGAAAGCGTTCTTTCTAACGACCTTTAAAGTCAGTCGATAAGTGAACCCAAGCACGCGGTCAAAGATGCTTTAATGTCTTTCTGTAAAAATAGACAAACGGTTCAAAATGCTGCTGCAAAGCTTTTAACCAAGTCATCAAAAAGATCTCACGTAACCCCAATTTTAATTTCTTTACATTGGCTCCCTGTCAAAGTTAAAATTAATTTGAAAATTCTCATGATGGTTTTTAGAATCTTGCATGGTTAAGCCCCTGTGTATATAAATGAGATGTTGCAACCCTATAACTCTAGTAGTATTCTGAGATCTTCAAATAGTTGTCCCACGAAGTAAAGAAATACACAACTTGTGTCTGTGTCTTGCTTCCCGGCCGTATCACTTTGGGAAACTGAGAGTATTCGGTGGCAACGAGAAGTATAACGGGACGCATTTATTAACATTAACAAAACCATAACATCTACCATTGTAGTATTTCGATAAACATTTTATGCAGTATGTCAAACGTTTAACTCACGTAAACATTTTAAAATAATGCGAAATCGAAAGCATTCTTTCTAACGGAAAGATCAGAGCTTTGACGTTAGGCGGTAAGTGAAATCAAGCACGCGGTCAGTGATTCTTTAACCCTTTCACTGGTGAGTTTAAAATATTCTATCTGACCCCCCAGAGTGTGTGTTTTTTTTAGGCGACCGTTATTTTAGAACGTTCCCTTTATTGTTTCCATGGCAACGCGTCATGATTGAACTTGATACTGCAGCCTCTATCCACCTTATTTTTCAATGCGGAAGTAAGCTGTTTTCTGGTAATGTGTTAGACGTCCGGTTCATAATCCGCCATAGGGAAATAACGAGAAGAATATCGAAGCGCAGTAAACGGTAAAACAGTTTGCACTACAAACCAGTGTGTTCATAATTGAGATAATACATTAAAATAATATGGAAAGACACACCAGTTTGCAATATCAAGCAGCAAAATGAGTTTTTTGTGCAGTTTAAAATAGCTGGCAGTGGATGAGACCGGAAGCCAGACACAAAAAAATTACAAATGGCTGCACCCACTCTTATGGGAAAAACAAGGTGGATAGCGCTGTATGACAGACGTATCGCTTTTATTTTGTTTCTCTTTTTTTATTCAAAACATTTACACACTTGCTTACCGTGTCTTCAACTATCTGATATTCAAATTCACGAATACGTGTAAGTGAGTGTATTTTGCCGTTTTAAATCCTTTATAAATGATCTGGATCGAGATCTATAACGTGAGATGGGCGCCGCCATGTTTGTTCGCGCTGTATTTCTCCCGAAATACATGCAAGTATGTGGCTGGTGAAGTGGGAAAGGAATGGAGTGAATTATATCGTTACTTACACTATGTGTATCTGATATGAATCAGGGGCAGATTTGGAAAAGAATTTTTAGGGTGGCAAAGGGGTGGCATGGGATCTATGAGGGGTGGCAACACCAAAGCAAGCCACCATGCATAGTTTTAGGGGATTTATAGTCTGACATACACAGCTGTGTTCACAAATATTGCATTACCAGGTAATCATCTATACTGTTTAAAATGAAAAATAATTAACATTTCAATATCCATCATGGACCCAAGTCAATACACAACGTAAAAAGCTTCAACAAGTTATAAATATTTCTAAGCATGCAGTTCTATCAAAATTACATAGGCTACTTTAGATGGTATAAATCTCGTTTCAGTTCAAGTTTAAGAGCAACAAAAATGTTTGAATTTCCAAACATTAGAAAGAAGTACACTAATATCAAAGCACTGAAATTGGATCAGCTTTGAAAACAATGTTTGATTTTCTATTATTAACAGAGGTGGAAATGTCTGTAATTACCCAGAACACACTATCAACCATTTACTCTAGCAACACCCTAGCAACTGCATAGCAAGAGCCTTGCAACCACTCAGAATATCCTTGCAACCCTTCAGCAAACCTAGAACATCTGACCAAACTAGTTATATTTTTAAACAAGACTTTAAGACAAGCCAGCATACATTTGTCTTTCAAACCTTTCAATCTAGTTATCACAGGTGTTCTTAAAGGTTTACCCACAATTCAAATATACATTGAACACTCATGAGATCAGTAACACTATAACAAAAAACAGATACAGATGTATAAATTAGCAATTAACTTTTGGGGAAAAAATTATTTTTACTTTACTACTGTAAAGTAATCTTGCAGTAGATAAAAATCACTAGAAAAGTCCAAATAACAAAGAATTTGGTATGCCATAATACCACAATTCCGTCCAGAAAAAAATAAAATAAAATAAATAATAATAATAATAATAATGCACATTTGGCCAAATGTCATTACAGTTTACAGTACTATAGTAATTTCTTGGTCTCCTGACACAATACTATATCTCTAGGCAGTCATTTTTTCAGTTCTGCAAAAATGCAGTACACATACTGTAAAAAAAAAAAAAATATTTGTGAACACAGCTGTGTATCTTAGACTATAAATTCCCAAACTATGCATGGGGGCTTGCTTTGGTGTTGCCACCCCTCATAGATCCCATGCCACCCCTTTGCCACCCTAAAAATTATTTTCTAGATCCGCCCCTGTGTTTTTATTAACAGGTTACAACGTTTGTTGTAGCTATATGAGTGCTCAGTTTTTTTCTGCTGTAAAATACATTTGGCCAAAATCTCATTTTGAGATAAAATGCTATTTGCACAGGCTATTTAAGTGTATTGTTTATAGACTAACGTTAGATGGCAAATGCTAGCACTCTCTCTCTGGTCCCACACATCTCATACCTTAATATGAGCCTTTATATAGTGTTTATTGCAATTAAACGCTGTACTTATTCAAACAACAAGATCTTTATTTACCCTTGCAAGACCTAGTTCAGCTCAGCTGCTGTGGAACTTTGTTGAGTTTGTTCATTCCATCAAGATAAAGGGGGTGGAGTTATGAGATTTGACTGACAGTTTAGACAGATCCAACAAGATTTAGTCACAAGCTCGTTTTAAATGGGTCATCAGATGCTAAGTTCACTTGTTCACATGTTGTTTGAACATTAATGTGTGTTGACAGTGTATGTACAAATCTACCCTATAATGATAAAAATTCATGCAGTGTTTTTTTTAATTCATCTGTAAAAATAATATTCCCTTTTTCAAATTGAGCCATTCTCAGATGCCTGTCATTGTGGCATCACACCGACAGAGGCCGCACCCACGATAGTTGATTGACATGAGCGTCTTACCTTAGATCAGTTGTAACAGTCCAACCACCCTGTTTTGATGCCGGAGCAAGAATGTAAGTTAGACAAGAATTGAGCGATTGAGGTGTTGTGTTGCTGGATGTAACAATGAACATAGTGGTCATCATTTACTCCCGACATCTGAGCCGCTGAAGATACAGTGGATTACGTTTGTTTGTGAAGGGAATGCGCCTCCCAATCTACATATATCCATCTATGTTCGCAAAAATCATTCGTGATCCAGCTTCATTTACAGCAGAAGAGTGTATAAGCATTTTCTTTATGAATCTTTGTGATCGCCTTTCCTAATAAAGTGCTAGTTAGCAGGTTTAGCAGATAAATGCGGCTAAATGCAGCCAAAATAAACAGGCTCTGCAGTCTACAGAGCGAAGAGAGGGGCGGGGCGAGCAGAGCTCATTTGCATTTAAAGCAGGCTCAATCAGAATGAGATGATTTTTACAAAGCTGATTTTGGCAAGGTAAAAAGGTTGTTGTTTTACACTACCATCGAGAATTTTTAACCAAAGTATATCACAGACTTTTCATATCAACTTGTGGAAAATGGGCATCCGATGACCCCTTTAAAACCTGAGGGCCTACTACCATGTGCATAGTCAAGAGATCACTAATGGGCGGGAATTAATGTAAACACTGATATTTGATACCACTCGTGTCTAAAGTGAATGCAAATAGGAGGGCCAAAAAATCGGATACCATCAAAAGTTAGGATCTGTGCATTAACCCTGTATTAGTTTGTGCCCTGCACACCTTTTACAGTTTTTCTCAATTGCTTAAACACATTTCTTGAAATTATGCCTCGCTTTTGCAAAACTCTAAACACAAATCCGTAACTTCTAACTCAATTCCCCAAACTTACTATATTCAGGTCAAAATGAAGCTCTCCACTCAAAACCACTCAATCTTGCTGAAAAAAACAAACTTTGCTCTCAGACATGACACACAACCCCTCAAAAACACACACACTAAAACGCAGTTTTACACACTGATGAGATCAATTCAAAACAATACTACGAAAACTGTTAAAACATGGGGAAAAAAAATTGTATACTGAACCCGCATACTGATATTGATTGAAAAAGACCGGATAGGATTCACAGTTACACTTTTACTACACTGTAAAAAACAATTTGTTGAGTCAACTTAAAATAATTTGTAACCTGGCTGCCTTAAAATTTTACAGTTTTTCTCAATTGCTTAAACACATTTCTTAAAATTATGCCTCGCTTTTGCGAAACTCTAAACACAAATCTGTAACTTTCTAACTCAATTTCCAGAACGTACTATATTCATGTTAAAATGAAGCTCTCCACTCAAAACAACTCAATCTTGCTGAAAAAAACAAACTTTACTCTCAGACATGACACACAAACCCTCAAAAACACACACACTACAACACAGTTTTACAAACTGATGAGATCAATTCAAAACAATACTACAAAAACTGGTAAAACTTGGAAAAAAAAAATCACATAATGAACACAACAAATGTATGCATTTGCAAGTGTTTTAATCCTTAATTTATTTTACTGTAGAGTACAGCACAAAACAGCAAACAACAACAAAAATAATTATTCTGCCCCAGCATCCTGTCTTTGGTCTGGGACAGGCCAAAGAACCTCCTCAACATCACAGACTAAATTGGCCCTGGACAGGCAGCGTGGGTAAAATCCTCTTGCATGCCTGACCCAACCCTGGCACGCATCAACTAAAATGTATAAGACTGCTTGTTTTCTTGCCCTTGCCCTTCCTATTTCTCTTCCACGTTATTGTCGTCGTCCTCCTCCTTCTTCTCCTCCTCTTCCTCTTTCACCCCCTACTCTTCGTCTTCGAAATTGCATATTACTGTACCCGCATACTGATATTGATTGAAAAAGACCAGACAGGATTCACAGTTACACTTTTACTAGTGGTCTGACAAAAAAAAAAAATAAAAAAAAATAAAATATATATATATATATATATATATATATATATATATATATATATCATAAAAAAATAAAATAAAATATAAATACATTACAAAGTCATTGTGAAATAAAAAAGAAAAAGGAAATATGAGCAAAGGCGGAAATATAAATTAGAAAGTCCACTGTCAGAATTTGTAACTCTTGTGTTGTCCTCTGTCTATATATGCTTTCCAACTGAAGGTTCATGAGATGTTGAGATGTACCTTTGAGCTATTTCAGAGAACTGCTTTATCATTGGTTAATCTGTAGACTCTACGTTAGTGAAAGTCAATATTCACTTGAACAATTCATGGCAAATTTACAAAAAGTCTAATAGAAATGTGTAGAATATGCTTGACAGTTTATGACAACTAGATAAAAAATTTAGCATTTACTGCAAAGACATATACGATGAGCTAATGACTTGATGTTTTGAGGGGTAAGACTATAGCACAGAGAACTGTATATATGTAATACATTTTGAACAACATGACAATGGGAACTGATAATGTAAGAAAACCGCAGACAAATCAGTTGCATAATCAGTTGCATGAATGTACCAAAGCAAATGCAACTTGTTAAAAAAAAATTAGAAACATTTTATGATGTGCACAAGTGACTAGATGTGGAGGTTGAATAAGTAGTTTTGAGAATTTTATTTCTGATCTGAGAAAAGCAACAAACTGTAAACTGACTTTGGCCCTTTTATCTAAATCGAAGGTTCTGATTGGTGTGTGATAAATTTTGACTCCTAGTGTTTCCACTTGAGTAATCGTGTGCTAATTGAGCTCAAACTTTGCAGACTTGACTGAACAATATTGAATGCTAGTGCTTTCTAAATGACCACATGGTGTAAGCACTGAGAAATGTAGGGATTTGTGTGCAGAGTTTTGCAGTAACAGTTCACCAAATCTGACTCATGTGTTAAAGCAGGGGAATAGTGTGAATAGTTCAGGGAAATGGGTGTGCTGTTTGAAAAATGGCATTATGGTTTTGAAATTTTAGTTCAAAAGACTGGTTATAGTGTTTTAGCAATCGAGAAAAACTGTAAGTTCAGTCAACTCAAAAAAAGTTTATTCAACCTGAAATGTTAAATTATACTAAGTGACAACTTAGATATTTGAGTTGAATCAACTTAAAATTTTAAGGCAGCTGGGTTACTTACCCATCTGTTAAGTTTAGCAAACACAAATATCTAAGTTGTTGCTTAGTACAACTTAACATTTCAAGTGAACTAAACTTATTTTAGTTGACTGAACTTAAAATTTTAAGGCAGCAGGGTAACAAATTATTTTAAGCTGACTCAACAAATTGTGTTTTTTATTTTTTACAGTGTAGTGGTCTGATGAAAAAAAATATATATATACCAACATAAAAAAATAAAATAAAATATAAATACATTACAAAGTCACTGTGAAATAGAAAAGAAAAAGGAAATATGGGCAAAGGCGGAAATATAAATTAGAAAGTGCACTGTCAGAATTTATAACTCTTGTGTTGTCCTCTGTCTATATATGTTTTCCAATTGAAGGTTCATGAGATGTTGAGATGTACCTTTGAGCTATATGAGAGAACTGCTTTACCATTGGTGGATCTGTAGTCTCTGCATTAGTGAAAGTCAATATTCACTTGAACAATTCATGGCAAATTTACAAAAAGTCTAATAGAAATGTGTAGAATATGCTTGACAGTTTATGACAACTAGATAAAAAATTTAGCATTTACTGCAAAGACATATACGATGAGCTAATGACTTGATGTTTTGAGGGGTAAGACTATAGCACAGAGAACTATATACATGTAATACATTTTGAACAACATGACAGTAGGAACTGATAATGTAAGAAAACCGCAGACAAGTCAGTTGCATAATCAGTTGCATGAATGTACCAAAGCAAATGCAACTTGTTAAAAAAAAAAATTAGAAACATTTTATGATGTGCACAAGTGACTAGATGATGTGGAGGTTGAACAAGTAGTTTTGAGAATTTTATTTCTGATCTGAGAAAAGCAACAAACTGTAAACTGACTTTGGCCCTTTTATCTAAATCGAAGGTTCTGATTGGTGTGTTTCCACTTGAGTAATCGTGTGCTAATTGAGCTCAAACTTTGCAGACTTGAGTGAACAATATTGAATGCTAGTGCTTTCTAAATGACCACATGGTGTAAGCACTAAGAAATGTAGGGATTTGTGTGCAGAGTTTTGCAGTAACAGTTCACCAAATCTGACTCATGTGTTAAAGCAGGGGAATAGTGTGAATAGTTCAGGGAAATGGGTGTGCTGTTTGAAAAATGGCATTATGGTTTTGAAATTTTAGTTCAAAAGACTGGTTATAGTGTTTTAGCAATCGAGAAAAACTGTAGTGTAAATATGAAGCAATGAGCAAGTGACAAATTATTCAACGACTAATAAAAATTGAGAAAAATATGATTGTAAAAGGATATTAGTACAGAAAACTGGGTTCAATTTTAAGCACAGTGTAAATTCCCTAATTGGATGACTGAGATGACATGTCAGACTACTTGACTATTCTGCATATATTTAATTTGTTTGTAATCAACTTCAACTTATGTGGGTTTTTTTTTTTTTTTTTTTTTACAGAACAACTGTTATTGATCTCAGTAACACACAATCATCTCCAGGTCATAATGAGCAGCTGACTGTATGCAAAAACACTTTGTTTAGCTGCAGTATGTCGGAGGAGCGGGGAAAGGATTCTCTATCTGAGATGAGTCTCTCAGAGAAACAGAGGTAAGATTATGTATGTATGTATGTATTTAATACTTTTAAACTATACATGCTAAACAGGGATTTATTGACAGTCAAACTTAATAACTAACTAAAGGATTATTTCTACTGTGGATGTAGATGTTTTAGGAATTAATCATGATATTAGTGCAATTAACTGACTGAGGCACTTGACACTACAAATGACTAAAAACATGGATTTAAAAATAAAAAAAAAAAAAAAGAAAGAAAAAGAAAAAAAGTACCCAGTAGATGACAAACATTTTAAATCTGAAAAGCAAATAATTTACAAAGTTAAATTTAAAAACATGCAAATTTTTATTTATTAATTTATTTTTATTTTATTTATTTATTTTATTTTATAATTTATTTGACCTGGGTAATATAACAGTTAAGATACTGTAGCATTAAAGTGCTAAAGTAGTGTTATAAAAGTATGCCTTTTTTTTTTTTTTTTTAATTACAATGTATAAAAAGTGTCTTAATGTATAATATGTGTCCAGCTCTGTGTCTGTGAAGAGTGACCGGTCAAAAGGTCCTATGCCGAACTTCAGTGAGAAAAAAACGTCATCTACCAAAAGGTATTTCATGTGTTTTACAATATAGCATTCTAGCATTATTTATCTACAGTGTGTGATAGAACTTTACTGAATAAAACTTAAAATAAATTACTGACCACAATATTTGTGTAATTGTTTGGTCTTTCTGGAGCTTCTTTCAGTAAAACAACTACACTGGCAATCACTAAGAGGCATACATGCAAATTCAGCATGGGAAATATAGATCATGCAAACAAACATGAATATATCCATCCAACCATAGTCCTAGCAGGATGAAATGCACAGCTATACTGTACCTAATTATCATTTGCAGCATTAAACCTTTTTAAATGATACTGTACCACCTCTGTCATTCATTCATTCATTCATTCATTCTCTTTCTTTCTGCTCTTTATGTCATTAGTGTCAGATCAGGCTCACCTGTATCCAGCTCTGTGTCTGTGAAGAGTGACATGTCAAAAGAAGAACAACAGAACTTCAGTGACAAAACAACACCATCTGCCAGAAGGTATTTCATGTGTTTCGGATTTTTGGTCACACAGACTATGTTGGAAAGTTTATCAGTAAATACGTATTATAAAACTTTTTTTAGGTAAAATATTTGCAGCCTCAAACCTTTTTTTTTAAACGATACTGTTCCACCTCTGTTATTCATTCATTCATTCATACATTCATTTATCATTTGCATTATTATCATAACTAATTATCATTTGCAGCATTAAACCTTTTTTAAATGATACTGTACTACCTCTGCCATTCGTTCATTCATTCATTCTTTCATTCTGTCATTCATTCATTCTCTTTCTTTCTGCTCTTTATGTCATTAGTGTCAGACCAGGTTCACCCGTATCCAGCTCTGTGTCGGTGAAGAGTGACATGTCAAAAGAAGAACCAACAAACTTCAGTAACAAAAAACCACCATCTGCCAGAAGGTATTTCATGTGTTTCGGATTTTTGGTCACACAGACTATGTTAGAAAGTTTATCAGTGAATACTTATTATAAAACCTTTTTTTAGGTCAAATATTTATATACTCTGAAATTTATATTTTTATTTTATTATAAACTCTGAAATGTTTATCAGCCTATTTCTCTAATATTTTACCTGGAAATGCAGTATTTTGTTCTATTTATTTTCTAACAGGGCTCAGTATGAGACATTTGATTCAGACTACCAGACTCACAGGAACCACAAAAATTTCAAAGACTATCTCTTAGGGATCTTCCAGGTAAGAAAATTGTTTAATGTTTATAAATATGTTATTGAACACAGATTTAATTTATAAATAGCTTTGACAAAATATGGATGTACAATTAGGTTTAAATTATATTTATTTATTTATTCATTTATTTGTTTATTTTTTCAGGATCTTGAGAGCAAAGTAATACAATTCCTGAAGAACGAGCTTGAAAAGTTCCGGAAAATCTTACAGAAAGACAACCTACAATACTTTGTGAATGACTTTAATGACAACAGATGTAGCATCAAAGAAGCAGCTCTTGATCTTGCTCTCTACTTCCTGAGGGAGATAAAGCAAGATGAAGCTGCTGATACTCTAGAAGGTAAGAGACTAATGACCATCTGTCATATTGTCACTTGTCAGGGCTCCAGACTTCAACCAAATGGTCGTATTTTGTAATCTTTTTTTTTTCTGCTGATGCAACTAAATTTTGTCCACTGTGCTGCCCTTTTCTGTTGCACATGAGAAATATCAAACAGCAAAAGAAATAAAAGCATAACGAAACTGCGGTACTCGTTTCAGTTGCGCAATATGCACTGATTATCAGCTCAGACCAATAGAGTACAGCGCACGCAAACTGGTCCAAGCTCAGAACAGGTTTACTCGAGAAACAATGTTGAAAGACACTAAGGTTACTGCACACTGCTGCAAGATCCAGTGAGAAGCATTTGAATTTGTTAAGACTGCTGCTAGATCTAGTGATAAGCTTTAAAATTCTCCACAATGTTCTCTGTTATAAACAGATCAAACAGTGCTGACAGACAAAACCAGAAGTAGTTAGGCTAACTATAACAATGGTGTTGTGGCAGAAATACTCGAATGTTATTACATTTTTGTAATAAGTTTTGTACAACCTTTTGATCGACAAATGGCTTTGCTGAATCCATGACTTTCAGGTATTTCACACAACTATTTCCAGCACTTTTAAGATCTAAAACTGATGTAAAAATGCTGTTTTTAATTGAAATGCCAAAATAAACTTTGTAGTAAACACTTATCTAAAATGTAAAAAAAGACTTTTTAAATTACTATAACTACTAAAAGTTTTGCACACACACCCACACAGTGCTACAAAATCTGCTTCTGGTACAACCATGTGTAGGACTTAGTGCTGGTGCCACTGTCCTCCTGGAGCCCTGCTTATGAATGTATTAGAGAAAATGGACTGAAACAATTTTTTTTTTCCTCCTGTGTTTAGATGATCTCATTTTCATTCATCAGCTAAAATGTAGCCTAAAGAAGAAGTATCAATGTGTGTTTGAAGGAATTGCAAAGCAAGGTGACTCTACACTTCTGAATAACATCTACACAGATCTCTATGTCATTCAGGGTTGTAGTGAACAAGTCAATACTGAACATGAGGTTAGACAGATTGAAGCTGCTTCCAGACGTTGTGAATCACAGGAGATACAGGTTGAATGCAAAAAATTGTTTAAAGCACCTGAACAAGACAAGGAGATCCGAACTGTACTGACAAAAGGAGTTGCTGGCATCGGAAAATCAGTCTCTGTGCAAAAGTTGATTTTGGATTGGGCTGAAGGAAAAGAAAATCAGGATATCAGCTTCATATTTCCTCTTCCATTCAGAGAGATGAACTTAAAGGAGGGAAAAAAACTAAGTTTAATAGACCTTGTAACTCAGTTTTTCCCAGAAACAAAAGGACTTAACCTTACAAGAAGAAAGAATTTTAAAATCCTGTTCATCCTTGATGGATTGGATGAATGTCGTCTACCTCTAAACTTTGAGGGTAATGAGATGTGGACTGATGTTTCATCAATGGCCTCTCTAGATGTTCTCCTGACAAACCTCATCAAGGGAAATCTGCTTCCTTCTGCTCTCATCTGGATCACCAGCAGACCAGCAGCTGCCAGTAAGATTCCTCCTGACTGTGTCCACCGGCTGACAGAGATACGAGGATTCAATGATGCACAAAAGGAAGAGTACTTCAAAAAAAGATTCACGGATGAGAATCAGGCCAAAGATATCATTGATCATGTTAAAAAATCAAAGAGTCTCTTTATCATGTGCCACATCCCAGTCTTCTGCTGGATTTCAGCAACTGTTTTCCAGAACATTTTAGAGGAGAAAATAAATAATGATCTGAAAAAAAATGAGGCTCATGACTCCTCCAAAACACTGCAGGAATCAAATAATGAAGACACTCCCAAAACCTTGACACAAATGTACACACACTTTCTCCACTTTCAGATACAGCAGATCCGCCGAAAGTATGGTGGAGAATATAGACCAGATGTTTCCAGGGATAAAGATACCATTATTTCACTGGGGAAACTGGCATTTCAAGAGCTGGAAAAAAACAACCTGATCTTCTATGACACAGACCTGGAAGCTTGTGGTATTGATGTCTATACGGCATCAGTGTATTCAGGCATGTGTACCCAGATCTTTAAAGAGGAAACAGGGATAATTGTTGGTTCCATGTACTGTTTTGTTCACTTGAGCATTCAAGAGTTTCTTGCAGCCCTCTATGCACATCTCTTTCTAGACAAAAACAAGAAAAGTGTATTTGGTCAAGACTCTACAGAACAGGAAAACAAAAATGAAAACATGATTGATTTGCTCAAGACTGCAGTGGACAAGGCGCTTGAGAGTGACAATGGACATCTGGACCTTTTCCTTCGATTCCTTCTCGGTCTGTCACTCCAGTCCAATCGACGACTCTTACAAGGTCTGTTGACACAACAAGACTGCAATAACCAGAACAACAAGGAAGTAGTTCAGTACATCAAGCAAAAATTAGGAGAAAATCTGTCTCCAGAGAGATCCATCAATCTGTTTTACTGTCTGAATGAACTGAACGACCAAACTCTGGTGAAAGAAATTCAGAACCACCTTAGCAAAGGAAGTCTGTCATCTGGTGACCTTTCACCTACCCAGTGGTCTGCTTTGGCTTTTGTGTTGTTGACATCAGGGGAGGACCTGGAGGAGTTTGAGCTTCAGAAATTCAAGAAATCAGATGAGTGTCTCATTAGACTATCAGCAATCATCAGAACCTCCAAAAGAGCTCTGTAAGTCATTTAATACACTTTATCATGTTTTGCTTTCGTTTGAAATGTGCAGTTATCTTTATTGCTCTATAGTGATTTGTTAACATACTTTACATATATGATTAATGCTATATTTTTCGTATACCCTTATCTTAATAACTAACTATTAAAGTGTAAAGCAAATTTTTTTTTTTTTTTTTAATAGTGTCACTTTTACATTTAGTATGTAGCAGTGTTCATTTTGACAGCAAATTTAGTTTTAGTTTTAGTCATAGTCTTTTGACTACAATGCCATTTAGTTTAAGTCATGTTTTAGTCATCTGAGTTTAGTTGTAGTCTCGTTTTAGTGAAATATTGTAAGATTTAATTAGACTAAATCTACAGTAGAATTAGTCAACCAAAATGTAATGTGTTTTAATGCATTAATTAAGCATTTATATATATATATATATATATATATTTTTTTTTTTTTTTTTTAATGCATACAACATTCTTCATTCTTACATATTTATTTATATAAATTCTATTAATACTATTCCTTATTATGGCTAGTAAAGTGATTCAGTCAAGAGCATTGAGTGATTTTTCTCTCTGCCGTTGGTTGCTTAATTAATAATTATTACACAGATAACAGCAATAATTTAGCTTCTATCTCTTTAACCCTTTCACTGGTGAGTTTACAATATTCTGTCTGACCCCCCAGAGTGAATTTTTTTTAGGCGACCGTTATTTTAGAACGTTCACTTTATTGTTTTCATGGCGACGCGTCATGATTGACACCGCAGCCACTATAGCGCTGTATGACAGACGTATCGCTTTTATTTTGTTTTTCCTTTTTTATTCAAAATATTCACACACTTGCTTACCATGTCTTCAACTATCTGATATTCCGATTCACAAATACGTGTAAGTGAGTGTATTTTGTCGTTTTAAAACCTTTATAAATGATCTGGATCGTTATCTGTAACGTGAGATGGGCGCCGCCATGTTTGTTCGCGCTGCTGTTCAGAGACTCCTGTCAGCCGGATTTACAGCACGTAAATTCACCAGTTTCTCCCGAAATACATGCAAGTAAGTAGCTGGTGAAGTGGGAAAGGAATGGAGTTAATTATATCATTACTTACATTATGTGTATCTGATAAAAATCAAACACGTCGGCAAATTATACTCGAATGGATGGTTATTGCTGCTTCCATAGACATCCGTGTGTATTTTACAAACTCTAAATGTATTGTTTTACTAGTACTTATGTGTATTTAAATTCCTGAAACCTAAAATAAATGTTAAGTCGTTGAAAACACTGCACAACTGTGATTATATGACAAGCGCAGCAAGCGTCTCTCTCTGGCTCAGCGTCAGCCAACGCGCGAAAACACAGTTTGAATTTGGCAGTTGCGTGACGTCACCGAACGTTCTAAATCCCATATGTGGGACCGTACTCCCAGGGGCACAGAAAATAGAATCCCATATGTGGGACCATACCGCTCAAGGGTTAAGACCAAATGCACTGATCCAATTTACTGATGCACATTCCAATATTTACCAATATTAACTTTTTTTTTTTTTTTTTTTTTTATGTTCACTTAAGAGATAACCAAGTGTGTGTACGTGAATACTCACTAAACCTGACAATTTGACATCTTTTTGTGTGTATTGTCAGTTCAAATGCAGTAAGGTGCAAAAGAGAAATTAATCCAATACTCATGCACTATCTGAGAGAAACTGTACTTTATTGGGTTGAGTTAGCAGAGGACAAAGTACAGCAATTAACAGTCGACCTTTAATCCAAACTTGCTTAATTTTATCTTGCAAATGTCATATTTTTTGAAGAGGAATGTTAGTGTAGCTCACCATTATCAATGCATATTTAATGTTCATGTAAATTCATTGGAAAATATTTAATATTTGTATGTTAATATATATATATATATATATATATATATATATATATATATATATATATATATATATATATTTATATTGTATATGTTCCTCCTAATTTTGTGATGTGATTTATTTCCATTGCAGACTAAATGATTGTAACCTAACAGACAAAAGCTGCCCAGCTCTTGCTACACTTCTTGGATCAGATTCCAGCCTGAAAGAGCTGAACATGAACAATAATAATCTGCAGGATTCAGGAGTGATGAAAATATGTACTGGACTGAAGAGAATAAAGTGTGAATTGGAGATACTGAGGTAAGTTGTGTGGCAACAGATTTAGGTATTTTTACTCTTTAAAATGTAACAATGTATTATTTGGATATAACTAAATACACCAGATGAATTTCCTGTTTTACCATTTCCTTTGTTAAAAAAATATGGGCAGCATGCAAATTCTGGATTTATTATTATTATTATTATTATTATTATTATTATTATTATTATTATTATTATTTTATTTTTATTTTTTTTTTATTTGGCTGGTATTGCCTAACTTTCACCATCAAGGTGTTAAAAAGCACAATTTCTAAATTTAAGCTAAAAGCAACTAGCTACTAATGATTAAAGAGCAAAAAAAAAAAAAAAAAAAAAAAGCAGATCACATATTACAAATTAAAAATTACAATAAATTATAATGGCAGAATGGCATTGGAACAGGCTTGATCTTGTAAGGATACATTATTTTAATAGTGTTACAGGTATGAAATGGGTAATGAGTAAAATGTTAAACTGACTGCTTGTAGAGCAGGACTGCAACAACTCTCTATCTGAAGAATTAAGATGGGGACTAAGAGGGGACTTGCACATCATTGTGCACTTTTGTTACAAACTTCACTGAATAAGTGCAAACCCATGCATGTGCTTTGAACTGACAAAGTCTCTGAACATGTGCTCTGAACTGACATTAAAGTTCTCTGTGCATTTTTGCCTCCATAGTTATTAATTAGTTTTGCAACTAACTTTTTTCATATATTTGTAAAAAGAATGAAATCTAATTATACTAATGATTTTTTTTTTTTTTTTTCTGCCCTAGACTTTCAAACTGCGGTATTACTAAAGAAGGTTATAAAGCTCTGGCTTCAGCTCTGAGATCAAACCCTTTACACCTGATAGAGCTGGATCTCACAGGAAATGATCCTGGACAATCAGGAATGAAGCAGCTCACTGATGTACTACAGACTGGATGCTGTAAATTAAAAATACTCAGGTGATAAATGTCTTCAAAAATATTAAATAAGCTACAGATGATTGAAACTTGTACAATTAGATTGACAGGGGAAAAATCTGCAATTCAAAATTTTCATTAGTTCAACACAAGTTTTGGAACAAAAACATTAACAATTCTGGAAAAGAAATCTCCACAATGTCCCATAAAATTAATATATTAAATAAAATGAAATATAAAAATGATTTTTATATAATAGCTTTTAATGATCATATATGTTTAATTAAGCCATCAACATATAAGTATGATATTATTTTGGTAATAGGAAAACACTAAACTTGGTTAAGGAATTTAACCAAGCTATCACTTTTGGTCAATTTTGTAGCTAAAATCAAGCTTTAAATTAACAGACAAGCAACATGCTTTTAATTGTATGTATAACTATTAATGATGTAAACATTCAAAAAATATCCATTCAGTTTTTAGGCAGCAGATCTGATTTATGTAAATCAAATTCACTGCATATCACATTAAAATGTAATTTGCACAATTTACTTTAAAATGTAAATCTATTTACTGTTTATGTAAAAGATGGTAATGATATTTATATTAATAAATTTAATGTTTGTGTTTTATGTATTATATGCATTTAGTTGTATGATGTAATTTGTTTTCCCTTGTAGTCTAAATGATTGTAGCTTAACAGACAAAAGCTGTTCAGCTCTTGCTACACTTCTTGGATCAGATACCAGTCTGAAAGAGCTGAACATGAACAATAATAATCTGCAGGATTCAGGAGTGAAGCAAATATGTACTGGACTGAAGAATATGATGTGCAAGTTAGAGATACTGAGGTAAGTTGTGTGACAACTGACAATGATCTCAACCAAAACTGAAGGTCTGAAATATTTAAAATAATCCATAAAATCTATGTATAAAAATATATTCTTTGAATATAATTGTACAGTAAAGGACTAAAATGGAATTCCCTTTTAAAAATATGGGAAATATGCAAATTATGCTTAATTTAAATATTTTCTTTGCTTACTTTGCCTAACTGTTGTTACTAGTAAAAAGAATATACTTTTTTTTTTTTTTTTTTTTTAAGGCATCACCTATTTTTTGACAGCCACTTCAAATTGTCTCATATGAACTTTGAATTATTCTCACTGACAAAGCACAGAAAAGTCACAATGTGCATGTTTTAACAGCCATTTGCTAGCATGGAAATAGCCAATTAACTAGTGTAGTGTTACATTTGTTATTTTTGCTCTTGACTTTCAAACTGCTGCAGAAGGGTTTAAAACTTTGGCTTGAAAATAACAGAAAAATACAATTATGATCAGAATCAACCGCAGTTAGAGTTGTATGCAATTAAGATTTAAATTGCAAGTGTAATGAGTTTGCTTTCTTCTTTTATTTTGAGAAGATTGATAATGTTGGTGATCCTCAAATTGTACATTGTAAAAATGTTATTCTCTTGTTTAAATTTGAATTACCGTTGTGTATGAAATGTACTATATAAATAAACTTGCCTTGCCTTGCTTATTTTTCTGTTGCTGCTTCACTTAGAAACTGTACTACTTGCAGCTGTAATGGTTCAGTTGTGTATCATCTTCAGTATGGATATTTTATTATTTCCAGGCTCAGTAAGTGTGCTCTAACAGAGAAAAGCTGTCCAGATCTGGCTTCAGTTCTTAGTTCAGACTCCAGCAGTCTGAAGGATCTTGACTTGAGCAACAACAATCTGCATACTTCGGGAGTGAAGCTGCTTTCTGATGCATTGAAAGAAAACTGTACTCTTGAAAAACTCAGGTGAGTTGATGTTTAACAGATGAATGGTCTCTGGGCCTTTGCTTGCCTGCATATTCAGTCATTAGTTTTATTTTTAAAACTGTTTAAATTCATGTGTTAAATGAACACAGTTAATTAACTGTTTCTTTTTTTAATGATTAATCTTGTACAGGTCTTTTGTTGAAGAACAGATTATACATTTGAATGTTACATTTCAAACCTGTTCTAGACTCTCTAACTGTAGTGTAAACAGAAGAAGGTTATAAAGCTATGGCTTCTGCTAGATTAATGGTCTGTTGCCCTTTGATTGCCTCCATATTCAGTTGTCAGTTTTTCTTTAAACATTCATTTGTACATTGAAGACAGTTCACCAGCGGCTTACTTTTTAGGGATTTGTGTTGTTTAGAACACTGTGTAGAATAAATTATTCATCAGCTAAATGTTTCATTTTTATTTCTAGATTTTCAAACTGCAGTATCACTAAAGAAGGTTATAAATCTCTGGCTTCAGCTTTGGGATCAAACTCTTCACACCTGATAGAGCTGGATCTCACAGGAAATGATCCTGGACATTTAGGAGTGAAGGAGCTCAATGATTTACTACAGGATGGACAGTGTAAATTAAAGACCATAAGGTGATAAAATCACCTTGAAATACACACATATTTAAAAAAAAAAGCAGCAGATGTGATATCAGCTGAATAAAAACTAGGGAGATGTGGTCACATGGACCAATGTACAATTTTAATTTCAAGAAGAGAAATTTACTGCAATTCAAAATCACTGTAACAGCAATTCGGTTTGTTCAATATATTTTCATAGAAAACACATGTAATTACATTATAAATTGTTTTTTTTTGTTTTTTTAATTGCTCTTAGAACATTGAAACTCCAAAAAGTCATGCTCTCAACACACTGCATTTGGCATATTATCCACAAAACTACTAAACCTTTAAAAACTTTTTTTTTTTTTTTTTTTTTTTTACTTTTTTAACTTTGCATTTTGTTAATTGAAACTAGAGCCACTAGTCTTAACTGATAATATAAGACTGATTAACCTACAATTCTTATCTTCCTGTAGGTTTCTGAAATGTCCTGGTGCACAGGAAGTGTGTGAGTATCTCACCGAAGTTCTGGTTAAAAGTCCGTTATTACTGAAAGAACTGAAACTGAGTGGAGATATATTAGGAGCCCTGGATGGGGAGAAGCTCTCTGCTCTTTTGATGGACTCTCATAGCAAAGTGGAGAAAATCAAGTAAACAAACATGATTCTATGCATTAAAACTTTTTTTAATTATTATGAAAGGCCATTAGTCACGAGTGAGCAAATATGAAGACCTGTTGATATGATGTCTGTTAAATATGTGCTAAATAATAAATAATGCTGTTTTGTGTTTAGTGTGAATAATTGTGAGCTGACAGAGAAAAGCTGCTCAGTTCTAGCTGCCGTTCTTTTCTTCCAAAACCATCCTGCAAGAGGTGAACCTGAACAACAGCCGTCTGTTGGATTCAGGAGTCAAAGAGATCTGTGAGGGACTGAAGAATCCTGTGTGTGAGCTTAAGATACTAAAGTGAGTACATGTCACCATTGAATTCAAATCAAACATTCCATTCCATATCTGTTTGTTCTGTTGTGGGAAGTAGAGCAAATGCGTGTAAGAATAGAAATTTTAACTTTTTAGCAAAGCCTGCCTTGAATTGTCCCTTGTTAAGAAAGCAGTCTGCAGTAAAATTATTCACACAAACATTTAGAACACATTTAGGTCGATCGGGGGCACATTCCCTTCAAAAACAAAACTAATCCACTGCATCTGCGTCAGATGTCGGGAGTAAATGATGATTGCTATGTTCATTATTACATCCAACAACAAAACACCTCAATCGCTTAGGAGCCATTCTTTGTCTACACCTCCTCCAGTGTCAAAACAATGGCAGACTGTTTACAGCTCACTCAGGGTGGGTCTGTGCAAAAACGGCAGTGGCTTTCAACAGTCAAAAGAGAAACACCTGTGCAAAACGATGTCACTTTGCCAAAAACCTGTAAACTGCTTGCTTTCAGTGAGGGGGGGGGGGGGGGGGGGGGTTTGTGGGGATTTAAAAAAAAAGCACTGGGTGGATTTGTATCATAATATACATATACATAATACACACACACTGCAAAGACACATTTAAATCTTGATATTCCCTTTAAGGATTAATCATTTATGGGTCTTTTCTTGAATACATTTTCATTCCTGTTCTAGACTCTCTAACTGTAGCATTACAGAAGAAGGCTATAAAGCTCTGGCTTCAGCTCTGAGATCAAACCCTTCACACCTGATAGAGCTGGATCTCACAGGAAATGATCCTGGACAGTCAGGAGTAAGGGAGCTCAATGATTTACTGCAGGATCCAAATTGTCAGCTGAAGACATTGAGGTGAGACCTGATGAAAAAAAACAAAATATCTCTCCACTGCACAAGGTTTATTTGAGAACTGAGTTGATTCCTACATCATCTTCTCTTGTGTAGGTTTTTGGGTCCTGCTGCAGATAAAGCCTGTCAATATGTTACTGGAATTGTGGGTATAAACCCGTTACTCCTGAGAAGGCTGAATCTGCATAAACGTAAACTTGGAGACAAACGAGTGAATCATGTTGCTGCTCTACTGCAGGATAAGCACTGTAAGCTTGACACATTGATGTGAGTATTTCACAAAATTTTCATATTTATATTTTGCGTTGAAATATCTTTAATATGGAACATTCATTTTATATTGTACATTAAGTGGTTACATGAACATTTTACATTTATTAATTTAGTAGACACTTTTATCCAGAGCAACTTATAAATAACAATAATACAAGCAGAAGCAACTAAGACTGAAAAAGGGAAAATGACGACGTATTGTCAAGTATGGTGACCCATACGCGAAATTGGTCCTCAGCATTTAACCCATCACGAGTGTGCACACACAGCAGTAAAAAGTGAACACACACCCAGAGCAGTGGGCAGCCATTGCTCCAGTGCCTGGGGAGCAATTGGGGGTTTGGTGCCTTGCTCAAGGGCACTTCAGTCATGGTATTGAAGGAGGAAAGAGTGCTGTTCATTCACAATCCCAACCTTCAATTCCTGCTGGTGCAGGAATTGAACCAGCAACTTTTGGGTTACAAGCCCGACTCTCTGACCACCAGGCCATGACTGTTGTTTTTCATGAAAGAAGGATTTTAGATCTATACAAACAGTTTCTTTCTCTACAGGCTGAATCCTTTCTTTGCTTATCCTTAAATATTCTATGAAAAATAAAAAATAAATAAAAAAATAAAATTGAGTAGATTTTCTCATTAAGGCATTTGTTGCTTAGGATCCACTTTATATTAAGTGTACCACTATGTATTTTCATTTAAATTAATAATTTGATATTGTGTACATATACCTTCCTGTAATTACATCTGTAATTAATTTCTGTAGTTATAGCAATAATTACACTGTTGACATTGCTTATCTGTGGGGTGAGATTTTTGTCAATATTAATATAAAATATTGGGATATATTGCATGCTTTCACAGCAATTATTATTATTATTATTATTATTATTATTTTTATTTATTTATTTATTTATATATATTTTTTTATTTTTTTCCCTAGTATTTAAGTAATAACATTTCATTTCACACACATACTGTATACAGTGCATCCGGAAAGTATTCACATCACTTCACTTTTTCCACATTTTGTTATGTTACAGCCTTATTCCAAAATGTATTCAATTCATTATTTTTCTCCAAAATCGACAAATAATAGCCCATAAAGACAACGTGAAAGAAGTTTGTTTGAAATCAATTGTTTGCAAATTTAATAAAAATAAAAAATAATAATAATAATAAAAAAAATCACATGCACGTAAGTATTCACTGCCTTTGCCATGACACTCAAAATTGAGCTCAGGTGCATCCTGTTTCCACTGATCATCTTTTAGATGTTTCTACAACTTGACTGGAGTCAACCTGTGGTAAATTCAGTTGATTGGACATGATTTGGAAAGGCACACACTTGTCTATATAAGGTCCCACAGTTAACAGTGCATGCTTCAGGAAAAACAAGGCATGAAGTCCAAGAAGACTTCTGAGACCTCTGAGACAGGATTGGCACAAATCTGGGGAAGGGTACAAAAAAAGTTCTGCAGCAGTGAAGGTCCCAATGAGCACCGTAAATGAAAGAAGTTAGAAACCACCAGGACTCTTCCTAGAGTTTGCCTCCTGGCCAAACTGAGCGATGGATTGAGAAGGGCCTTGTCTAGAGTGGTGACCAAGAACATGATGGTCACTCTAGTTGAGATCCATGATCGTATGTGGAGATAGGAGACAACTACTGATGGACAATCATCACTGTGGTGGTCTTTATGGTGGTGTGGCCAAACTCAATCCTTTCCTCAGTGAAGACACATGAAAACATACTCGGAATTTGCACAAAAGCACCTAAAGGACCCCCGAACTCTGAGTGAACTCTGGCGTGATGAACCTCAATTCTAAGAATCATGACTGAAGGAAGCCAACTCTGCTCATCATCTGCAGAGTGCCATCCCAAAAGTAAAGTGTGCTGATAGCAGCCTCATGCTGTGGGGCTGTTTTCAGTGGCAGTAACTGAGGGACTCATCAGAATTGAAGAAAAGCTCAATGTTTATAGACAACTCTGTGAATGTCCTTGAGTGGCCCAGCCACAGCCTGGAATTGTACCCAATCAAATATTTCTGGAGAAACCTGCAAATGTGCATCTGCCCACATCCAACCTGACAGAGCTTGATAGGTGAATAGATGAGGAGAAGAATGGCAGATAATATGTAAATGATGATGAGCAAAACTTGTAGCATCATACTCTAATGACTTGAGGCTGTAATTGGCGCCAAATATGCTTCAACAAAGTATTGAGCAAAGGCTGTGAATACTTATGTACATGTCAATTTTTCATTATTTATTTATTTAATAAATTTGCAAATATTTTAAACAAACTTCTTTTACGTTATCATGATAGGGCATTGTCTGTATAATTTGGAGGAAAATAATGAATTTAATTAATTTTGGAATAAGGCTGTAACATAACAAAATGTGGAAAAAAGTGAAGTGCTGTGAATATTTTCTGGATGCACTGTATATCAGTTCAATTTACTTGGCATAGAACATATAGTACTTAACTCTTTTTTCTCTCTTCATATTACAGACTTTCAGACTGCAGTGTTACTGAAGAAGGTTATAAAGCCCTGGCTTCAGCTCTGAGATCAAACCCTTCACACCTGATAGAGCTGGATCTCAGTGGAAATGATCCTGGAGAATCAGGAGTGAAGGAGCTCATCGATGTACAAGTGGATAGACACTCTACATTAAAGACCATCAGGTGCTGAATGTTTTCAAGTATTATCTAATAAGCCATCAATGTATTTTTAGCTGTGTGAAACTAGGTAGTGAGCTGAAATGTGCAAGTAATTGAATTGAATTTCACAAAGAGGAATGTACTTTTAACTGAAATAAATTCTACTTAGTCACATAAGTGTATGCTGTTGGTCTGACATGAGTTTTGTGAGATAATAAAAAACATGAAGGGATGAAGGGCCCTATTGTTTTCCTACAGATTTTTTATTTTATTTTATTTTATTTTATTTTATTTATTTATTTATTTATTTATTTTTTCAACTTTTCGGGGCATTTTGACCCATAACATGCTCTCAAAAACTCTTGATTTGGCAATGTTGGAATCTGCAGCCAGATTAGCCTACAGTTTTTCTTGTGAAATTGTATGCTGGTATTGACTGGCAACACCAAAAAAAAAAAAAAGAAAAAAAAGAAAGGCAAAACACAACTGACAGCAGCAAAACATCTGTAATATAGTCACTCTGGTTAATTATTGGCTAATATACTGGACCCATAAACAAGATGGAAGCTGATTAATTGTGACGTGATTATTTATTCTAAAATTATTTTCTTCCTCCTGTAGGTTTTTGAAAAGCCCTGCTGCAGAGAAAGTGTGTGAGTATCTTACTGAAGTTCTGGGTCAAAGTCCATTATTACTGAAAGAACTGGATCTGAGTGAAAATATATTACAAAATCTGAATTGGGAGAAGCTCTCTGCTCTGTTGATGGATTCTCATAGCAAAGTGGAGAAAATTATGTGAGTTAACATGATTTTTACAGTATATTATAACATTTCTGTTTACTCATTATAAAGGACTGTCAGTCATATGTTTGAGCACATATGAAGATCTGATGTATGTTAAATACGTGTTGAATAATAAATAATGTTGTTTCGTGTGTGGGTGTGTGTGTTCAGACTGAATAATTGTAAGCTGACAGAGAAAAGCTGCTCAGTTCTAGCTGCTGTTCTCTCCTCTAAAACCATCCTGAAAGAGGTGGACCTGAACAACAGCTGTCTGCTGGATTCAGGAGTCAAAGAGATCTGTGTGGGACTGAAGAATCCTATGTGTGAGCTGAAGATACTCAAGTGAGTACATTTCACCATCACCTACACTAAACACCATAGCAATCACTGTAATGTTATATATTTATTGCATCTGCTTACCTCCAGCAGTGGGGAAACTTAAATAATACATTTTTGCTGCTGCTTTGTGTGTGTGTGTGTTGTAGATGTTTTCATTCAATAGCTGTGCATACACACATATTTGTACATTTTTCACACAGGAAAACATGAGCCATTATTAACCTCTCAACAATGTCTCTAATCGCTCTCTAAATCTCTTAATTTGGTAATGGAAACAAAATAAAGTAGCTATGCATATAATACTGGTTCACATTTATATTTTTCCTAGGTTAAGGGTAAAATTTAGAAATACTCAAACCACAACTCAGTTCAGAAAATAAATAAGTTCCTTCTTTCTTAAGGATCTTTCTTATACACAACCCAAGCAGATTTGTAAATGAATGTGGCGGCTTTTGGTAAAATTGCCATAAAACTCAACAACATTGCCCCCAAAAATTCAAGGTAAGGAGACAAAAATGTCCCTGTACAATTAAATAAGTCATGGTTGTCACAGTTAAAATGAATTGTGAAAATGAACTGTCGATTTCAGCATTACATTTAAGTTTAAATTAGAGTAATTTTTGATTGAATCATTCTTAGATGCAGAGTCGGAAATTAATGAGGGTTTAATGAGGGTTTGTGGCAAAAATGCTACCAAAATGAACAAAAATGCCCGTAAATTTGGTTTGCAGAATTACATTTAGATTCACTCACACTGCTTGTTGATTGATTTTATGTGCTGTTTTGTGCAGCATTGAGCCTCATAACTTATCAAATGCGATTCTGTTGAACTTAGGAATGCATTGGCCAATCAGAGGCTCTTAGATTAGTCAGTGCTGAAATTGCCAGAGCTGTGTGGATTGCACACCTTCACAAATTTCCTCATAATAAGCAACACAGTGCAGATATGATGTAAATAAAAGATTAATTGCCTCTTTAGGAAGAAATGCTTGTAAGATTTTAATAAGATTTAAGCTAAAAGTGTCTCCTAAATGAATAAATGTAAATATAAATACATGTGTGTCACCTTTGAGCAGCATTATTATTGCAATGTTAACTGTTAACTGTAAGTGTTAAATGTCTAGTTATTTCATGAAACTCTAGATGGTGCAGGCTGATGGGTTGCTAACATAACTGATGACATTCACAGCCTTATATGACTTGGCACAAGCTGATTGGTTCATGTCGCATATGCAGCCAATGAGTTTGCACCTTTACCTTTAAATGGCTGGTTGGCATTCACTCAAGCCTTTTGCAGCAGCGCGCTATCAGAGTTCTTCTGAAACCCTCCACCTTCCCCAGCTCCACCTGTATAGATCTGCTATGGGTTATTTTATACTCACATCACTGTATCAATATATGCTTTGGCAGTAGCAAGTTCCTGTACTTGCTTGCGGCAGCTGCAATAATCTACAACTACAGCAATAACCTACACCAGTGTAGCAGATCTATTCCACCAAGACCAAATACATTAACATTACCATTTACATTACCATGCTAAAATCTTCTGAGAGTTGTCATGGAATAATTGTAATTCATGGATTTATTTTCTGTAGACTTTCAAACTGCAGCATCACTGAAGAAGGTTATAAAGCTCTGGCTTCAGCTCTGAGATCAAACCCTTCACACCTGATAGAGCTGTGTCTAACAGGAAATGATCCTGGACAATCAGGAGTGAAGGAGCTCGATGATTTACTACAGGATCCAAACTGTCAACTGAAGATACTGAGGTGAGTGTAATAGTTTTAAGATTTTGGTTAAAGAAACATTGGACCACCAAACCATCTTTTATCTGTCTGCGCCATTTCAACATACCTGGATCAGCATATTTATCCACATCCTGTGGGGGGAAAAACTTGTGTTAAAATGTAATGATGAGCATTTATATAAATACAACAGAAAGTCTGTTTTCTATAGAAGTTCTTTTTAGACATCTTACTGTGTACCGAACCTCCCATACGGTAAAATTCCTAAAATCATCTGCTTAATAAATGTACATGAATAACCATTATGTAGACTGGTTTATGATCAATTTGGTGTGAAAGATGATCAGGATGATCTTCATTATTGTAGAAGGCAGCTCTGCAATGTACAGATGTGGAATGTCAGTGCACTTCTCCTTTCTCCAGGTTGTTACAGAATCCTACTGCAGTTGAAGCCTGTCAGTATATGACTGGAGTTGTGGGCAAAAACCCGTTACTCCTGAGAGAGCTGAATCTGAGTGATCGAAAACTAGGAGACACACGGGTGAATCAGATTGCTGCTCTACTGCAGGATAAACACTGTAAACTCAACACACTGACGTGAGTATTGTGTTTTTTTTCTTTTTTTTCTTTTTTTTTTTTAATTATTATTGTTTATTATTATTATTATTATTATTATTACTGCACATTCATCCTATGTGCATCCTCTTACTGCATACGTCAACTTACAGGGACCAAAACACAACAATTCTCAGTGATCACTAAATATAAGTAACATGCACTGTGTTTGTAAATTCTTCTCATGTTCATAATTTTAGGCTGTGTGATTGTGGTATAACAGAGGAAAGCTGTTCAACTCTTGCTACAGTCCTGAGATCAAACCCCAGTCTGAAAGAGCTTGACATGAGCAACAATAATCTGCAGGATTCAGGAGTGAAGAAACTCCAGAATGGATTAGAAAATACAAACTGCACACTGAAGAAACTGAAGTGAGTTTAATAACCCATTGTTTAATTGCAGTTAACTTTTTCATTTGTTTTGTTATTTATTTTAATTTTTAAATCTGGTTTTCATAATATAAATTATGGATAAATTTTGATTATTATAATACTTTTTTTGTTGTTTTCTATAGACTTTCAGACTGTAGTATCACTGAAGAAGGTTATAAAGCTCTGGCTTTAGCTTTGAGATCAAACCCTTCACACCTGATAGAGCTGGATCTCACAGGAAATGATCCTGGACAATCAGGAGTGAAGGAGCTTGATGATTTACTACAGAATCCAAACTGCCAACTGAACACACTAAGGTATGACATAATGAAATAATACAAAAAAAATATATATGTAGGTGAATAATTTATAAAAATATAATTTTAGTAAAACAAGCAGCACAATGTGTTGTAGCATCATAGCTGACAAAGCAATTTCTAAACGAAAATAATGTAAAATGGCTTTCATCAGCACAAACAGGTTTTTTTTTTTTTTTTTTTTTTCTCCCCATTACACAAGGTTTATTTGAGAGCTGAGATAAATCCTGCTTCATCTTCTCTTCTGCAGGTTTTTGGGTCCTGCTGCATATGAAGCCTGTCAGTATGTGACTGAAATTGTGGGTGAAAACCCGTTACTTCTGAGAGAGCTGAATCTGAGTGAACATGAACTAGAAGACACACGAGTGAGTCAGATTGCTGCTCTACTCCAGGATAAACACTGTAAACTCAAGAAGCTGAAGTGAGTATTAGGCTTGCTTCGATACACAGTGTTGGCGGTGATACCATACGTCATTTGCTTTCCACGGCACTGCCCGTCATAGTCGTTTTGATTTTTTTTATAGCAATAAAAATAATTTAGTTCAGTTGGAGAACAGACACTACAGTTAAAAACTAAACGCAGCTGCTCAATGCAGCATGCCGAACAACAGTCACATCACAGATTAGATTTCATTTATCATCTGAGAACAGTGAAAAGTTTCTTATTTATTTGGTTCTGCAGTGTTTGATGATTTTTCAGATTTGTATATCTATTTAAATGTTGTATAAGTTATTTTATATTAGACATAGTATATAACATTGTGTATTTTATAATTTGTTTTGTTAATAAAAGTTCTATGATTTATATATAGGCTAAGTGAGTGATGTATTCTGTTGACGCCAAATTGCCGCTAGTTCGAAAGTGAAAATAAAATGTGCACAGACCTCTTAAGCTATTTAAAGGTGAAGGAAAGTGAGGAAAAGAGGGAACATTCAAACAAACAATTGCTTTACACCAAATTGGTACTAATTTGAAAGTGAAAGTAAAATGTGCACCCCACTTTTTATAAGCTATTTATGAGCTATTTAAAAGCAAATGAAAGTGAGAAAAAGAGGGAATCAAAATTTTCATAATTAAACTCTGCATTGAAATATCTTTAATATCATTTAATTTAATAACATTAAATTTAATAACATTTTTTTATACTGTACAATAAATAAGTGGTTACATGAACATTTTACATTTATTAATTTAGTGGACACCTTTATCCAGAGCAACTTACAAATGACAATAATACAAGCAGAAGCAACTAAAACTGTTTTTATTCATTAAAGAAGGATTTCAGATTTATATAGTTTTCTTTCTTTACAGGCTGAATAATAACAGGATTACAGAAAAAGGTTGTGCTGCCCTGACCTCAGCATTTAATTCAAATCCTTCAAACCTGATAGAGCTGGATCTGAGTGGGAATAAACTAGGAAACTCAGGAACACAGAAGATCTTTCCACTGCTGAAAAATCCTCAGTGCAAATTGAAGACACTGAAGTATGTGTTTTTATTTATCTACATTTCTACATAATATACAATTGTTAATGTCAGTTTGATTAGATTTACTGTCATGACAGACTTTTTGTTTTGTTGACTGCTTGCTTACATTGTTATCTTTTAATATTATATGAAATATAAAAATTCAGATTAAGTGAATAATATATTTTTAAATAATTTGTTGCTTATCAGTGGGTGAGAATTCTGTCAATATTGAAACAAAAATTAGTAGGATATGTTTTGTGTTTTCCATAGATTTTCTTTTCTTTTCTTTTCTAAGATTTAAATAATGACTTTATTCATATCAGTTGTTTATTTAGCAAATAGCATGCAGTACTTAACATGTTTTATAAATGTGTACAGACTTTCAAACTGCAGCATCACTAAAGAAGGTTATAAAGCTCTGGCTTTAGCTCTAAGATCAACCCCTTCACACCTGATAGAGCTGGATCTCACAGAAAATGATCCTGGACAATCAGGAGTGAAGGAGCTCAGTGATTTACTACAGGAAGGATGCTGTAAATTAACGACCATCAGGTGAAAATTGCTTTCAAATTTTAAAAAAATAAGCCACTGATGTGTTCTGTGTGAAGGCTAAAATGCACCAGAAATTTTGAATTGAAATTTGTATTCAGTCACACAAGTGTATTTCGTCGGTCTGACATGAGCTTTGTAAAATGAAAGTGAAAGTCGTGATGTATTGTCAAATATGGTGACCCATACTTGAAATTGGTGCTCTGCATTTAACCCATCACAAGTGCACACACACAGCAGTGAGAAGTGAACAAACACACACACACACACACACACACACACTGTGAACACACCAGGAGTAGTGGGCAGTCATTGCTTCAGCGCCCAGGAGCAATTGGGGGTTCGGTGCCTTGCTCAAGGGCACCTCAGTCATGGTATTGAAGGTGGAAAGAGCGCTGTTTATTCACAATCCCCACCTTAAATTCCTGTCGGTGCGGGAATCGAACCGGCGACTTGTGGGTTACAAGCCCGACTCTCTAACCATTAGGCAAAACATGAATGTTTACATAATTTTGATATATTATTGGATGATCTCTTGGAAAATGAACTCTTCTTCTTCTTCTTCTTCCTTTTATTACTATTGTAGTACAGAAATTGAATTTCCACTAGCCTAATATTTCATCTCGAATTATTTTTAAGTGGAAATGCAACAAAACTAGGGCTGTCCCCTAATAGTCGACTAACCATTAGTCAAAGGGAAAAGGCTTGGTCAACCAAAATTGTATTAGTCATATATATGTATGCAAGATGGAAGCTGCAAGAATTGTAACATAATTATCTAATCTAAAATTCTTATCTTCCTGTAGGTTTTTGAAAAGTCCTGCTGCAGAGGAAGTGTGTGAGTATTTCACTGAAGTTCTGGGTGAAAGTCCATTATTATTGAAAGAACTGGATCTGAGTGAAAATAAATTAGGAGATCTGGACTGGGAGAAGCTCTCTGCTCTTTTGACGGACTCTCATAGCAAAGTGGAGAAAATTATGTGAGAATAACTTTCTATTTATCATTATAAAAGACTGCCAGTTGCATGTATCATCAGATATGAAGACCTGTTGATCTGATGTGTGTTGAATATGCACTGAATAATAAATAATGCTGTTTTTGTGTTCAGGCTGAATAATTGTGAGCTGACGGAGAAAAGCTGTTCAGTTCTAGGTACTGTTCTCTCCTCCAAAACCATCCTGAAAGAGATAAACCTGAACAACAGCCATCTGCTGGACTCAGGAGTCAAAGAGATCTGTGAGGGACTGAAGAATCCTGTGTGTGAGCTGAAGATACTCAAGTGAGTACATTTCACGATCAGCTACACTCAATACCACAGCAATAACTGGAATATGATATATTTATTGGATCTTCTTACCTCCAGCAGTGGGAAAATTTGAAGAATACATTTTTGTTGCTGTTGTGTTATTGCTCTTGCTCATGACTGCTTTTGAACAAGTCAAATGCACATTGAATATCTGCTCTTCAAAATGTAATCAAGTGTATAATTTTGCAATTGCGTGTAACTGTGTCCATTCACAGGTATTCCATTCAAGAAAAATTATTTTTTTACTGCCACTGCGCAATGCACAGACAATGTGAGCAATGATAATTGATTTAATGCATGTCCAAATACCTTATTACAAATATTGTAGTAGTGGTTTCCAGCCTGGACTCATTGTTTATATGTAGGTATTAATACGTAATGGTTACAAGCACAAAACACTATAATCAAAGATGATTGACAATTAGCATACAGTTTGGATTGGCATTATGGTTCTGTTCTGGGCAAGAACTCCATGCGCATCCATGCAGCCTAGCATTGATAAGGGCAGGGAGAGCAGCAGTAACTGCCAGAACTAACGCTATGCTTGATTTATATTTTTGTATGTTTTGAATGATGTTGAAACGTACAAATCAGATGTATTTTAGACTCCTTATCCTACCATTAAGCCTGGTGTGTCCAGGTTACTTTTGAAATGTAATTTCAAGTTGCAGATTACAAGTTACTCTATTTAAAATTTATTAAGTAGTGTAGCATTTCAATTACTTTATTAATGTAACTTATTACATTTAATTACTTTTTGATTACTTTTCTAAATTTCTAATATTTTCAACCATTAATCATTCTGAATTACAGTGCACAAAACAAAATGGTAGCCACTCTGTAGGCTACAGAGTGTAGGAAACAATAGAACAAGTCCACGACACCAGGATGACAGAATTAAGAAATTGTACACATAATATTGGATTGAGGTTTAATATTTTATTAGCTAACCAAATGCTAAGCTTCCACCAATGAAAACTATCAAGCATATAGCGCCGACCTGAGTTACCAGTTGTTAGCGGGGAATAACATATCTTGAAATGTCATTACTGATCAATCAGAATCAAGCATTCCACAGAGCCATGTAATAATTTAATTTAAAGCACAACCACCACAAATTCAGACTTAACACCTCTTACGTTGAGGTCATTCTAAGGTTTACAGATTTAAAATCATAACAAGAAATAGTTTAATAGCTGTGATACTGGTTTTGAAATCATATGTTTGCATAGTTATGACAGAAAGCACTGGCATCTAACAATGGCTTGGAAAAAACAATTCATCTTAAAAAATAAAGTATATGCATAAACACGAATAGGAAATAAAACAGTTATTGAATAAGCATGTGTACAATTATGTTTCCTAAACTCCTCAAACATTGATGTCTCATTATAGAGCAATTAATTATGAAATGAGTCAATTAAATCTGTATGTGTGTGTGAAAAAATTCTGATGTAACCCCATTTGTAATCATGAACATTTTCAGAAGTAACTGTAATTTAGTTAAACATTTTCTCAGTAACTGTAACTAATTACAATTACATTTATTTTGTAATTAAATTACATAATTCCGTTGCATGTAACTAGTTACTCATTTATATTCATATGCACATACCATAAACATACCCATTTTATAGCAAATATGCATTTAATGAGTAATCCAAATAACGAACAGGAACGGACAGGAACAGTAGGGAATCCAAAATCAAACAACACGAACAGTCTTAGCATTAACCGGGGAAACGATTAGAAAGAACGAAACACAGGCAGAGTGACTTACAGAGTGACTTACAGAGTGACTTACAGAGTGACGATTATGGACCGACAACCAAACGTGAACACAACCAACCTTAAATACACAGACTAACCAATAGGAACAGGACAGGTGTAACCGATTAGACAATGACGCAACAAATTGAAAACGGAACAGGAAAGACCAAATAAGGGCATACATGGGGAAAACACACAAAACGGTCCACAGGGGTGTGACATATATATATATATATATATATATATATATAACAATAAACAAGTTAATAAACTGTTGTAGGCCAGAACGTGATGTGTTCTTTCTCCAAATACAAAAATGTCATTATTATTATTATCAAGACCAGTATTAAACAGTAATCATAATAATTTACATTCATTTTTGTAATCATAATATTACAGCCCTCCCCTTTTGATGTCCTGATTATATATATATATTTAAATATTATTATTTACTTTATGTAGTCTATTCAAATTATTATTATGTAAATATATGTGTGCTGAATTATTAATTGTAATGATTATTGGTAATTGTAAATGTTAATTGTAATTTATGGATTTATTCTCTGTAGACTTTCAAACTGCAGCATCACTGAAGAAGGTTATAAAGCTCTGGCTTCAGCTCTGAGATCAAACCCCTCACACCTGATAGAGCTGGATCTCACAGGAAATGATCCTGGACAATCAGGAGTGAAGCAGCTCTATGATTTACTACAGGATCCATACTGTCGATTAAAACTGAGGTGAGACATGATGAAATAATAATAAAATAAATATACAAAATATTATTTAAGCAATAGAGTAATCTGCAAATGTGCTGATATTCAGTAGTGTGGTGTTTGATTTCCATCAAGCCCAGATTCCCAACACTGTATCGCTCTACAGCAGATCTATGACTAACCAGGTCTTCACAAATGTGTGGAGTCCAGGAACATCTTGAGACCATTCAAAACGCCAACTGCATTGTCCGTACTTGTACTGAAAATCAACATCTAGTGATTTGATGCCCTTCCTCTCCTCTTGACATTTACACTTTGTCATGTTTCTTTAAAATAAATATTTGAATGTCAAAAAGACAAAGTTATTATTGTGTGTATTTATGTGTTCAAAATAAAAGTGCTGAAAGTAAATAGAGCTTTTTATTAAGAACAATAACAATGATTTTCATCTAAACATATTTTAAAAGGCAAAGGAATTAAATTGAATTGTGCGTCAACTTTTGCAGGTTTTTGAGATGTCCTACTGCAGATGAAGCCTGTCAGTATGTGACTGAAGTTGTGGGTAAAAACCCGTTACTCCTGAGAAAGCTGAATCTGAGTGACCGTGAACTAGGAGACACACGAGTGAAACAGATCGCTGCTCTGCTGCAGGATAAACACTGTACACTCAACACACTGACGTGAGTATTGCACATCATTTTAAAATGTTATATTTTAATAGCAATGTTACTGTACTTGACAATAATATTTTCACATTTTTTTAAACCAAATGTGTTTTTCTCTCAAGATCACAGTCTCAGTAATGTGAAGTATTAAAATTAAACAGTTACTGTAGAGAGAGAACAATATATGAAGAGTTTAGATGCAAAACCTAAAAAGAAACCCAGAAAGAAATGCTCATTTTAAAGAAATGAATCAGATGGATTTAGAGGCTTTTGCATCTGAACTCTTCATATATACTGACTTGTAATTGTTTAGCCAAAGGAACATTGATTTATCACACTAGAGTGAATTATGACAGTTGTGAGTAAAAAATTACTTTACAGAACGATTTTCTGGGGGGCTCAACATTGCCTTTTCTCTTTCTGTCTTCAGTCTGTGTGGATGCAGTATTACAGAGAAACAGTGCTTCGTACTGTCTTCAGCTCTGAAATTAAACCCATCACACCTGAGAGAACTAAACCTCAGTAGGAATAAAATAAAGAGCACAGGAGTAAGGCACATATGTAATCTCCTGAATGATTTCCACTGTAAACTGGAGAGACTGAGGTGAGGAAAACTTAATATTCAGTATCTCATAATGAGCCTGAGTATTTTGTGATCTGGTGAAGTAAGGGTTATGTATGCACTGATACCACTTTTTGCAGAAGGAGACCAGTGCTTTCATTTTTGGTCGCCAAAAAAAAAAAACAGATTACCAATACCTGTATTTGCACTTCATTTGTATTTGTATTTTTATTTTTTTAATTAGCAAATAGAAGTTTTCATTCGGTTATTTTCACACTTAATTATGCCTGTTAAAATGTATTGTTTGAGCTTTCACTGCTCTTTCTAGTTCTGTCGTATTTTGTCTTTCATTTAATAGCACAGGAATTAGATCAGGGGCCACCAAACTCAGTACTGGAGAGCCACTGTCCTCACCATCAAGTAGTGATAGGTGCATTGTACAAACTACACATTTTCCAGTAATATGTGCAAAAGAGAAGCGCGCTCGAGAAGCTTGTATGTCTGTGCTGGTGCTCGATCAATCCACTCTGCGTGCTTTGCTTATCAACTTGCACACTGCAGCTATACATGTGTGAATATTGATTAATAAAAGTGTTGGTATTTGAATGAAACAGAATAGTTTGTTTGTCTCATTTCTCCAAATGTAGGTTTGAACACTGTTACCTGACAGATGAAGATTGTTCTGCTCTGGCTTTAGCTCTGAAACCAAACCCATCACACCTGAGAGAGCTGGCATTACGTGGGAATAAATTAGGACAGTTGGGAGTAAAAAACCTCAGTGATGTACTGATGAACCAACAATGCAAGCTGGAGAAACTAGAGTTAGTATCATTATGGTGTACATCACTTACAGGGTGATGAAAGTTCATTATGCTTTTAGCTACACTCTTAAATATAAAGGTGCTTCAAAAGGTTCTTCACAGTGATAGCATAGAAGAACCATTTTTGGTTCCACAAAGAAGCTATCAGTCAAAAGTTCTTTCTTTCTTACCTTTTTAAAATCTGAAGAACCTTCTTTCGGCACAAAGAACCTTTTGTGAAACAGAAAGGTTCTTCAGATGTTAAAGGTTCTTTATGGAACCATTTAAACAAACAAACAAAAAGGTTCTTCTTCTATCACAAGAGTGTATTGGACTGATTTAGTGTGTATCAAAAGAAAATAATTCAACTTTGAAGCAAAATTTGTGTAGTAAACCACAAAATGCTTTAAATTGTGATTTGTGCACAATATTTTTCTTTTTTTTTTTTTTCAAATTAACATGTTGATTATTGTAACAAATGTTAATTCTATGTTTTAATCTACTTTTATAATTCAATAAGTGTGTCATTTACTTTTTATGAGAGTGAAGATGCTCCAGACTTATATTGTAACTAGTATCCTCAAAACCCAGTTAAGTTACCCTCCTGCATTGGTTTATAGTTCTATAATTAGGTTTCCATGTTCTGTTGTATTAGTGATTGTATGGCATTTACTCATGATGAATTTAACTCATACATGAACTTTCTCTTTTTATCTTCAGTCTGTGTGGATGCAGTATTACAGAGAAACTGTGTGTCATCCTGATTTCAGCTCTGAAATCAAACCCATCACACCTGAGAGAACTGAACCTCAGTGGGAATCAACTAGGAGACTCTGTTGTTGAAAACCTTGGGCTTCTACTGGGCAGCTCACAATGCAAGCTGGAAAAACTACAGTTAGTAACATTATAATTTACAGCAGTTATGTGATTAAATTTTAGTATTAAGTTATTTATTCTAACACAACAGGAGCACAGTATCTTCTGGCATTTCCCTGTCTGAAGAAATATAAGTACTATAAGCTAATGGACTAATGGTTCAATCAGCAGAAAGTTTCACATGCTGAAATTTGACTGCAAAAAAAGACAGAAGTGATAAAGATAAAAACTTGAAATATGAATGACAATAGATTATTCTGACAGAGTTACATGGTTTCTGCAACACTGATTGTGCTTTGAGTGAAAGAGGGGTATTGTGCCTCAAACACTAGATGGCCCAATCTTCTGTAGTTATGTCACAATTTTCCTCTTCACTCCTTTTTACTTGTAAACCTATCAGGTGTGCTCTTTACTCCTGTCTGTAAATCAGTTACAATAGTGATACAGCGGTGAGGTGTCAAAATGTATATGAAATGCTTTCATTAATTGAGGATGAGAAAAATATCAATTTAACAAATATTTAAGTCAAAAGTTCTTTCTTTCTTACCTTTTTAAAATCTGAAGAACCTTCTTTCGGCACAAAGAACCTTTTGTGAAACAGAAAGGTTCTTCAGATGTTACAGGTTCTTTATGGAACCATTTAAACAAACAGAAAAAGGTTCTTCAATGGCATCACAAGAGTGTATTGGACTGATTTAGTGTGTATCAAAAGAAAATAATTCAACTTTGAAGCAAAATTTGTGTTGTGTGTAGTAAACCACAAAATGCTTTAAATTGTGATTTGTGCACAATATATATATATATTTTTTTTTCAAATTAACATGTTAATTATTGTAACAAATGTTAATTCTATGTTTTAATCTACTTTTATAATTCAATAAGTGTGTCATTTACTTTTTATGAGAGTGAAGATGCTCCAGACTTATATTGTAACTAGTATCCTCAAAACCTAGTTAAGTTACCCTCCTGCATTGGTTTATAGTTCTATAATTAGGTTTCCATGTTCTGTTGTATTAGTGATTGTATGGCATTTACTCATGATGAATTTAACTCATACATGAACTTTCTCTTTTTATCTTCAGTCTGTGTGGATGCAGTATTACAGAGAAACTGTGTCTCATCCTGATTTCAGCTCTGAAATCAAACCCATCACACCTGAGAGAACTGAACCTCAGTGGGAATCAACTAGGAGACTCTGTTGTTGAAAACCTTGGGCTTCTACTGGGCAGCTCACAATGCAAGCTGGAAAAACTACAGTTAGTAACATTATAATTTACAGCAGTTATGTGATTAAATTTTAGTATTAAGTTATTTATTCTAACACAACAGGAGCACAGTATCTTCTGGCATTTCCCTGTCTGAAGAAATATAAGTACTATAAGCTAATGGACTAATGGTTCAATCAGCAGAAAGTTTCACATGCTGAAATTTGACTGCAAAAAGAGACAGAAGTGATAAAGATAAAAACTTGAAATATGAATGACAATAGATTATTCTGACAGAGTTACATGGTTTCTGCAACACTGATTGTGCTTTGAGTGAAAGAGGGGTTTTGTGCCTCAAACACTAGATGGCCAAATCTTCTGTAGTTATGTCACGATACATGTAAACCAATCAGGTGTGCTCTTTACTCCTGTCTGTAAATCAGTTACAACAGTGATACAGCGGTGAGGTGTCAAAATGTATATGCAATGCTTTCATTAATTGAGGATGAGAAAAATATCAATTTAACAAATATTTAAAGTTAGATTAGCTAACTTCATTAGCTAACCTCCAGACACATGCATTGCATAACTACAAGTTACATGTGGAGAAACAGTGGGTCTCATTCACTAAGTATGCGTATGCATGAAATTGTATAAAATCTGCATTTGGCATTCCAATCACGATTCATGTTCATACTAACATGTTTGTACATTTTACAAAAAAAAAAAAATGTAGATACAAATAGTATGCACAAACATACTGTCACGATTGCCTGCTGGAGTGCCTGTGATCTCCACTGGAGGGCACTCCTCCCCTGGCTCCTGCCTTTGCTTCTTGGACTCCATTTCCCATGTGTCCCTTGCCCCTCATGTGATCATGTCATGTGCTACTCTTGTCCGTGTGTCATGTCCTGATTGGTTCCTTGTTGATATGTGTCTTGTTCTCATTGGTTGGTTTTGTCATGTGTTCTCCTGGTCTTCTATATAAGCTGTTTGTTCAGTGTTTAAGTTTGCTGATTATTGAATAGCTGTTTCCTAGTTCCTGTGTGTACCTTCCTGTGTTTCATTGTTTCCCTGTGTTTCTGACCCTGGACTGTTTCTTAGTTTTATGATCATTCGCTGTCTGCCCTGACCCTTGGCTGTTTTTTGGATTACGCTTTTGGATTAGAGATGGGAAGTTCGGATCATTTTACCGACTCGGACCTTTGAGTCTCATTCAGCAAAATGAACAAATCTTTTTTCGAGTCATTTCGTTCATTTTAGCAAAATCAGTATCGCGTGACAGCCCCATAAGATGAATGAACAACTCGAAAAACCCAAAGACTCGAAACAGGTGAACTAATTCCAGTACAGGACCTAATAGGATGTTGCGCTTGCGCGACTGAACGAATCACTCCCCGAGACGGCTTGCTCTTCCCGAGTCACGTTAAAGATTCGTTCAAAATATTGAATATTTTGGAATATTCTTTGATGATACCGTTTGCTGGTGTTCGACTCTGCCTGTCTTGACTACGTCTGTAAATAAAGCCTTGCATTTGGATCCCTAACTCCATTGTACTGACTCCGCTCGTTACACATACAGGTCCATAAGGTGGGTTTGTATTAATTGTGTTTGAGCTGGTTTTAAGAAATGCATTCTTGGTATTGCTTTGCAAGCAAGCACATTTTTAGAGACCACCATATTTTTTTACCATGTTTTTACCATTCATTTTAACTAGAGATGCACTGATTGCATTTTTCTTGGCCAATTCCGATTTCCCCCGTTTTTTTATTTTTTTTGTAAGTGGACTCTAAAAACTGCTGGGTTAAAAACAACCTAGCGCTGGGTAAAATATGGACATACCCAGCGATTGGGTTGTTTTGACCCAGCGGTTGGGTTAAATGTTTAACCCAACCTTGTGGGTAGTAACCCAAACGCAGGTTAATTAACCCAGCAGGTTTTAGAGTTTGTGACCTGCCGATACCAGTTTTTACCGATTTAAATGTTCTTTCTAGAGTAGAGTAGAGTTAGTAGAGTTGACAGTATACAAAAAAATATATACCAATACCAAAAAATTTACATAACAAAAAAAAAAAGTGTGTGTATATATATATATATATATATATATATATTAAACCTTACAATTTCCCCAGGACTAAAAATCTGGACTAAATTACAGATATAAGCTAAATGCTCTATAAATGCATGTATACGGCAAAATTTCAAATGCATATCTAATTTTATATAATTCATGTTTTAAATATTTTGTAAACATACAAATAACAAATGTTGTAAAAAATGTAATGATACTTTTACATATGAAGCCAAACCACCAGTAGGTGGCGGCAAAAGACTGTTTTAATGCGTGAGTCATTTCGTCTTTATGGATGGTTTCTTTATGGTTTCTGAATCATTCAAAAACATGGATTCATTAACGAAACACCGCTGTGTTGCTCGGAGACATGCAGCAGTTCTGCCGTGGCTTTGATTGGAACTATTATCTGCAATGAAATTGAGCAAAAACACTCATTTTATTGTATAAAATCAGTGTTACATTGCAGTTGTGTTGACATTTGATTCTGATCTGTCATGACATAAATACATTATCAGTCGCCGTAAGTGTGACATCAAAATGCAAAACCGGCTAATTCCGATCCCTGGCCGATCGATCTCTAATTTTAACAGAACAAACATCACTAAACTCAACCCCTCTTAAAATAATGGCGTAAAAAAAAGAAAAAAAAAAAAAAAAAAGTGTATCCGTAGATGTCTTTGAGGAGGCAACTGTTTTATACTGTTGTTTTGACTCACTGAAAACAATTGCTTAATGCAAAACAACATTGAAAAAGTTAGGCAGCTCTGACATTCAGCTGCAGTTCACAAGCATTTTTGTCCAACTAAATATGCTCCAGACTTGTTGATTGTAACTAGTATTCTCAAATCCTAGTTTTAGATTGGTTTGCGGTTCTATTCTATTTAAGGTTCCATGTTCGTATATTATTGACTGTATTGTGTTTAGTCAGGATAAACTGAACTCGCACATGAACTGAACATGGAGCTGATTCATTGTTTTTTTTCTCTTTCTGTGTTCAGTCTGTGTGGATGCAGAATTACAGAGAAACAGTGTGTCATCCTGACTCCATCGCTGTGTTTAAAACTTTCACACCTGAGAGAGCTGGACCTTAGTCAGAATAAAATAGAAAACAAAGGACTGGAGATCTTGTGTGGAATACTGAATAATCCACGCTGTAAACTGAAAAGATTAAGGTGAGGAATATCCCCATACAAAAATCACAATGCTTAAAATCACTTCAATAGTGCAATTTTAACTAAAACACATTTATTCAATATCTCCCATATTTCTGGAAATATGTATTACTTGAGTAGAGTGAATGTAGAGTGAATCTGCCTTTATCTTTGTATTTTAACCATTGGCAGTGTAGATGACTGTTTTTTGTCTCTCCAAAATTTTGCTGAGAAAAGGCAAACATGAAACATAAAAATAATATTACTTCCTCTCTTTCTAGTCTAAATGACTGTGGCATTACAGATGTTGCGCATTTAACTCAGTCTTTGGCCAAGACAAAAGCATTAGAATTTTTAAAAGAACTGGATCTGAGTAACAATTATATTGGATACTCCAAAAAGCAGCTCATTGACGTGCTACAAGACTCAAGCTGTAATCTGTGGTGAGTGAACATCCTTATGTTGTAGTTAAACAATCACAAACAGACAAAAAAAGGAAATTTATATTGGTTAATGTTTCATATTGTTTGTGTACTGTATATGCCAAATTATGTAAAATCAGTAACAAATTTGATAACAGAAATGCAATGTTTGTTAAAGTCTATTACATTCTGTACTCAAATTAGCTGAAATATAGCAACTACAGCAAATTTGTAACTTGTTCGAATAACTACTGTTGTTCTATTCTGGTTCCTCCTTGTAGCATGGAGAACAAACATTGGCTCAGCTGGAGCACTGGTGCTAATATCATCAGTAGTATTGGTGGATGGTTAACTCGTTCTAAAGTTCAAGAAAAACCTGTGAAATCAACAGAACAAGAAGAGTCACCATCAGATGAGGAATCCTCAGAAGGTTCTCACTATAGCACTCTTATTAATGCAGCTCAAGAGGAACCTGTGGAATCAACGGAGCAAGAAGAGTCGCCATCAGATGAGGAATCCTCAGAAGGTTCTTGCTATAGTACTAATATAAATGCAGCTCAAGAGGAACCTGTGGAATCAACGGAACAAGAAGAGTCACCATCAGATGAGGAATTCTCAGAAGGTTCTCACTATAGCACTCTTATAAATGCAGCTCAAGAGGAACCTGTGGAATCAACCTTACAAGAAGAGTCACCATCAGATGAGGAATCTTCAGAAGGTTCTCACTATAGCACTCTTATAAATGCAGCTCAAGAGGAACCTGTGGAATCAACGGAACAAGAAGAGTCACCATCAGATGAGGAATTCTCAGAAGGTTCTCACTATAGCACTCTTATAAATGCAGCTCAAGAGGAACCTGTGGAATCAACCTTACAAGAAGAGTCACCATCAGATGAGGAATCTTCAGAAGGTTCTCACTATAGCACTCTTATAAATGCAGCTCAAGAGGAACCTGTGGAATCAACCTTACAAGAAGAGTCACCATCAGATGAGGAATCCTCAAAAGGTTCTTGCTATAGTACTAATATTAATGCAGCTCAAGAGGAACCTGTGGAATCAACAGAGCAAGAAGAGTCATCATCAGATGAGGAATCCTCAGAAGGTTCTTGCTATAGTACTAATATAAATGCAGCTCAAGAGGAACCTGTGGAATCAACCTTACAAGAAGAGTCACCATCAGATGAGGAATCCTCAGAAGGTTCTCACTATAGCACTCTTATAAATGCAGCTCAAGAGGAACCTGTGGAATCAACGAAACAAGAAGAGTCACCACCAGATGAGGAATTCTCAGAAGGTTCTCACTATAGTACTCTTATAAATGCATATGTGTGATTGTAATTTTGTAATGAGATATTGCTAAACATATACTACAGCTTCAATTAGCACTGCTTTAACAAATCTACATTTATTATAGCTCTTGTACATTACTATTTAAACATTATTCCTAATGCATACAGGTGGAAAAGGATTAGATCTTCAAATTAAATAATGCAGAATTAATAGAAACATACATGTACATGAGTAATGTTGAGTGTGTATGTTGGTTTTGTATTTATCTGAATGGTATTTTACTTTTTTTACAGGTGAAATCGAGAAGGGAGATGAGGCTAATGAGTGCTCAAATGAGGTGGATTGGCTCGATATAAATCCATAGGATAAGGCCTTGATCATGATGTTTGGATTAAAGTAATCCATAATGAAACAATTAAAATATTGATAATCATGATTGTGAGTGTAATTTAGCACGTAAATATATCAAATTATATAAACTGAAATCTGATGAAGAGCCTGCGTGCTCGAAATGTCACAATGTGAAAGTTTTTTAAATACATTTTTGATATCTTTGGAGCTGTGGTGTTGCCGGCTTTACATATATATTATTTGCTATTATTATTATTATTATTATTATTGTTTTAATAAACTGAAAGTGTAAAAAGAAAAGAAAATCATTATGTGCACAGATTCAAATCAGTATTATGCATCATATATATATGTGTGTACGTGTGTGAGTGTGTGTGTGTGCAAAGCTTCTTCCGGCTTTGCTACTGTTCAGACGCTTTTGCTTACTGCTCCGCGCTTTGCTCCCTGTTTATATACTTTTCTCAGACTTTTCTAAGATTTTAACCTCAGCAGATCAGCACAGTGCTTAAACAACACATTTTTGGCACAAACACTAAATTAAAAACTTTTCGTAACTGGAATAATACTATGAAAAAGGAGACTCTTTGCCTCCCACTGCCAGCAGTTTACATTCCGGAGACGGGAAAACACAGCTGCCTACTTTCAACAGATGAGAAAGAAAATGCCTCTTCAGCCTCTTCTGGATTCTACTTGCTGCACGAACTGCCACAGACCTCTACAAAGGATTGTGATTCCTGAAACAAAGTTACTTGCTGAGCTTCCAAAACAGGCGGAACACTCAGCAGACCGTCGTCACGGACCCCCTCAGCATACAGCCGGTGAGTCCTGTGAACCCAGTGAATCTCAACAGTTTATAAGTGTAGAGGAACAAGCCAAAACTGATCGACACACTAATCGATGGCACAAACAGGGAGCGAGACCCAAAGGCACTCGAGACATCAGATTGTCACGAGTGTCTCGTATTGCTGCGGTAGCATCCTCTACCCCAGATATGGCTATGACAAGGCTTGCAAAAACTGGTATTTTACCACCTCCTATACAGCTTGAGAACAGATTTGAAGCACTAATGAATGTGGGTGAAGAATCCCCAAATGTGATTGAACATGGATCGTATGAGCCAGCAGCTAACATCACTACTAACAGGCGCTCAAGGTCGAACAGACAGCGGTATTCAGCTCAGAGCGCAGCCGAGCCCAGGACTCTGATAGTGGGTGACTCCATTATCAGAAATATCAGTAGCAGGACTACAACTACATGCTGCTTTCCTCAAGCAACCATCTCTGATGTGAACAGGGAACTTCGGAACATCCTAATGAAGCACTAGACTGCAAATCAAATCATCATCCATGTGGGGAAGAATGTTATTCGGAAAGAGCAGTCAGAACTCCTAAAGAAGGACTTCAGTGAACTCATCGAAACACTTAGAAGACTTGAAGTTCAGCCGTTCATCAGTGGACCACTCCCAGCAAGGGGAACTAACATGTTTTCATGGTTGCTCAGGCTGAATACATGGCTACAAAGAACCTGCAGTCTAAAAAGTCAAAAGTCAACTTCACTGACAACTTCAATCTTTTCTGGGGCCATAGACAACTGTTTAAACTAGATGGCCTCCACCCAAACAAACTTGGTGCAAGAGTGCTAAAGGACAACATCTATTTTTCACTCCGTCATCCTTCAGTAGAGTGTGCCAGTCCACCCAACCAACACGTTCTCACTCCCAAGTTGTCACATATTGACGATTGGTCAGGACCCCTTGGCGTCGCTTTTTGACGCCCAGGGTACCCCTTCAGTGTCAATTTTCGATGCGCAGGGTCCTCCGTTGTTTTCAGTTGTTTGTTTTAATTTAATGGTTTGCATGCATTTGTAAAAATAGAAATTATTTTATATAAATATATACATTCATTGAAGCACCTAACCCCACCCCTACCCTAAACCTACCCACTTCTGAACAATATGAAACACGCAACAGGCAAATATAAGTACAGTCACAGGTATTTATTGCAAAAACTGACCATAAACAAGCAGTATAAAAGCATTACAAACAAGTCCTGTTGCATTCCGAGCCTTCTGAAGCCTTACGATATCCTTATGCGAATAACAGAAGGTTTTAATTGCTGAAAATGATCCCGCTCCGTTAACGCGCTGACATCTCATTCAAGAAGATACACCCGAGCATTAGCATGACGAAACGTCACGAGACACTACAAGCCATGGCATTTCACAACAGCATGACACAATTGGTCACGAGACACCCAAGAGCCAATGGCATTTCACAACCAAGGCTTGCGTCTTCTGGCGGCATTTTTTGAATTCAAGCACAGACAGACTGCAGTGCAGCACACAGAACGGTGGACGGAGATGGCAATCGCATCTATTCTTCTCACAAATCAATTGTTTTACTTTGGAACCATTGGAATATTAATACTTTTTGAATAAATTATGAATATAGTTGTAATTGCCTGTTATATCTTGTGTTTTGTTGACAAATGGTTAGGTTTAGGGGCAGAGGTTAGGTTCAATGTGTAAATAGTGTAATATAAATTAAACTGTTTTGACTGTTCGCATTGAAAAAAAAATTACACCCCAACATATATGCAATATATATAGCAATATTATTACCCAATATATAATTTAATCATGACGATAAAATTCCCCATGCCTTTCGCGTCAGTATGTTGACGCCAAGGGTTTCTTACGTTAAGTACTGGAGGACCCTGCACGTAGAAAAATGACGCTAAAGGGGTACCCTGGGCGTCCAGAAGTGACGCCAAAGGGGCCCTGCCCAATCGTCTATATGTGACGAGTTAGGAGTGAGAACGTGTTGAACCCAACATGAATGGCACTCACACACCTGGACAAAGTATGAGTGACCACAGGACTTCAAATCAGCTTCAGAGTCGTCATGTGGTCGACACATCCCACAAGGACACTGACAACGCCACACAGCCACAATGAGCACTGCTCATGGACACCATCCCAGCTGAGCCCTGCCCACAGAGCTCATCACAGACAGACGTACTACAACAGCTCCAAGACTCAGCGCCGAAGGACGACTTTCTGGTAAACAGCCAGGAAAGTCAGGACAACATATTTCAGCCACCGGAAACACCAGAGCCAGAGCCCCGCTCACCAGACACATTATCCCTCTCTCCAGCATCTCCACTTCTAAGCTTCTCACAGAAAATGGAGGAACTGGTATATGCTGGAACCAGACTCTCCCACTCTTTTGCTGCAAGCCCCCAGATATCAACTAAAAAACGGCGGGCACCACAACCACCAAACCCTGTGGGCCCAGCTCACCCTTCTCCTCCTTCAAGAGCTCTCCGGCCGCTGCCACAACGCCAGGGCCCAAACCCTCCTCCATCTGCTGTAGGTGAACCAAAAACAACTGATAACAACTCTCAGTGATATGTGTCGGGTCCCCGCTATGAAAGCAGCAACACTCAGGAATGTTTACATAACAAGCGGGAACCCAGTGTGCCTGTAGCTTTCTCTATCTCTGTTTTATCACGTGATAGAAAGTGTAAGGCCTTCTCAAGCCGTACAGCTGACCCATCTAATCTGCGGCCTATTAGGTATCAAACTAAGACTGCTCTAGAGACAAAAAGTAATGGCATCAAGTTAGCATTTTTAAACATTCGCTCACTAAAAAATAAATCATTTCTGATCAATGACTTAATAACCACATACAACCTGGATTTTATGTTTCTAATTGAAACATGGCTTGAAGACAGCTGCAGTGCAACAGTCCTCAATGAAACAGCCCCTCCTAACTTTACTTTCATGAGTGTCTGCAGAGCTGTTAGGAGAGGTGGAGGTGTAGCTGCTCTATTTAAAGATGTCTAGGGACGCCAGTTAAGGTGGTGAATTTAACTTTTGCCAACCTAGGGAGGTGAAATAGGGTAGTGATGGGTACTCATGTCACAGCTGATGTTATGATTCTTGGATCACGTGTCAATTAATGTGTGGTTATGAGTACATCACATAAGAAAGATTGGTGGGATCTCTAACTTGTAGAACCTCTTCTGTATTATCAACACCAGGAAGACACAAGTTGTTATAAAATAAATTTTATAAATAAATTATTTTTTAAGTGATTATGTTGGGAGTTGCTGTGTCAGAGCTACGTTATCTGGACAGATAAACTGTTGCTACTCTGAAACAAATAAGGTGAAGAACCTTATTATGCATCAAACAAATACGTGTAAGATTTGTTATCAACTGCAATCAGTTATATAATACCTAATGTAACTTAGAAAATCATATACTGATAATATACAACAATGCCAAGGTCTCTGGAAGAGGTTTGGAAGTGATATTTACGTTCGCTGCGGTTGAGTGAGCAGTCCGGTGGCGGCGACTTCTTCCACTGGTTGCGCTGGTGGCAGTACAGTGGGGAAAGGAGCAGGAATCTGTTTCGACAGCCTTGAAGATGAAGCGATGTAGGATGCTGATCTCCTGGAGCACCAAGGGTCCTAAGATCTGGAACACGCAGATGTGGCCCTGGAGTAGGTGCTGAAGGTCCTTAGCTTGGAACACGCAAGCAAAAGTACTTGAAGTGAAGGTTTGCTCGCCGGAGCTTAACCTTGTTGCAAATGTCTGTGTGTCTTCTGCCTCTCTGGGCTAGAGACTCAGAACTTGGTCAATCCGCTTTGTCTCTCTAGGATGGAGACTCAGGATGCTGCATCAGTTTTTTTTTCGCTGGACGAAAACTCTGAATGTAGATTATCTCTTTCCTCACAGGCTAGAGGCTTAGAACATGGTCGTATCTGTTGCTGCCTCAAAAGCTGGAGACTTGGACTTGGTATCTGTTGTTGTCTCACCGGATGGGAGGCCGGAGACTCAGAACAAAGGTTGATCTGTTGCTGCCTTTCCTGTAGCAGGCCGCAGACTCAGAACGTTGGTGTTTCTGTTAACGTCCCCTGGACGTGCCGGAGACTCAGAACGGTGTGTTTCTGTTGTGTCTTTCCCCTACGGGACTCAGACTCAGAACTTTCTTGCCCTGTTGCAGTCTCTTTCCTTGACAGACTGAGACTCAGAACTGTGTATCCTGCTATAGTCCCTTCCCTCCCGGGTCTGAGACTCAGAACGAAGGTTGTTCTGTTAGTGTCCTTTCTTTTACAAGACTCAGACTCAGAACAAGGAGTGTCTTTTGGAAGCGTACCTTTATCCCTTTCCGATGAGGAGGAGATTGCAATTTGGCCCTTCTCCATTTCCATGCTGTGATTGGCTGGTTCCATCAGAGTGGGGGGGACACGTGGTGGCCCACCCTTCTTTCCTCCTGTGGAATTTATTTGCATAGTCCAAACACAAAGCTAGAAAAAGGTCACTAAAGTTTTACCGGTGCATTTATCACTTTCCAAACCATAACCAGAATGCATTTGGCAGTGTTACGAACGCATTAAGTCCAAACATGATAGGAAAAGATTGAAATGTCATGCACACATTCATTTGTCCATTAACAGCTAAGTTTGTGTAAGAGGTTGCACTACACATTGCTGTCACAAGGAATACATATTTCTCTGAATAAGTATAAGATGTGTGTGTTGTAGTGTGCATCAGTTTTAAGGTTTGAAAACAGTTATGAATGGATTTGGATGGATCTCCATGATCTCTCTTTATTTCACCCACTGCTGCTGCATCTGGAGGTCCTAAGGAATTTCTATGGCCGGGTCACAGGCCAAACCATTAGGAATCAGTCTCAAGGTGGTTGAAGGGCACAAACTGCATTTTGACCAATAGGAAGTTCTGTCCTTCCCGGGCTTTGTACCAAAGGTGGTCTTCTTGCGCTCTAAGAGATGTCTGGCTGTTGTCCTGGCATCTTTATCTGATGGCGTTGGACAGTTTGCTTATGTTAGTTCACCAAGATCCAATCAAAATGTAGCAAACCTCTGTCCAGTATTGTGGTCAGGGAGGGCCCCTGCCATAAACTGGGCTCTGGAATGTGCTGTCCACTACACTATCAATGTAAACAAGTGTCATTTGGTCAGTACTTGTCTTTTGAATATCTAGGGATTGTGCTGAAAGGTGCTCCAGGTGCTTCTATTTATCATTATTTACAGGCCTCCAAAATACTCTCCAGCCTTTGTTGAAGAGTTCAAAGAACTGTTATCAATGATTTCCTCAGAGTTTGACTGTTTTGCTATTGCAGGGGATTTTAATTTTCACATAGAAAATGTAGAAATCAAAACTACAAAAGAAATTATAACCGTTTTAAACACTTTTGACCTGATTCAGCATGTGCATGGACCCACACACAATCGTGGACACACTCTTGATTTACATATTAGTAAGGGTCTAAACATTTCATCCATTGTCATTAAGGACGTAGCACTATCTGATCACTTCTGTATTTTCTTTGATATATTGATCTCTGCTATCACTGAATCTAGATCCGTCTCCGTCAGAAAGAGATGTATTAACGAAAACACTAGTGTGCTGTTTATGAAGGCTAAATCTTCAATGTTGATCTTCTCCTGGAGTCCTTTAACTCAAAAGTTAAGAATGTCATTGATGACATTGCACCAGTGAAAGTCAGTAAGACGACTGGCAGACAAAAATCATGTTGGAGAAAATCAACAGCAGTACAAAGTATGAAAAGACAATGCAGAAAAGCTGAGCGGATGTGGCGGAAGACAAAACTTGAAATTCACTATAGCATCTATAAAGACACCCTTCATGCTTTCAATGTGGAACTAGCCACAGCAAGACAGAAGTTCTTCTCAAACCTTATAAACAGTAACCTAAACAACACTCGCACTCTTTTTGCTACTGTTGAGAGACTAACAAACCCCCCAAGTCAGATTCCCGGTGAAATGCTCTCTGACAGCAAATGCAATGAGTTTGCTTCCTTCTTTTCAGAGAAGATCATTAATATCAGAAAGGTGATTAGCACATCCTCAAGTTATGCAGAGGTTAGACAGATACGACCGCAATTTCAAAAAGCAGTCACTTTGTCTGTTTTTGAAGCAATTGATAGCAAAACTTTGGAAGAAATAGTACAGCACCTTAAATCCTCAACCTGCAACCCTGACACACTTCCCACATCTTTTTTCAAAAGTGTGTTTAACTGTTTAGAAGCAGATCTCTTAGAAGTGGTGAACACCTCACTTCTTTCTGGGACTTTTCCAAACTCCCTGAAAACTGCAGTTGTTAAGCCCCTTCTGAAAAAGAGCAATCTTGATAACACCATATTGAGCAACTATAGACCAATATCTAATCTTCCTTTTATAGGCAAGATTATTGAAAAGGTAGTTTTCAATCAGTTGAACAACTACTTAAACTCAAATGGATACCTGGACAATTTTCAATCTGGTTTCCGACCGCATCACAGCACAGAGACAGCGCTCGTTAAGATAATAAATGATATTCGCCTAAATTCTGATTCTTGCAAAATATCAGTGCTGGTACTACTAGATCTTAGTGCTGCGTTTGACACTGTCGATCATAACATTCTTCTAGAGAGACTGGAAAACTGGGTTGGGCTTTCTGGGATGGCTCTCAATTGGTTCAGGTCATACTTAGAAGGGAGAGGTTATTATGTGAGTATAGGAGAGCATCAGTCTAAGTGGACGTCCATGACATGCGGAGTCCCTCAAGGCTCAATTCTTGCGCCGCTCTTGTTTAGCCTGTATATGCTCCCACTAAGTCAAATAATGAGAAAGAACCAAATTGCCTATCACAGCTATGCTGATGATACCCAGATTTACCTAGCCTTATCGCCAAATGACTACAGCCCCATTGATTCCCTCTGCCAATGCATTGATGAAATTAACAGTTGGATGTGCCAGAACTTCCTTCAGTTAAACAAGGAGAAAACTGAAGTCATTGCATTCGGAAGCAAAGAGGAAGTTCTTAAGGTGAATGCATACCTTGATGCTAGGGGTCAAACAACTAAAAACCAAGTCAGGAATCTTGGTGTGATTCTGGAGTCAGACCTTAGTTTCAGTAGTCATGTCAAAGCAGTAACTAAATCAGCATACTATCATCTCAAAAACATTGCAAGAATTAGATGTTTTGTTTCCAGTCAAGACTTGACAGTCAAGAAACTTGTTCATGCCTTTATCACAAGCAGGGTGGATTATTGTAATGGTCTCCTCACTGGCCTTCCCAAGAAAACCATTAGACAGCTGCAGCTCATCCAGAACGCTGCTGCCAGGATTCTGACTAGAACCAGAAAATCTGAGCATATCACACCAGTCCTCAGGTCCCTACACTGGCTTCCAGTTACATTTAGAATTGATTTTAAAGTACTTTTACTCATTTATAAATCACTCAATGGCCTAGGACCTAAATACATTTCAGATATGCTCACTGCATATAAACCTAACAGACCACTCAGATCATTAGGATCGAGTCAGTTAGAAATACCAAGGGTTCACACAAAACAAGGGGAATCCGCTTTTAGCTATTATGCTGCCCGCAGTTGGAACCAGCTTCCAGAAGAGATCAAATGTGCTAAAACATTAACTACATTTAAATCTAGACTCAAAACTCATCTGTTTAGCTGTGCATTTACTGAATGAGCACTGTGCTTCGTCCGAACTGATTGCACTATGTATAATCATTTTCTGTTTTTAACTCTTAAATTTATTTTAAATCAATTTTTAAATTATTTTTAAATCATTAAATCAATCAGTTTTTACATTTTACATTTTTTGTTTTATTGTTGTGATCATTATTTTTATGATTGTTCTACTTCCTTTTTTGTGATAATTGTTTTTATTATTGTTTTAATATAATATTGTTTTTTATGATTATTCTTCTTCCTTTTATGTAAAGCACTTTGAATTACCTTTGTGTATGAAATGTGCTATATAAATAAACTTGCCTTGCCTTGTGTGTGTGTGTGTGTGTTTCAGTTTTGGTGGCAGTTCCAAGGAGATACTCCTCCTTGTGTGCAGGACTGATACGCTGGTCCGACACGCTTATTTAAGACAGTTCCTGGTCTTTGATCCTTACCTCAGTCGCTCTTTTGTTTCTTTGTTTGAAGAGTGTCATTTGCGGTGTTTCTTTTGAGCTACCATCTTGCTTCCACATCCTATTTCCATCATTTATTGCTTGTTTTCTTGTGTTATTTCCCTAGACATGTTTTCACTTTCTCAACATAAAGAGTACTCTTGACATATACATGTACTTTTACTTTTGTATTTGTAAGTATCTATTGCGTTCTCATAAGAATCATGTCTCTGTACATAGACATACTGATCTGGTCATTGGTTTGTCCTGTGTCCGAAGTCTTGTTGTGTAACTGGTGGGAAACAACTACTTTTTAAGGTGCATAACTGCCATCAGCTGTACTGGAGTATGGACCAGAGATTTATATTGTCTGGATTAAAAAAACAATACCAAACAAACCAACCAAACATATAATAAATATATATATAAATAATATATAAATATATATATATATATATATGAAAATGCAGTGTTTTTAAACTTTTCGTTTAAATTTCTGTACCTGTAATTTTTTCAGTTGTATTTATTTATGCTATTGCTAATTTATTTGCCTGTTCCTATTTTATTACTGACTGTTTACTTGCCTTAAATTAATGTTTGAAATTTATGTTAGTCATTTATTAGTTGTTTTTGCTGTGGTATTTATTTATCTATCTATCTATCTATCTATCTGTCTGTCTGTCTGTCTGTCTGTCTGTCTATCTATCTATCTATCTATCTATTTATTTATTTTTATTTATTTGTTTATTTATTTATTTTTTGTTAAAACTATAGGCAAAAAGTTCCTCTTAGGCCCTAGTATTCTGTAGGCTGCTGATTTTTGCTCATGTTATTCAGCTGCAACAAAAAACTTTGCAAAAATACAGAATAAAAATTATTGACCTAATTTTTACTGACTTTTTAATGCTATTGGAATCTAAACTAGGAATCGTTAAGAATCGGAATCGATAGATCAATAAAAATCTAAGCAAGAGGGAGGTATACAGTACGCACACACACAGGAAACAGAATTATTGTAGAAATCATATATATTAAAAAAAAAAAAAATGTGTATGTGTCACTATTGACATAACACTAGAGACCAGAGGATCACAGAGAGATAAGGTGGACTCCTTTGACCAGAGTTGCTTCCTAGTATTATTGTTTTACATGTGAAGTCTTATTTTGAACACTAGATGGCTCTCTGTGCTCTGGTTATACCCACTTTCTATTAAAATATGGGGGGGGTGCCTATATCTACATTAATAATGACAGATTATTTATTCATTCATACAATCATTTATTTGAGTCTTTTATTATGGCTTAAGTTGAAAGTACTATTTTTATTGAATTTTTAAGGATTTGTTTTGTGAACCAGAGCAGAACCAGATCTGCCACAGAACAGATCACAGAGACTTAACTAAATGAAAAAAATATATATATGACAAAATATATAGTTACTGTGTTTTGCATTGGGATAACAGAGCTGTTAAATAGAAATAAAGTCTGTTAGCAGCATTTTGTCAGGCTCTGCTATGTTGAACTCTTAACAACCATCTGCATGATATCATAAACATTACAACAGTGACTCACAGAATATATTAAGAGATGCTTATCCCCTTTACCATTGTTCATAATACATTTCACAATAATATCACAATTTGACTTCAGATCATCTTTCAGGTGCCAAAAAATGGTTGCAAATAAGTGTGAGAAAAGGATCTAAATGCATTAATTTTATTAAACATAAACTCAAAAACATAACACCATGATTAGGCAAAATACGACAGGAAAGGTTGTATAATGTGATGTGGACAGATAACTATCTAATTAACTGAATTAGAGAGTCAAACATGAATGGATCACACAATTTACATAATTTCTAAACATTTTATTCTTTGCATTGCATTCCTTGTTAACAGTAGTAATAAACAAAACATGATCTGTTACAATAATATTTAGTGCATAGTTTTCAATAAATGTTAATGACATTCTATCTATCACCTCAAGCGAGTTTTCCTTTGATGTTTGGCCACACCCACCAGTGTCATACTGCATCAGCCAAAATAACAAACTAAAAAAAAAAAAAAAAAAAAACCCTAAAAACTAAATGCATCAAATCATAAAGTATACATTTATGATGCATTGCATATATTCTTAAATGACCCAGACAAAAAAAAAAACAAAAAAAAAAAAAACAGGACATGACCTTTATAAGAAGATAGTTCTGCTTAGAAAGATGTCTTGAGCTGGAAATAACTAACTAGTAGTAACTAGTAGCATGATATTAGATCATGATCCATATGCCCACAAATTATATGATATTTTCTTATTTTACAGTAATATCTGGGCGTGAGTTGAGACCTTTTTGTCAAACAAGATCATTGATGAGTTCAGTATTATGTAGTAAAGTGGTTTCTATTTAGAGCAGAAGTTGACGGTTTCATGTGAACAAGAATGGAAAAAAAAAAAAAAAAAAAAAAAAACCTTTAACCACATGTGATTGACAGACAGTTTTCACACCTCAAACACTCACAAACAGACATCAAACACAAACGCCCAGCAGTAAGCACATTCTCATGCATAAGCTGTTTGTATACCAGCAGATCTAACCGCATTTCTGTAGAGATGTAAATAATCGATACCACAGTGGGGTCTCCATTTCTTTTGCTGAGGAGTTTGCATCTACAGTTTGCAATTTTGACTTTAAGAGTAAAAAATAAAAATGTTCCAATGTGCTTTAAGAGTTGCATCATTCATTAGAGGTCCTTGTTTTACAAGGTAAAGTCTTTTGAAGTTTTAAGAGACCAGATGCAACGTGGTGATTTTCACAATCTTGAAACTCAACCACTGACTCAGAATCTGAAGTTGTTGCAGGAGGTTCGTAGTGAAAATTATTATACAATCTAGTTCTTAAGAAAAACAATGATGTTTAATCATCTTCTTGTCATTATTGGTGCATAATCCACATGAGTCTCCTCTGTAACTTTCTGTAAAAATGCATAACACAAAATAGAAGAAGAAGAAGAAGAAGAAGAAGAAATGATGTACTGTGATTACATAACTTTTAAAAGTAACAAGGCTTTTATAGGCATCTTATAAAAGCCTTATGTGAGCCTTGTGCTTATGTATGTGAGATTTAAGTTTTGCTTTGGCAAATCATAATTCTGATATAAAACATTTTATAATGATATAAACTGTGACGCTAATCAAAATTGTCATCATTTCAACCTTTGTGACTTTATGACATCATCATTTGGACTTAGTATGTCATAATGCCGATGTTTACATCAAAATTATGATTTTTCATCTCATTATTATTACTTACCAACTAACATAATTTAAAATTTTCTAACACAAGCACACACCCTGATCTTCATCTGACTCTCTGTTGAAATTATACAGCTACATTTAACAAATGAACAATAAAATGTCTTACCGATTCCTGTGTGTTTCTTTTGTAGAATGTCGTCTCCGTGTAAGTGACCTCTTCTGTACAAGTCTCAACTGTTTCAACAATAATATGCATTAAAACAACTAAACTCAATCCTAGACAACTAGATGTGTTTCTTCACAACATATGTGTTATTACTAGGGTTTTCAAATTTAAAGATAAACAGTCGTAAAACATTCTGAGCATTCTGAGCAGTTTTGAGATATTTTTTGTTCCATAGACCTCTGTATCTAGATCACTTTTTGTTTTCTAAAAAAAATTGTTAATAATTCAATTTTGACAAAAATGCCAGATAGAATCTTATAATTCCAATGCGGCGAAATGGCATTAACAAATTCGAAATTGTAATAAATTTGAATAAATGTAATAAAATGAATGCCTTTTTCCACACACAAAAAGTTCTTAAAAGACTATGTGTATATCATAAAATTTAGAGAGACATTCTTTACACATAAATCAATCCCGTTGGCATGTTTAATCTCAAAAGTCATTTACTTTCTTCATATTTAATCAGCATTTAAGCTTATCTAGCACAATAAAAGTCATCATTCATTAAGATTTTAATTTGAGTGCCAGCTGCATTTTTACAGCTGTAAGATTGTTAGAATTCAGATTTTCTTCTTTTTTTCTTTTTTCTTTTTTTTAATGAAAATTAAACATTCATGTTTTTGTATTTTATGTATTTTCAGAATCTGTTTTTGTGCGAGTGAGACGAATAAAGGGCGTTGCTCAGAGTGTGATCTACAGAAATAGTCAAACTCAGTAATCACACATAATTTGGTTTCATAACCAGGATTTTAAGTACAAAATTGTGAGATTAATGTTATATTAATGTTATAATGTTATTTGCTATATGTTATATTACAATTGTTTATTGTTTAAAAGCAGTAGGTAACACTTGCCTTCTTGATTGATTTTTCTGTATTTCCTGCAGTTCCAGAAGATCACGATTGCAGCGACAAACAACAGAGATCCAGCAACAGCTGCAGATATCAGTACTTTCAGAGAGACTGAGACTGGAGGAACTGGAGGAGATTAAAAACGAGATTAGTCAATAACGTAAGTGACTTAATCAGTCTGATCTACAACGGAAGACAGAGATCAGGTCAGTAAGTAAACTCATATATCAGCGCTGCTGTACCTGCACATGGTTGACAGAGTTTGCTAATGTCTAGATGTGTGGTCTGGTTGCTGATGGGATTGTTGATCACACAGCTGTAGGTGTTTTTATCCTGATTTTCTACCTCCAGAGGTAGAGAGAGACTGATGCTGAGATCAGACACACTGATGCTGGACAATAAACTGTTTCCTTTGTACCAGGAGAGACTCACAAGACTCACATTCACCACTGAACACAACAATGAACAATATGATGATGAACATTGTGAAGAGTTACTGCTGATGACAGGAACAGGCAGACGAGCTGAGAAATACAAATACAACAATCAGTCTACTTTGGCAGTTGTGAATTATTGTAAAGTCAGTGTAACAAATTTTGTGTTGAGTGGATGTTTAGTGTGTCGATGGTCACTGAATGTGTCCGCCATCTCAAACTATAAAATTATTTAATCTATGAATAAGTAAACAGAATATGTGCATGCTAGGATAAACTATTTCTTTATATAGGCAACACTGATGGCTGAACAAGCTAATCATTGTCTTGAGAATTATGAAGGATTACAAGGTTTTGTTTTGTTTTTTTATTATTTTATTTAATTTTATTTTTTTCACAGTTGGAGCTAAACTCTGCATAACAATGGCACTCCGGTGCTGCCTGTCCCTGCGCTATACTCACCGTAGACAGAAATACTGAATGTTTTGGATGATTTTTTTGCTCCAACTATCTCTAGTTGATAAACTCCAGCATGTTGAGTTGTGATGTTTGTGATGGTCAGAGATCCAGTTTGATTGTTCCCATTCAGTCTGTCTCTGAATCTCCCATCAGCACCATCAGATGTGTTAAAGATTTGCTTCCTTGCCGTTATTTTAGCTATTTGAGACTTTTCAGCCCCAAATTTCCACAGTATGTAATCGCTTTCACGTATTTCAGTAACATTAGTGTTTAGAGTGACTGAATCTCCCTCCATCACTGACACTGACTCACCAAACACACCTGATGAACAAACAGATTTTACACAGATTAAGGCCTCTGATGGTTTACAGAGTCTGAAATAAGCTGTAGATTTTATTGTTTACATGTACAATTGAGAACATCCATTATAGCAACAGAAGCACAAAACAAAATGAAAGGATGGGTATACGAACAGACAGATGTGTGAGAGCCACACATTTAGTGCGAGTTATCTTACATGTGTATATCACTGCAATCATTTGACAAAGATAAAGAAAAATAAATGTGAAATGTGTTAGAATATCAACTGCCTTTATAAACTGCTACTGTAAACTGTTAAATTCTACCGTAACAGAAAGACAAAAATATTTTCAGCACTTATTGCCTGGTAGTATATCTATAATATATATTAATGGAGTAATATGAATAAAAAAAAAAAGGTGAGAGATAAAAGCTTAATGCTATTATTCTTATGCAGTTATTATTATTCACAAAATTAAATATTAAACAATCACCTGATTCCAAACACAAGTAATACATTGGTTTTTCATCTGAAATATTCCAAGATATTTAATACACTAAAAATATAAATGCATTAACCTCACATAAATTCAAAGCAAACAGGTTTCCAAAAACAGATACAACTTTTGCAGTTATGCGACTTCCTTAAGAAGTTTAAAGTGACATAGTCAAAGTTAATCTATCTTAAATAAGCATTAACTGGATGAAATTGATGGTTTAAATGTAAGTCTGCTTATTTCAAAGCTTAAAGTTAGGTGCAACAGATTTATCAGCTAAACCTTAATTCAAGCTACAGCTCACAACACATCCTTAATCGTTAACTTGTTTTAAAGTTGTCTGTTGTAGAGGAAAATCAATGTACAACATTAACTAAACAAATAAATGCAAATTATTATAGATTGAAAGTTTAATTGTGCTGGATATTTTCAATACTTTTTTTTACTATTTATTTTCAGTATTTATTTATATATTTATTTAGACTAATGGATTTCCATATACATTAAAAAAGGCCTGTTATTTAAATGCAAAGTTTTTTTTTTTTTTTTTTTTTTACTTTTCTCGGCCTTCATTCACAGACATTCACATTTCACTGTATGATTTACATTATTTTCCATGCCTTTCAACATTTTATTTTCATGACCTTTCTAGATCTGGAAATTTCAATTTAAAATTCTGAACAGAGACTGAAGTTAGCAGATTTCACAATAATCATGATTCATCTGGTACAGAGAGCTTCAGATGAAACAATCTTAATTTGAACAGCAGCAGCAGCTTTATTACTCTGAAAAATAAATTAAAAACAAGCCATAAAAATGTTTTATAACTTACCAATCTGACAGCACCAGCACAAACAGAACAAAACAAACATGTGAAACATTTTCTTCAGTCGTCCTGTGTCTGACTAAACCAACAGCAGAACAGTAAATGTTTTGTGTGAATCCTCCTACGGCAGAGTTTGACCCTCCTAGTTCACACCCCGCATTTGCATGGTTTTATAGTTCATGTGGCTGTTAATAAAACTTTAACTCTTCTTAATAGGTAAAATATCTATTATTTTTGTCATTTAACTTGATTTTTGTTGGTACAAAAATGTACACCTCTGTACCTTATTTACCCCTTAAAGGTGCATAGTAGTATCTAAAGCTTATATATTACTACAAAACTTGTTTTTTTTTTTGTTTTGTTTTTTTTTTTTTTACAAAATACAATTAATTGAATTGTAAATATGTTCTTTGTACTTTTGTCAGTTAAATGAAGGTGAATAAGAATTAATAAATTACTTGCATTTTACCAAATTATATATATATATATAGAGAGAGAGAGAGAGAGAGAGAGAGAGAGAAGATCTCGTAAAACCTAACTGTAGTGATTTTTAAATTATGTATATTTATTCTAAATTTTAGTGAACCAAAGTACATAGATATAGTCATCTGTCACCCCACAGTACCTGTGTTACTGAAGTTCAGCTTCTGAGTCAAGCTGAAAGCTGCTTTGGTTGGTTTTCTACAGACATTTGGTTTGATCTGATGGGTGGACAAGCATCTTGTAGGTGAGTGTGGGCATGCATTGCATCTGTGTTTAGTTTGTAGGTGAAGAGCTTCTTCCTGTTCTGCTACTATGAGCAGCTTTTTAAGACTCACTTAACTGCTGAGAAAAAAATAAAAAATAAAAATAGGAAACTGTCTGACACTGAGGGAGAAACAGCAACAAAATGATCTTATTTAACTTATCAAAAGTTTAGAATACTTTCTTTCTTTCTTTCTTTCTTTTAATTTTCAGCTGTGAGGGGGAAAACAACAACAAAAACAACAAACTCTGTCATGGCTTGGAAGGAGAGGGTAGAAGTGTGGATCTAGATTCAAACTGGTATTTATTAAATGTGACACAGGGGACCAGGAAAACCACAGCACTGAAAAAGGGCTGAAACAGGTCTACACACAGAATAAACAATGAGCTAAACAAAACACTGGTGGGCTTAATGAGTAACTAACATGAAGAAAACACAGGAAGAGAGACAACGCAAAATAAAAGTCCTTGAATAACTTCAACATAATAGGCCTGAACTCAACAGTTGTTGTTAATGGTGGAGCTGGTGAATCTAAAGATTGAAACGGAGCCACAGGAAGTGGAGACCAGCGTCAGAGGAATGAAGGACCAGAGGGGAACCAGAGAAATGAAGAAGCCAATGGTGTCAATGGAGTGGAGAGCCTAAAGTGCAGCCAAAGGCCTGAACGTCCACCTTGGATGAAAAGGATGAAAAAAAACAGGGAGGAGTCTTGGGTCAGAAACTGTATTTGTCAGGTCAAACTCTGATAGACTGACAGTGGACGCCAAGGATGAACTGGAGATGAAGAGACAAATACATACATATATATATTTTGGAAAGGTAAACCCCCGCGTATTAGCTTAAAAACGCTGCAAAAGACCAAGGATAAAGGAGGACTAGATCTGCCTAACTTTCACCACTACTTCTTAGCTAACAGGCTTCAACACATTTCAGGGTGGTTAAAACACACCCTCTTAGACGAGCCTTGGCTAGATGTAGAACAGGCATTATGCAATAATATAGAGATTTCGGATCTGCCATTCATTAGCTTGATCATCAAACGACACGTATGCTTCAAAAGCATCAGTATCAGCTCTTCTCTGACAGCATGGTGGGAGTTTCTAAAAATGACTGAGTCTTCACTAATCCCATGCAAACGTACTCCCATCTGGAATAACCCTGACCTATTAATAAACAATAATATGATAAACTTCACAGATTGGAGTTGTAAAGGTATTAAATACCTGGAACATATATTCGAAGGGACGGACTTTATTCCCTTTGACATATTAGTTAAACAATATGGGATTAACAAGAACAGATTTTTAGAATATCAACAAGTTAAATCTATAGTAAAAAGAAAATTTAAGTCTAATCATATCAAATTACAAATACCACCAAGTGTGGCAGAATTTCTTAATCTCAAAACCCCTAAATTACTGTCTAAAATATACAGGACACTTTCCAAAATAGATGAATCAGTATCGCTTCCTATTACAAAATGGGAGGCAGATCTATCAGTCAGCTGGGACCATAATTTTTGGTCTCAGATATGTTTAAAAACCTTTGAACTGATTAGAAATCCCAGTTTACAATTAATACAATACAAAATCCTGCATAGAGTGCACTACACAGGTCATCGGATGTTCAGGATGGGTTTTACAGCTTCTAACAACTGCTCACACTGTCAAGGCAATACACCTGACAATTATATCCACGCTCTATGGTTCTGTCCACCTGTTCAGAGGTTCTGGTACAGGATTTGTGAAGACTTATCAAAGTGTCTTAAATGTTCCATTCCAGCCTCTCCATCAGTCTGCTTGTTGGGCTACCTAGATGGTGTCACTACAGAAGATAATTCAATCCACATGGCTTACACTGCCTTATGCATTGCTAAGAAGACTGTCCTCATGAACTGGAAAAATAAAAATAATCTTAATATCAACCAATATAGAGATCGTTTGTTGGACTATATTAGTCTTGAAACAGCTTCTGCTGCCACATTAGATCAATCTCTCTGGGCTCCTTTGATCAGCTCCATCACCTAGTGTGAGTGGGGGTCACGGTTCTGTCCGGCTTTGGTTTTTGTTGTCGCCGTGGGGGGGCCATATGGGCTGGGGGCATCTGGGAGTTCCCTAGGGGTGGGTTTCTTGGGGGGTTCGGCGCTGGGGCTGCGGTCCTGGCCTGGATGGGGTGTTGGTGGCTCTTGGGTGTTGTTTTTCTGGCGGCTGCATGCGGCGCTGCTGGGGAGGCCTGTGCCGGCGGACGTAGGTTGCCGGCCTGGCGGCCGTACTGCTCCGGGGTAGGTCCGGGGGGGGCTTGGGGTTCTGGGGCCGCTCTGCCACCGGGCTGGGATTCCGGCTGGGCCTGGGGGGCTTGGGTCCTGGTTGGTGTGCCGCCGGGAGCGTGGGTTGGTGCATGCGCTTGGGCTCGGCCCTGGTGCGGGGGCCTTTGACGCGTCGGTGGATCCGGTGGCCTCTTTAGCTGGTAGGGACGTTGTTACCATCTGTCAGTATCCACTCTGCAGGGGGGGGGGGCAATATAGGCGGAGGACGGACTTAACCTGGGTGTCTATTGTCTTCTGTAGTCTGGGAGTTGACTGAATGATGGGGTGGGGGTAGTTTTTCCTCTGCTGTGGGGTCCGGTGGGCCGCCCCGGGCTGCCGTGGGCCCTGGTCTGGATGGGCCTGGGCCCCCTGCCCTGGGCAGATTTGGGGCAACGGGGGTGCCTATGGGGGTCAGCGGGGGAGCTGGCTCCAGGGGGGGGTACTTTGCCCCCTCCAATGATTTCCTCCCCATCCCTAATGCTTCCCTTCTCCCGCTCCATCACACCAACATACAGGTAGGGTTTTGGGGTGCGGGTGTGTTGCTGGGATGCAGGGGAGGTGGTACTCCTCTGTCTCCTCGTGGCCACCTGCATCTCAATCATACATCACAACTTAGACACTCTCATTACTTACTGTCACATGACACATACATATAGGGCCTTGGGGGTGGGCACACTGAATGGCATCCAGGGGGCGGTCTGTTCATTCAGCCTTCTCTCTGGTGCTGGTGCCCACTTCTCAATTTTAAGTTACACATAGACATTGAGGGCTCTTGGGGAGGGGCCGATTTGACACGAGCTGGCGGAGGGTGGTTAGTGTCTTGCCCCTCCCCTGTTTTAAAGCACTTTAGAACAACACACACCAACACTACATTTGAGCGGGTGAGGTGAGGCATGGGGTCTTCTTTTTTTTTTTTTTCTCACACCCCTGTTCTCTGTTCTCTGTCCGGGGCTGGGGGCTGTGAGGACGAGCTGGCCATCCGGTCGGGGTCTGGGCTGGTGGTCTTCTCTGCTGCTGCGGGGTACCGGGGTGGTCTTCCTGTCTCCACGCCAGAGTGAAGAGGGTTCAGCTCCGGGGTCTGGCGCTGATTGCCCCTCTGGGGGTAGTGGTGCCTGGATCCAGGAGTATAGAGTACAAATGGGGAGTGTGATTGTGGGTACTGTGTCCATTTTTGTATGTCTACATGTGGGGCGAGTGCGTGAATATTTGTTTGCGTGCATGAGGGTGGGAACGTATGCTTGTATATATGTGTGCCTGTTTGTCTATGTCCATGTGTCAGGTCAGGCCTTAGACTCCGCCTCACTCATCATCTCAGGCCCCCCCACCACGCCCTGCCGGTGGAGGATGCCCCCGGCCGCCGGTGCGTTGGTGGTTTCTCGCTCCGGGGCGGGATGCTCGGGTGAGCGCTGGCCCGATCTCGGCGGTTGCTTGGCGGGGCCTGGCCCCCCTGGCTTTGCTGGGCCCCGGCTAGGGGGTGGGGGGCCCTTGGATCGCCGGGCCCAGGGCCGGTCTGCTCTGGTGTGGCCGGCTGCCGGCGGAACCTGCGGGCTTGCCGCCACGCCCCCCTGGGACGTCTGCATTGTGGCTGCCGGATGATCCCCCTCCGGGCCCTCCTCTGCCCTTTTCTGGGTGGGGGCCGCGGTTGTCCCTGCGGTGGTTCTCCTGGGACTCTCGTGCTCGGGGGGGCCTCCGGATGTTTGGGGCCCGGGTCTCCTCCATGTCTGCTTCATACCTTGCGGGGCGGGGCTGTGGTTCCCCACACACACTATTAAACATTTACATGGAAGAACCTTATGAACACAAACGCGCTCACACACACAGGTGTGCACACAGGTGTACACACAAGCATTCACATTGGTGTAAAAACAGGTGCTCACAGACACACACTGTCTTGATCTGCTGTTGCTTCAAAACATATTTTGTAATATTAGTTATGTGTGCTGCACAATAACATTTAACATTTAGTATTTACTGTGATTTATATAGATGTTGGTTGTTGCTGCAGTTACTCTGCTGTTGTGTCTTCTGTTGTTTTCTCCTTTTGTCAGCAGGTATGGAAGCAGATTATCTTTTTTTTTGATCTTTCTCTCTTTCTCTATCCTCCTTCTCCTTTTTTTTTTTTTTTTTTTTTCTTTTCTTTTTTCTTCTTCTCTCTCTCTCTCTCTCTCTCTCTCTCTCCCCCTCTTCTGTTGACTTTCTCCCCAATTTTTATTTTATTTTTTTTTTTCCCTGTTTTCTCTATCCCCCCGGTCTTGTCTGTAATAGTATGGTTAAATAAAAAGGTACATAAAATTAAATTAATTAAATACATAAAAAAAAAAAAAAAAAAAAAAAAAAAAATGGCCGTGAATGATGATAACATAGCTACACATACACACTGTCATGTGTTATCTGTGTTACTGACAGGCCGGGAAAAAAAAAAAAAAAAAAAAAAAAAAAAAACATATATATATATATATATATAAACGATTCACTAATGAATCATGATTCAGTGAATCACGATTTGCATTGATTCACAAATTTCAAAAATCGATTTTCGAGGGCAAGTGTTTGGAAAAATATTATATTAATTATTGATCTTTTCTTATGGAAAGTAAGGATGTGACCAGCGTAGCCTATTACATTACACAATATATATTTCACTTACCACATAAACAGAGTAAGGAGATTGATAGGATGATGGCGAATTATTTGCAGATCTTGAGCACCACTGACAAACATCTAATCAATATCTGGTAAGCAGGTCTACTGCCGCTCCGTGTAATCGCGAATCTCAAAAGTGAAAGTAAAACGAAAGCGCGCAATTAATGAAAGCGGTTTCAATGTCCCATACATTAATAACGAATCCCTGATGCCCGCAATTTATATACAGTATAATTACCAACGATAAAATTGGGAGAGAAAGCACTGAAATATATTTTCCCCTCCCGTCTCGTATAGTGGGAATATACATGCACTGTAAAAAAACAACCTATAGAATCTACTCAATATAATGGGGTAAACTGATGTAACAATTTGCATTTAGTTTGTTTGGGTAGATTCTATCCTATATATTTGAGTAAAGAATACCTACACTGTAAAAAACAACCTATAGAATCTACTCAATAAAATGAGGTAAACTGAGGTAACAATTTACACAGTTTGTTTGGGTAGATTCTATCCTATATGTCTGAGTAAAGAATACCTGAATTTATCAGCTAAGACAAACTAAAAAAAAGTAGGTGAAGTCTACACAGCAAAAAGCCCAGTGTTAAATGAACTCTCCCGGGAGTTTAAGTCCATACTCAAGAGTATTAAAATTATTAAAGACGCCTGATGTTAATAAGCAGAATCACCAAAAGGAGAAAATCTAATTTTTTAAGTTGCCATTATAGTGGTCAGTGTTAGGATTAGTTTAGCTCTTTACCAGTAACTTCTTAAAATTAGATTTTGTTTGGGTGTTGTTATTGAGTTATAACAGTCAGACAAACCAGGTGAAATCAGATTTTGTGGTTTGGAATATGCTTTGACAAAGTCATGAAATAGAGATCAGAATAAGTGAGTTGTATTTTGTTTATGTTGGTTTAATCAGACAGGTGTTACTGAAATTTATTTGACCGGAAAAAATATAAACGTTTTTTAGATTTAGACACACAGACATCAACAATCAGCATGAGAATCACAACAATGGTGACCAACAAAAACGTATGTTGTAGCCAATCAAAACTCATCCATATCTCCCATCATGCATTGTGGCATGAATAAATTATGAGCTGATGATTTCCATGATGTTTAGAGTTGATCTGTTTCTGAATATGCTGTTTGTCACCATTTTTGAGATTCATATGCTGATTCATGATGTCTGTGTGTGCCTAAAAGAACAACTTTTGAAAGTTTTTTTTTTTTTTTTTTTTTTTGATCAGAGGCTTGTAAGAAGTCCATTCAAAATTGTAAAAAAAAAAAAAAAATCAGGCTTTATCATTTTTCCCTTGTCAAAAAATCCTACTGGAATTTTAGATCTTACTGGATTCTTAAAATCCTATTGGACAATCTGATTTATTTTAATGGAATTTCACTTTGTCATATTGGATTTTAGAATCTTATTGGACATTCTGATTTATTTTACTGGAATTCCACTTTGTCCTATAGGATTTTAGAATCTTATTGGACATTCTGATTTATTTTACTGGAATTTCACTTTGTCATATTGGATTTTAGAATCTTATTGGACATTCTGATTTATTTTACTGGAATTCCACTTTGTCCTATAGGATTTTAGAATCTTATTGGACATTCTGATTTATTTTACTGGAATTTTACTTTGTCCTATTGGATTTTAGAATCTTATTGGACATTCTGATTTATTTTACTGGAATTCCACTTTGTCCTATAGGATTTTAGAATCTTATTGGACATTCTGATTTATTTTACTGGAATTTCACTTTGTCCTATAGGATTTTAGAATCTTATTGGACATTCTGATTTATTTTACTGGAATTTTACTTTGTCCTATTGGATTTTAGAATCTTATTGGACATTCTGATTTATTTTACTGGAATTCCACTTTGTCCTATAGGATTTTAGAATCTTATTGGACATTCTGATTTATTTTACTGGAATTTCACTTTGTCCTATAGGATTTTAGAATCTTATTGGGCATTTCTGATTTATTTTGATGGAATTTCACTTTGTCCTATAGGATTTTAGAATCTTTTTGGACATTCTGATTTATTTTAATGGAATTTCACTTTGTCCTGTAGGATTTTACTTGATTCTTAAAATCCTATTTGACATTCAGATTTATTTTAATGGAATTTCACTTTGTCCTATACGAATTTAGAATCTTATTAGACATTCTGATTTATTTTAACTGAATTTTACTTTGTCCTGTAGGATTTTTTTTAATTGGATTTTAATTTCTCCTGACTTTTTATTGATTCGTAGACTCTTACTGGAATTTGTGATTTTTAAATGGAATTTCACTTTGCCCTGTATTATCTTATTTGGTTGTGTTATTCAATTACTTTTTAATTGTGTGTGTGTGTGTGTGTGTGTGTGTGTGTGTACTTGTACACAATAAAAATGCAGCATATATGAAAACACAAATATAAACACTGAAATCCATAACATTACAGTAAAACAAAGATAATAAATATGATATTTTATAATGTACAAATAAGTTTAAGTGTATTACATGTGACTAAGAATCCACAGAAACACAAACATCTATATAGGGTATTGTCCTGACGCTTCCCCTTTAAGAAATCCGAATGTAGTGCGTGTGCAACTGTAGCGCGCATATTTGAACAGTAACGGTCAAAGAGAAAAGAAGCTGAGTGATTAACGTTGTTTAACTCGTTAAAAGTTGACTGTAAGACACTAACAAGGAAGAAATACTGGTAACGCTTATCTGGTCTGCATCCTAAACGAACAATTTTGGGTGAAGGACAAATGTCGGTGAGTTGTTGAACTCCTTTGACTGTTTCTGGTGATTAGCATAGGACTGTGCCATACGTCAAAAGCTATTTGCATAACTTAATGAAATATTGATGTATGCTTTTATAATGAATTTTTATTGTAGAGTACAAAACGCCCGTCCTGCCACCATTTTGAGCTGTTTGAGCTGTTTTACAAAACAACGTTGACGGTTTTGTATAGCGTTAGTTTAATTGGAGTCTAACGTTATTTACACTAAGTGCAAATAGCTCGCCTTATTGCCAGAGGCTACTTACAAGTAAACATAGCTGCTGCCTTTTAATTATTTGTGGAGTAATATGATGTTATTATGGTCCATCTAGGTCAGGTTCCAGTTAAAAAGTTTGACACGGACAAAGATTATTCCCTGAAATGTGTGTGTATATGGAGAAGACTTGCATAACAAGAGAATTAAGATGGCGACTGGTGAGCCAACCCCAGTTGTGAATTTCATCTCTTCATCAGCGTGTGGACCTGTTGTGTTGACTGGGAACCAGTTTACTTTATACAGAGCATTAGAAGTGATTGCTTCATCTGAAATAGATTGGATACGATCTTCTTCCTACTTTCGGTTTTTCCTGAACTGAATTTGATGTTTTTTTTCTCCCTCTCTTTACATTACACACAAACCTAAGTTTATTTCAGACAAACTGAACTTTATTAAATTTATATTGTTTAATATTTTAGTGTTCTGTGTTATGTGATTTTGCTTTGCCTTGAGAACAACAAAGTTATTATTTTGCCTGTGAAGGAAAAAAGCGTTAATAAGAGAAGAAAAAAATAAATTACCTTAATTACCTAATCATCCAGCCCAGGTGGAATTAAACTAATTTTAATTTTACACATATTATTATTATTATTATTATTATTATTATTATTATTATTATTGTGTGCGTGTGTGTGTGTGTGTGATCAATCCATTATCAGTGCTTTAGAAATGTTTTGCACTAATGCTATGTGCTGCACAAATCACCTCCTATGTTGTTTACAATGTTACTGCAGGTTGTGCAACATACAATGAACAATGTCTATATCAGGGTGAGTTTAAGCAAACTGCAAGTAATTTGTGTTAGTAAAACAAATACAGTGGAAAATGCACCTTTAGAGTTAAAAATATAAATAAATAAATAAAAAAGAATTCCCATATAGATATGACCAGTCGCCTAATTGGATCCCATTAAAATCCTATAGGAATGGTCCTACAGAATATTAATGTCTTGTCCTATAAGACACTTGCTATCGGAATCCTATAGGAATGGTTCCAAAATATGATAGAAATTCTTATTAGAATCCTGTACAGGTTTCCCATTGGAATCCTACAGGATTTTTTGACAAGGGTTTTGCTGCTGTGAAACCACAAGGCAGTTGTAATAAAAAAAGGATATAGAACGCTAAATGGTTTCAGTGGCTCAAATTAAGTTTATTTAAAAACAGAATTATCACCACTGCATGACTTTTGCTCTTTGGCTTGTCTGGCTAGTTTAACTAAACAGTTGAACAAAAGCTGATGTTAAAAAGCTATGGGTCAAGAGCCCAACTAATGCTAACACTGACCACTATAATGGTGATGTAAACATTTTGGTGTCTTCAATAATTTTCAATCATCACTCAATGAATCACTTAATTACCTCATTAACTTTGACACTGCTTCAGTGTTCATTTTAACACTCAAATAAACTCCCGCGAGAGTTCATTTAACACTGGGCTTTTTGCTGTGTAGACTTTATCTACTTTTTTTTAGTTTGTCATAGCTGTTAAATTCAGGTATTCTTTACTCAAATATATAGAATAGAATCTACCCAAACAAACTAAATGCAAATTGTTACATCAGTTTACCCCATTATATTGAGTAGATTCTATAGGTTGTTTTTTACAGTGTGCCATTTCCTTTCTGAACACTGTATGATTGGATTCGGACACATTCCTAATGGGAAGTGTAATATATATATTTTTTGTTATTTATTAAGAAGTTAATCGTTAAAAATTGAGAATCGTGGTTAAAAACAAACAAACAAACAAACAAACAAAAAATTATTCATTAGGCTTTTATAATTTGGTAATTCAATGTATTTTCCTTTGAGAAATGTTGTAAGCTGCTATTATTCAAAACCCACCAGATGGCGCCACTAGATAAAGTGAATGAAATTGCTGACAGCACAGAGGTGTAAATATGAGTCAAGGATATTGGTAAAATTGATTATCTCACAATCAATAATAATAATAATAATAATAATAATATGTATACAATACAACACAGCTTCAGGTCTGTCTTTAGGTCTTATGGCAGGAATATGTGTTGTTGTTTTTTTCTGCTGGTGTGATTTACTATCACCACAATGACTTTATACATTCAGTACAAAACAAATGATTTCAACATTTAACCCCGGTTTCCCTGTCTGTGAAACCGGCCCTTGTCAAAAAATCCTGTAGGATTCCAATGGGAAACCTGTACAGGATTCTAATAAGAATTTCTATCATATTTTGGAACCATTCCTATAGGATTCCGATAGCAAGTGTCTTATAGGACAAGACATTAATATTCTGTAGGACCATTCCTATAGGATTTTAATGGGATCCAATTAGGCGACTGGTCATATCTATATGGGAATTCTTTTTTATTTATTTATTTATTTATATTTTTAACTCTGAAGGTGCATTTTCCACTGTATTTGTTTTACTAACACAAATTACTTGCAGTTTGCTTAAACTCACCCTGATATAGACATTGTTCATTGTATGTTGCACAACCTGCAGTAACATTGTAAACAACATAGGAGGTGATTTGTGCAGCACATAGCATTAGTGCAAAACATTTCTAAAGCACTGATAATGGATTGATCACACACACACACACACGCACACAATAATAATAATAATAATAATAATAATAATAATAATAATAATATGTGTAAAATTAAAATTAGTTTAATTCCACCTGGGCTGGATGATTAGGTAATTAAGGTAATTTATTTTTTTCTTCTCTTATTAACGCTTTTTTCCTTCACAGGCAAAATAATAACTTTGTTGTTCTCAAGGCAAAGCAAAATCACATAACACAGAACACTAAAATATTAAACAATATAAATTTAATAAAGTTCAGTTTGTCTGAAATAAACTTAGGTTTGTGTGTAATGTAAAGAGAGGGAGAAAAAAAACATCAAATTCAGTTCAGGAAAAACCGAAAGTAGGAAGAAGATCGTATCCAATCTATTTCAGATGAAGCAATCACTTCTAATGCTCTGTATAAAGTAAACTGGTTCCCAGTCAACACAACAGGTCCACACGCCGATGAAGAGATGAAATTCACAACTGGGGTTGGCTCACCAGTCGCCATCTTAATTCTCTTGTTATGCAAGTCTTCTCCATATACACACACATTTCAGGGAATAATCTTTGTCCGTGTCAAACTTTTTAACTGGAACCTGACCTAGATGGACCATAATAACATCATATTACTCCACAAATAATTAAAAGGCAGCAGCTATGTTTTACTTGTAAGTAGCCTCTGGCAATAAGGCGAGCTATTTGCACTTAGTGTAAATAACGTTAGACTCCAATTAAACTAACGCTATACAAAACCGTCAACGTTGTTTTGTAAAACAGCTCAAACAGCTCAAAATGGTGGCAGGACGGGCGTTTTGTACTCTACAATAAAAATTCATTATAAAAGCATACATCAATATTTCATTAAGTTATGCAAATAGCTTTTGACGTATGGCACAGTCCTATGCTAATCACCAGAAACAGTCAAAGGAGTTCAACAACTCACCGACATTTGTCCTTCACCCAAAATTGTTCGTTTAGGATGCAGACCAGATAAGCGTTACCAGTATTTCTTCCTTGTTAGTGTCTTACAGTCAACTTTTAACGAGTTAAACAACGTTAATCACTCAGCTTCTTTTCTCTTTGACCGTTACTGTTCAAATATGCGCGCTACAGTTGCACACGCACTACATTCGGATTTCTTAAAGGGGAAGCGTCAGGACAATACCCTATATAGATGTTTGTGTTTCTGTGGATTCTTAGTCACATGTAATACACTTAAACTTATTTGTACATTATAAAATATCATATTTATTATCTTTGTTTTACTGTAATGTTATGGATTTCAGTGTTTATATTTGTGTTTTCATATATGCTGCATTTTTATTGTGTACAAGTACACACACACACACACACACACACACACACACACACAATTAAAAAGTAATTGAATAACACAACCAAATAAGATAATACAGGGCAAAGTGAAATTCCATTTAAAAATCACAAATTCCAGTAAGAGTCTACGAATCAATAAAAAGTCAGGAGAAATTAAAATCCAATTTAAAAAAATCCTACAGGACAAAGTAAAATTCAGTTAAAATAAATCAGAATGTCTAATAAGATTCCAAATTCGTATAGGACAAAGTGAAATTCCATTAAAATAAATCTGAATGTCAAATAGGATTTTAAGAATCAAGTAAAATCCTACAGGACAAAGTGAAATTCCATTAAAATAAATCAGAATGTCCAAAAAGATTCTAAAATCCTATAGGACAAAGTGAAATTCCATCAAAATAAATCAGAAATGCCCAATAAGATTCTAAAATCCTATAGGGCAAAGTGGAATTCCAGTAAAATAAATCAGAATGTCCAAAAAGATTCTAAAATCCTAAAGGACAAAGTGAAATTCCATCAAAATAAATCAGAATGTCCAATAAGATTCTAAAATCCTATAGGACAAAGTGAAATTCCAGTAAAATAAATCAGAATGTCCAATAAGATTCTAAAATCCTATAGGACAAAGTGGAATTCCAGTAAAATAAATCAGAATGTCCAATAAGATTCTAAAATCCAATAGGACAAAGTAAAATTCCAGTAAAATAAATCAGAATGTCCAATAAGATTCTAAAATCCTATAGGACAAAGTGGAATTCCAGTAAAATAAATCAGAATGTCCAATAAGATTCTAAAATCCAATATGACAAAGTGAAATTCCATTAAAATAAATCAGATTGTCCAATAGGATTTTAAGAATCCAGTAAGATCTAAAATTCCAGTAGGATTTTTTGACAAGGGGGGCCATGGTGTGCGTGAAACTTTGAAAGGAGTGAAAAAAAAAATTGAATTTGCATCAGTTGTTTCTTTACACGCTGCTGCCCCCTGCTGGTCAGAACACTGCAAATGCAGTAGAAACCCATAAAAAAAAATACAAACCACGTAAAAACATTTATTAAAGCTCTAATATTTGAAATGCAATTAACAGATAATCTAATGCCATTATTGTACAGGTGTTATTTTATTACACAGTTTCTCAGTTTACTGAGAGCTTGATTAAGCACACCAAACACTTCATTTTTATTATACAAATGCGCCATGTAATGTCTAGAACTGTATAAAACTGATCCGAGATCAGGTAAAAACTATATATATATATATATATATATATATATATATATATATATATATATATATATATATATATATATATATATATATAGACACTGGCTCGTGAGTTCTCAGAGTTCTCAGAGATGATCGCCCCCTAGGGGCGAACCACTAAAATTTTGAAACAGTTATGACGAAACGAAATTTACTGAAATCACGTGACTTTGACAGTCTGATTGGGCGCTCTGCATCACTGGAAATGATTCACAAAGGTCTCAAAACTGCATGAAGCATCTATTTATAGCGTACTGTGTCTGGTAAAAGTAGCGCTAGAGAGATGTGATTTTCTGCTTTCGACACCAGAGAGCGGTAATGCGATTGTGCTGAATTTGCCAAAATTTCCAGTAGAGCTGATCGTGTGTGTTTCATACCACCATGCAATTGACGTTTATTTTTATTTATTTAAAAAGGAGTAGACTAAGTGACAGAAAACAGTGAGAGCTGGGGGTCAATATTTAATAGGCTAAAGTTCCATGCAAGTTAGAAAAGCTAGAAAATAAAACATTAAGCTGAGTTTCTGAATGCTATGCTATTTGTGAAGCACTAAATTAAACTCATACACATAGCAGCAATATTTCAAGACATAACAATTAGAGTGCATGTGCAAAAGAAAAAAAAAAAGGAAAAAGAAAAGAAAAGAAAAGATAAAAATCAAAAAAGCAAGAACAAACCAGAGTCGGAAGAAAAACATCCTGGCAGAAAACGAATGGAAACTAAAGAGGTGTGAGTCAGGGCCCGCAGAGCTCTAACATTTATTTTATTCCAGTAGATTCGGTATCTGATCATCGTTTTGAGGCGAAATTTCCGTACACATGCTCCTGCTTTGATTTCTGCAAAGAAAAATACAGTCAATCAAGCAACAGTTTAAAAAACATTTTAAAAATTATTATAAAATGTTGCTTCAGATTCTCTCATTTGAATATGCAGGCTTTAACTAATTGCAGCCTATGTATTGTTTATCAATCGCTGTCATCTATACTTGATATATACATTTTATCTGGAGGATACCCTGTACATTTTCTAGTAGGCGTTCCTTCCACGGAAATCAGTCGGAGGTGTGACTGCACCCCCATGAGTATCGCGATCATTCGCATAAGGCTGATCACTTGTTGCAATATCAATTGTCACTGTCCCTTGTATCGGCGGGTCATCAGCTTATGCAAATTAATAATGTCTGATCGCTTCCTCGCTGACAATTAGCTACTTGTAGCTACTGTAACTCAATGGTTCTCAATACAGTAACAGTATGGTGAGTAAATTGAGTGTGTTAATCAATTTATAGGTCTGCAAATAGAAGTACTGTATGCTAGTATTTACACTGAGGTGCAAACAGTACATACACGTCATGCAAACATCATAAGCATGCTTTTTCGAGCAGTTCCCTATTAAAGGTAATAATGATCTTGGCTGTACAACCGTATCTGTTTACTGACTGTCTGATGCTATTGCACACAAAATTCCAAAAGTCAGCTATTTTCAATCAGACTGACATAAGCGCAACATCTTCTTATAACGTCTTACCTTTTTTCGTGATGATGATTTACATGATGTTAAATGAGTCCTGCCTTTTACCTGTGCCTTGACTGCATTAACAATGACATAACACATACATGTTACATAAAACAACTAAGTGTTCTTTCTTATATTCTAATCTTATATTGAACATTTTTGCCTTATAAACATATGCAATAGTTGTTTAATCTCCTCAGCTTTTTTTGTTTACATTTCCTGCAGATGCAGATGATCACAATTACAGCTGCAACCAACAGAGATCCAGCAGCAGCAGCAGCAGAGATGAGGAATATCAGAGATACAGAGTCTGGAGGATCTGAAGCATAGTAAAAGAGAGACTGTCATTAATGTAAGTGATTGAATCAGTCTGATCTACAACAAAATACAGAGTTTAGCTTGGTGAATAAACATCAATATGAGTGTTGCCATACCTAAACATGTGTGACAGAGTTTGTTGATGTCCAGATGTTGAGTCTGTTTACTAATGGAATTGTTGAGTACACAACTATAGGCATTTTCATCCTGATATTCCAACTCCAGAGGTAGAGAGAGACTGATGCTGAGATCAGACACACTGATGCTGGACAATAAACTGTTTCCTTTGTACCAGGAGAGACTCACATGACTCACGTTCGACACTGAACACACCAATGAACAGTTCTGCTGTGATGATGATGAAGAACAGTTCGAAGAGTTACTGCTGATGACAGGAACAGACAGATGAGCTGGAAGACATGAGATAATAAAGAAACATATTGATAAATCCCCCTAGGTTAAAAGTCACGATTAAAGGGACAGGAGCTTATGACAGTCACGTTACAGTATTTGGAGGTGATGGCATAAGCCATAATGTCCATTTTATTCAAATCGAAACTAAAACAAAGTTTTGATTCATTGCACTATAAAGTCACGTTTTGGTTAACGGATGTGTGGCCATTGTGGTGATACTCGTATGTAAACAGCAACATGGATTGCATGGATTGGTTAATGTACTACTAAAGACGTTATTCTACTATTTTATGATCTTTAAACCATGGGAAAAAATGTGTGGAAGCTGCTAAATCATATAAAGAAGGACTTAATAAGCAGGAAAGGACACAATGTTTTGACAAACTAAAGTTAATACAGGGCTCAACGCTAAGCAATGATAGTGTTTCCTTGGGTAGACTGTAAAAAATAAAAAACACAATTTGTTGATTCAGCTTAAAATAATTTGTTACCCTGCTGCCTTAAAATTTTAAGTTCAGTCAACTAAAATAAGTTTATTCAACTTAAATTGTTAAGTTGTACTAAGTAACAACTTATATATTTGTGTTTGCTAAACTTAACAGATGGGTAAGTAACCCAGCTGCCTTCAAATTTTATGTTGATTCAACTCAAATATCTAAGTTGTCACTTAGTATAATTTAACATTTCAAGTTGAATAAACTTTTTTTGAGTTGACTGAACTTAAAATTTTAAGGCAGCCAGGTTACAAATTATTTTAAGTTGATTCAACAAATTGTTTTTTACAGTGTACTGCTATACACAAAGCTGTGCTACGCTTATTAACACTGCTTTATAATGCATTATACAGATGCTGGATGAAAAGAAAACACCATGTTAACTTTTCTAAAAACAGACAGCTCCCCTCAGAGATACATTCATATAAATTCCTCTGAAACTGAGATTTATACATCATCTGAAAGCTGAATAAAAAAGTTTTCCATTGATGTTTGTTTGTTAGGATAGGACAATACTTGTCAGAGATACAACTATTTGAAATCTGGAATTATTATATATATATAGAGAGAGAGAGAGAGAGAGAAAATCACCTTTAAATTTGTCCAAATGAAGTTCTTAGCAATGCATATTGCTAGTTACTAACTACATTTTTATATTTTTCCGGTAGGAAATTTGCAAAATATCTTCATGGAACATGATCTTGACTTAATATCCTAATGATTTTTAGCATAAAAGTAAAATCAATAATTTGACCTGTACAATGTATTTTTGGCTATTGCTGCAAATAAACCTGTGCTACTTAAGACTGGTTTTGTGGTCCAGGGTCGCATATAATAATAACGCAATTTTTCCACACAAATGGCTTTTTGGACATGGATACAGAGCAGTGAATGTACCAGTTGCACCGGGCAATAGGGCAGTCCATATTGTCAAGACTTGAAATAGGTGGTAAATATCCGTACAATCTAACTGTCACAGACTGATGACACAACAATTCTGTCTTCTATTTCTTATACCAGCATAGCAAATCATTTTCGTTTCTTCGTTTTTTCACCAAACCCATGCACAATTTCCATTCGGTTCGGTGGCTTTGTTTCCATTCAGTGCCGCCCTAATGGCTGACTTCTAGATTGATGACATAACATGAAAACACTCTATTATTGCTGAACTGTTTCCAAATACATCACCACTCATGAAAGGCATGTAATAGAGACGTGTGACATATATATTTGGCCAGTCACAGTAATCTAGAACACAGCCATTGCTGTAGTTCTACCATTTTTATTAAGATGTGATTGATCACAGTCTCTGCAATTCACTTGAAAAGTAGATTGTGGATGTCTTCGAGATCAATCATGATATAAAATCATCAGACCGCCCATGCTTAATTAACATTATGCCATTATGCACTGAATATTCCATCAATAAAACAATATATGTGAAGGGCAGGACAAATGATTTCTACTCACCATAGACAAAAACGCTGAATGTTTTTGATGATTTTTTTGCTCCAGCTATCTCTAGTTGATAAACTCCAGCATGTTCAGCTGTGATGTCCGTGATGGTCAGAGACCCAGTTTGATTGTCCAGCTTCAGTCTGTTTTTGAATCTCCCATCTAGAACATCAGATGTGTTGAAGATTTGCTTCTTTTTCTTCATTTTAGCTATTTGAGACTTTTCAGCTCCAAATTTCCACAGTATGTCATCGTCTACACGTATCTGAATAACATCAGTGTGTAGAGTAACAGAGTCTCCCTCCGTCACTGACATTGACTCACCAAACACACCTGATGAACAAACAGATTTTAGGCTTCTGATGGTTTACATAGCTTGAAATCAGCTGTCATTTGTTACTAATTGTAAATTTAGAAACATTCAGAACAGCTGCAGACACACAAAAGCAAATAAAAGGTGATGTACAAACATGACATTAATTTATATTGTTGCATTTACACAAAATTAGCTGTTTTTGTGATGTTTTCAGATGTTTTGTTATAGTTGTTTGTTGTTTGGTGTTTTCTTTGTGAATATATTGTGATAAAAGCTGAATATTCAGCATCATTACTCCAGTCTATTATACTGACTTGCTCAAAAAACATTTCTTTTTACTGTCATTTAAAAACTGTTGTGCTGCTTCTTATTTTTATGGAAACCCAGATACATTTTTTCAGAATCCTATTTCAGAAATGCATTTAGATTATATATATACATATATATATATATATATATATATATATATATATATTGTAACAATGTAAAAGCCTTTAGTGTCATTTTTGATCAAGTTTATGCTAAAGTAATAAAATTACTGGTCAAAAACACCTTAGGATCAACATTTCAATATGCAGATCAATCGATCTGCCTACACCTCCAACATACTGCATTTAGAGTTGGGGTTGTAAACTTTTCCTCAGTATGGTCGGGGTAAATTGCTCATATGTGAGTCTGGACCACATAAGCAGTCATAAAGGTCAATTTTTGGAAATTTGAGATTTATACATTAATTGACAAGCTGTATAAATAAATTTTCCATTGATGTATGGATTGTTAGGATATGACAATACTTGCACGAGAAAATCTGGAATCTGTGGGTGCAAAAAAAATCAAAATATTGAAAAAAAACGCCTTTAAAGATGTTCAAATTAAGTTCTTAGCAATGCATATTACTAATCAAAAGTTACATTTTTACAAAATATCTTCATGGAACATGATCTTTACTTAATAATGTCTGCCATCTCACATTGTGACAATCATCCTGTTACAGTTTACACCCCAAGGCTCTTAATGTTGCATCAGTGAATGTTTGTGGCTTTTGATCATCTAGGTAACAGCACGTATATCAAGATCAAAAATCAAGTGTATGGAAACATTTGACCTAGTTCTTTGGGTAAACTCAGTTCTTTGGTTAAATTCTTTGATTATCAGATATTCAAATGGGGCCTGTATGTCAACATGTAAACAGCTTACATATTGCAAGATAATGTGCTAGGTTTTCGAAACGCCGCCCAGACTTTCTGGGCCTGACTTTCAATTTGGAGGCGGCATAATGGAAAATTCACAATGTCCATTATTTTCCTTGACTTAACATATCATCACCTTAGAATTATAAGGTTCTATCTGCATTCGGAGCACTTTTGAGATATTGAGCTTAAACGTTTTCACGCTCCATAGACTTCTGTAGATAGAACCATTTGTGTTTTTTTTAAAAAAAGGCCCAAAATGTACACAGCTTACAAAAGAAACATCATAAAATGTAAATAAGTTGTCACCTAATAAGAATATGTGAATAACTCAGTTTTTACAAAGATGTCAGATAGAAGGTGACGATATGTGAAGAAAGCTACTGACATTAAGCAAAAAGTACATATATTTATAACTTACCAATCAGTCGCCACCAGCACAGACAGATTAAAACAAACACATGAAACATTTTCTTCAGTTGTTAAGTGAAAAGTCTGTAAAAACATTAATAATGTCTCCCATCTCACAATTGAACATCTGCTCAGCTCATCTTCAGAGTCAAACTGAAACCTGCTGTGGTCGCTTTTCTTGAGAGATGAAGAATGTGTGTTTTTGTACATGCGTGTTTAGTCTGTAGGTGAAGGGTCTTCTTCCTGTCCTGCTTTTATTGAACCACAAACACATTTACAGTGTAATAAAAAACAATAATGTGTTAACAGTCAAAAACTTAGCATATACAAATTGACAGCTAAATAATACACCAGACTTGCCTCCTACTGAAGCTTGTTTTGATAAAACGTGCTCAAATCTATTAAGGCATTTTTAGGGCCGTGATGTTGGGCCCAACGTGAACATGAGAGCTGACGTGTGAAACACGCCACGAAAACCAACCCAACAGACGCTCAGTTATGGCCCGACATCACAGCCCTAAAAATAATGATATTTAAATGCAGCTTTGGTTACAGTTTGTATCTCTGTAATCCTAGTTTCAGTTTCCTGTTTTAATGATGAATATTGACTCTTGATGCCTGCTGATATAGACTGTTATTTCCTTACACGCAGCCACATGTTTGTTGACAGTCACCTATAGACCTTATGATGTGTTCAAGCAAAAGCTTTTTGGCCGAGACAGCTGACACAAAGCAGCAACAGGCACTGCTAGTTCTCTGATGTCGACTTTGTGTGTCACTGCCTTTAAACAACAGTATTTATAAGAAGTACTTCTCTGTTTTAGGGTAGGGACATCAAACCGACACCAAAACTAGCACTCCAGAAAGGCTGTGGGTTGTCTCGCAAAATACTAGAACACACTGGACAGACTACAGCCGACTAGCGTGAATGCTATGTGCTTGTGTGGGAGAACATAACTCTCCCATATCAGCAGGTGGCAGTATTCTGTTTGCGGCATTCAAACATACCACTTTTCCACCGGGGCTGGTGCCAGAGCTGGAGCCTACTGGGAACTAGGACTTGTATTTCCAATCAAAAAAAAAAAAAAAGAAAGAAAAATCCTGGGCCTGTGCCCAGATTCTGGTTCCAAACCAGCCCTGAAACCTTGCTGGTCTGGAACAAGGGAACCTACGACGTCGATAGGTGGAGTATCCACTACAGAAGGTGCTGCATCGGTGCTGTGCAAACCGACCGGCATATGCAATCAAAGTACCACCAGAGCAACTGGAGAGCAGGCCTCGAACAGGCCTATTTTAAGGTAAATTAACAACATTAAACACAACAATTAAATATGTCAGTTCAGAAATGCCCTGTTGAAAAAAGAAGCATATGCTGGTTAGATATGTTTTGAAGCATGGCTGCTGGTTTGAGCTGGTTTAAGCTGGTCCTTAGCTGGTCATGAGCTGGTTTAAGATGGTCCTGTGTTATGGTCATGGTGACCTGATGGTGACCTGATGTGCCACTTCCCAGGGACATGTTCAGCACAGCATTTCTAAATTGCCTAAAACAGGAATAAGCAATGTCGGTCCTGGAGTGCCGATGTCCTGCAGAGTTTAGTTCGAACCCTGAAAAGAGCCTCATCTGCCTGTAGCCCTACTAATCCTGAAGACCTTCCCTCGTGAAAAAAACAGCATATGCTGGTAGGTATGTTTAAGAGCTAGAGGGCAGTGCAGATGGCTCCATGCTTTCCAATCACTCTTTCGGTACTTTGATTTCATACAATGATCAATCAGTGCAGCGCAAACAGGCGACACCTGGTTAGTTTAGGCCATATGTCTTCAACCCTTCTCCTGGGGACCCACTGTCCTGCAAAGTTTCTTTCCAGCCTATTTCAGCACCCCTGGCCAGTGACTTTTCAAATGATCCATAAGACCTTGATTAGTTGGTTCAGGTGTGTTTGATTAGGGTTGAAGCAAAACTCTGCAGGAAAGTGGATTCCCAGGAGCAGGGTTGAAGACCTATGTTTTAGGCTATTTGGAAATCCTTTGCTGAACGTGTCCCCAGGAAGTGGCACGTCTGGTCACCCTATCATGTGCTGGTCCTAAGATGGTCCTGAGCAGTAGCTAGTAGGACCAGGACATGACCAGATAAGTACCAGCTTAAACCAGCTAAAACCAGCAGCCATGCTTCAAAACATACCTAACCAGCATATGCTGTTTTTTTTTTTTTGTTTTTTTTTTTTCCAACAGGGTGGTTGGCAAAAGAGATCAATGCTCTTCTTCTGCAAGAGATATCAAACGATTATGGTTGCATGTTGGTGATACAGATCAGTGGTTACCAACCACAATCCTGGAGGCCCCCCAACACTGCATGTTTTCCATGTCTGCTTAAACACACCTGATTTAGATTATCAGCTCATTAGTAGTGATTCCTAGACTGTGAATATGCAAAGCAAGCAGCACCATTGTTTACACTTGCCACGCAAATTTGATGGATTTGTGTAGTTTTTTTCGATCTTGCCATGCTAAGTTGCAGATGGCTCTGGAATTGTCAGCCCTTGGTGATCGTCTTGTAGATTTAGAAAGAAAAGAATGGATAGAATAACAAGAAGTGTCTGTGTGTTTCCTCTTTATTCTGTCATTGGTTTGCTTCCGACAGTTCCTCATTCGCCAAGCTGAATAGCCAATTGGAATTCTCTTGCCAACAAGCTCCATCACTGATTTGACATGCAGAATCGGCCTGAAAAACAACTGACGGTGTCCAACTAGAGAAGGCTTGGGTAACTTTGGTTCTGGATTGCCACTGTCTTGCAGAGTTTAGCTCAAACCATAATCAAACACATCTGAACCAGATGATCAATGTTTTCAAGATCACTAGTCTAGAACAGGCAGATGTGTTTGATTAGGGTTTGACTAAACTCTGCAGGACAGTGGCCCTCCAAGACAAGCCCTGGACTAGAGCCAATGTTGTGGAACACACTGAAAAAAAAAAAAAAAACTACACCCAACCGACACTCAAAAACCACCTGACCTTTTAGCTGACTTATGGGTGAAGTATGTGGTTTCACAAATGCACCTTCTACAGCTCAAACATTGTGCAGCTTCTACAGGTGCTTCTACAGTTAAATATAGGCACCAAAGCTATTTAAGTCTGTCTACACTGTCTACATCAAAGTCAACATTATAAACTGATAGGTTTGATCTGAATGGGTACATGATGATGCGTTATGGGACTTAGGTTTCCACTGTTGGTTGATTTAATCTTTGTTTAATCTTTGAAAGTCTTTGAAAGCACTTCTGTAACTGAAGTTGAATGTATTTTTCAATGTAAGGCTTCTGTCACGGTCTTGTAATGGCGAAACTCCCTTAGGTTCAGCCTGCTACAGTACAACGCCCTAAACTCATGCTATTGGTTATGGAAAGTGATTGACAGATCTGAGCAGACACTCTC
>CM070028.1:44872456-44889310 GCA_036247105.1 Cirrhinus mrigala | reverse complement strand
CACCTTTTTACATGTAAACCAATCAGGTGTGCTCTTTACTCCTGTCTGTAAATCAGTTACAATAGTGATACAGCGGTGAGGTGTCAAAATGTATATGAAATGCTTTCATTAATTGAGGATGAGAAAAATATCAATTTAACAAATATTTAAAGTTAGATTAGCTAACTTCATTAGCTAACCTCCAGACACATGCATTGCATAACTACAAGTTACATGTGGAGAAACAGTGGGTCTCATTCACTAAGTATGCGTATGCATGAAATTGTGTAAAATCTGCATTTGGCATTCCAATCACGATTCATGTTCATACTAACATGTTTGTACATTTTACAGAAAAAAAAAAAAAAAATGTAGATAGAAATAGCATGCACAAACATACTGTCACGATTGCCTGCTGGAGTGCCTGTGATCTCCACTGGAGGGCACTCCTCCCCTGACTCTTTCCTTTGCTTCTTGGACTCCATTTCCCATGTGTCCCTTGCCCCTCATGTGATCATGTCATATGCTACCCTTGTCCGTGTGTCATGTCCTGATTGGTTCCTTGTTGATATGTGTCTTGTTCTCATTGGTTGGTTTTGTCATGTGTTCTCCTGGTCTTCTATATAAGCTGTTTGTTCAGTGTTTAAGTTTGCTGATTATTGAATAGCCGTTTCCTAGTTCCTGTGTGTACCTTCCTGTGTTTCATTGTTTCCCTGTGTTTCTGACCCTGGACTGTTTCTTAGTTTTATGATCATTCGCTGTCTTCCCTGACCCTTGGCTGTTTTTTGGATTACGCTTTTGGATTAGAGATGGGAAGTTTGGATCATTTTACCGACTCGGACCTTTGAGTCTCATTCAGCAAAATGAACAAATCTTTTTTCGAGTCATTTCGTTCATTTTAACAAAATCAGTATCGCGTGACAGCCCCATAAGATGAATGAACAACTCGAAAAACCCAAAGACTCGAAACAGGTGAACTAATTCCAGTACAGGACCTAATAGGATGTTGCGCTTGCGCAACTGAACGAATCACGAGACGGCTTGCTCTTCCCGAGTCACGTTAAAGATTCGTTCAAAATAAACGCATCGTTCAAGAATGACCCATCACTATTTTGGATTATTCTTTGATGATACCGTTTGCTGGTGTTCGACTCTGCCTGTCTTGACTATGTCTGTAAATAAAGCCTTGCATTTGGATCCCTAACTCCATTGTACTGACTCCGCTCGTTACACATACAGGTCCATAAGGTGGGTTTGTATTAATTGTGTTTGAGCTGGTTTTAAGAAATGCACTCTTGGTATTGCTTTGCAAGCAAGCACATTTTTAGAGACCACTATATTTTTTTACCATGTTTTTACCATTCATTTTAACTAGAGATGCACTGATTGCATTTTTCTTGGCCAATTCCGATTTCCCCCTTTTTTTTTTTAATTTTTTTGTAAGTGGACTCTAAAAACTGCTGGGTTAAAAACAACCTAGCGCTGGGTAAAATATGGACATACCCAGTGATTGGGTTGTTTTGACCCAGCGGTTGGGTTAAATGTTTAACCCAACCTTGTGGGTAGTAACCCAAACGCAGGGTCAAAACAACCATATTTTGTAGTTTGTCCATATTTTACCCAGTGCTGGGTTGTAATTAACCCAGCAGAGTTTGTGACCTGCCGATACCAGTTTTTACCGATTTAAATGTTCTTTCTAGAGTAGAGTAGAGTTAGTAGAGGTGACAGTATACAAAAAAATATATACCAATACCAAAAAATTTACATAACAAAAAAAAAAAAAAAAAAGTGTGTATATATATATATTAAACCTTACAATTTCCCCAGGACTAAAAATCTGGACTAAATTACAGATATAAGCTAAATGCTCTATAAATGCATGTATACGGCAAAATTTCAAATGCATATCTAATTTTATATAATTCATGTTTTAAATATTTTGTAAACATACAAATAAGAAATGTTGTAAAAAATGCAATGATACTTTTACATATGAAGCCAAACCACCAGTAGGTGGCGGCAAAAGACTGTTTTAATGCGTGAGTCATTTCATCTTTATGGATGGTTTCTTTATGGTTTCTGAATCATTCAAAAACATGGATTCATTAACGAAACACCGCTGTGTTGCTCGGAGACATGCAGCAGTTCTGCTGTGGCTTTGATTGGAACTATTATCTGCAATGAAATTGAGCAAAAACACTGATTTTATTGTATAAAATCAGTGTTACATTGCAGTTGTGTTGACATTTGATTCTGATCTGTCATGACATAAATACATTATCAGTCGCCGTAAGTGTGACATCAAAATGCAAAACCGGCTAATTCCAATCCCTGGCCGATCGATCTCTAATTTTAACAGAACAAACATCACTAAACTCAACCCCTCTTAAAATAATGGCGTAAAAAAAAAAAAAAAAAAAAAGTGTATCCGTAGATGTCTTTGAGGAGGCAACTGTTTTATACTGTTGTTTTGACTCACTGAAAACAATTGCTTAATGAAACAACATTGAAAATGTTAGGCAGCTCTGACATTCAGCTGCAGTTCACAAGCATTTTTGTCCAACTAAATATGCTCCAGACTTGTTGATTGTAACTAGTATTCTCAAATCCTAGTTTTAGATTGGTTTGCGGTTCTATTCTATTTAAGGTTCCATGCTCGTATATTATTGACTGTATTGTGTTTAGTCAGGATAAACTGAACTCGCACATGAACTGAACATGGATCTGATTCATTGTTTTTTTCTCTTTCTGTGTTCAGTCTGTGTGGATGCAGAATTACAGAGAAACAGTGTGTCATCCTGACTCCATCGCTGTGTTTAAAACTTTCACACCTGAGAGAGCTGGACCTTAGTCAGAATAAAATAGAAAACAAAGGACTGGAGATCTTGTGTGGAATACTGAATAATCCACGCTGTAAACTGAAGAGATTAAGGTGAGGAATATTCCCATACAAAAATCACAATGCTTAAAATCACTTCAATAGTGCAATTTTAACTAAAACACATTTATTCAATATCTCCCATATTTCTGGAAAATATGTATTAACTTGAAGTAGAGTGAATGTAGAGTGAATCTGCCCTTTTATCTTTGTATTTTAAACCATTTGGCAGTGTAGATGACTGTTTTTTTTTCTCTCCAAAATTTTGCTGAGAAAAGGCAAACATGAAACATAAAAATAATATTACTTCCTCTCTTTCTAGTCTAAATGACTGTGGCATTACAGATGTTGTGCATTTAACTCAGTCTTTGGCCAAGACAAAAGCATTAGAATTTTTAAAAGAACTGGATCTGAGTAACAATAATATAGGATACTCCAAAAAGCAGCTCACTGACGTGCTACGAGACTCAAGCTGTAATCTGTGGTGAGTAAACATCCTTATGTTGTAGTTAAACAATCACAAACAGACAAAAAAAGGAAATTTATATTGGTTAATGTTTCATATTGTTTGTGTACTGTATATGCCAAATTATGTAAAATCAGTAACAAATTTGATAACAGAAATGCAATGTTTGTTAAAGTCTATTACATTCTGTACTCAAATTAGCTGAAATATAGCAACTACAGCAAATTTGTAACTTGTTCGAATAACTACTGTTGTTCTATTCTGGTTTCTCCTTATAGCATGGAGAACGAACATTGGCTCAGCTGGAGCACTGGTGCTAATATCATCAGTAGTATTGGTGGATGGTTAACTCGTTCTAAAGTTCAAGAAAAACCTGTGAAATCAACAGAACAAGAAGAGTCACCATCAGATGAGGAATCCTCAGAAGGTTCTCACTATAGCACTCTTACTAATGCAGCTCAAGAGGAACCTGTGGAATCAACGGAGCAAGAAGAGTCGCCATCAGATGAGGAATCCTCAGAAGGTTCTTGCTATAGTACTAATATAAATGCAGCTCAAGAGGAACCTGTGGAATCAACGGAACAAGAAGAGTCACCATCAGATGAGGAATTCTCAGAAGGTTCTCACTATAGCACTCTTATAAATGCAGCTCAAGAGGAACCTGTGGAATCAACCTTACAAGAAGAGTCACCATCAGATGAGGAATCCTCAGAAGGTTCTTGCTATAGTACTAATATTAATGCAGCTCAAGAGGAACCTGTGGAATCAGCAGAGCAAGAAGAGTCACCATCAGATGAGGAATCCTCAGAAGGTTCTTGCTATAGTACTAATATAAATGCAGCTCAAGAGGAACCTGTGGAATCAACCTTACAAGAAGAGTCACCATCAGATGAGGAATCCTCAGAAGGTTCTTGCTATAGTACTAATATTAATGCAGCTCAAGAGGAACCTGTGGAATCAGCAGAGCAAGAAGAGTCACCATCAGATGAGGAATCCTCAGAAGGTTCTTGCTATAGTACTAATATAAATGCAGCTCAAGAGGAACCTGTGGAATCAACCTTACAAGAAGAGTCACCATCAGATGAGGAATCCTCAGAAGGTTCTTGCTATAGTACTAATATAAATGCAGCTCAAGAGGAACCTGTGGAATCAACCTTACAAGAAGAGTCACCATCAGATGAGGAATCCTCAGAAGGTTCTTGCTATAGTACTAATATAAATGCAGCTCAAGAGGAACCTGTGGAATCAACGGAACAAGAAGAGTCACCATCAGATGAGGAATCCTCAGAAGGTTCTCACTATAGCACTCTTATAAATGCAGCTCAAGAGAAACCTGTGGAATCAACGGAACAAGAAGAGTCACCATCAGATGAGGAATCCTCAGAAGGTTCTCACTATAGCACTCTTATAAATGCAGCTCAAGAGAAACCTGTAGAAACAACGGAACAAGAAGAGTCACCATCAGATGAGGAATCCTCAGAAGGTTCTCACTATAGCACTCTTATAAATGCAGCTCAAGAGAAACCTGTAGAAACAACGGAACAAGAAGAGTCACCATCAGATGAGGAATCCTCAGAAGGTTCTCACTATAGCACTCTTATAAATGCAGCTCAAGAGGAACCTGTGGAATCAACGAAACAAGAAGAGTCACCACCAGATGAAGAATTCTCAGAAGGTTCTCACTATAGTACTCTTATAAATGCATATGTGTGACTGTAATTTTGTAATGAGATATTGCTAAACATATACTACAGCTTCAATTAGCACTGCTTTAACAAATCTACATTTATTATAGCTCTTGTACATTACTATTTAAACATTATTCCTAATGCATACAGGTGGAAAAGGATTAGACCTTCAAATTAAATAATGCAGCATTAATAGAAACATACATGTACATGAGTAATGTCGAGTGTGTATGTTGGTTTTGTATTTATCTGAATGGTATTTTACTTTTTTTACAGGTGAAATCGAGAAGGGAGATGAGGCTAATGAGTGCTCAAATGAGGTGGATTGGCTCGATGTAAATCCATAGGATAAGGCCTTGATCATGATGTTTGGATTAAAGTAATCCATAATGAAACAATTAAAATATTGATAATCATGATTGTGAGTGTAATTTAGCACGTAAATATATCAAATTATATAAACTGAAATCTGATGAAGAGCCTGCGTGCTCGAAATGTCACAATGTGAAAGTTTTTTAAATACATTTTTGATATCTTTGGAGCTGTGGTGTTGCCGGCTTTACATATAATTTGCTATTATTATTATTATTATTATTTTAATAAACTGAAAGTGTAAAAAGAAAATAAAATCATTATGTGCACAGATTCAAATCAGTATTATGCATCATATATATATGTGTGTGCGTGTGTGTGTGCAAAGCTTCTTCCGGCTTTACTACTGTTCAGACGCTTTTGCTTACTGCTCCGCGCTTTGCTCCCTGTTTATATACTTTTCTCAGACTTTTCTAAGATTTTAACCTCAGCAGATCAGCACAGTGCTTAAACAACACATTTTTGGCACAAACACTAAATTAAAAACTTTTCGTAACTGGAATAATACTATGAAAAAGGAGACTCTTTGCCTCCCACTGCCAGCAGTTTACATTCCGGAGACGGGAAAACACAGCTGCCTACTTTCAACAGATGAGAAAGAAAATGCCTCTTCAGCCTCTTCTGGATTCTACTTGCTGCACGAACTGCCACAGACCTCTACAAAGGATTGTGATTCCTGAAACAAAGTTACTTGCTGAGCTTCCAAAACAGGCGGAACACTCAGCAGACCGTCGTCACGGACCCCCTCAGCATACAGCCGGTGAGTCCTGTGAACCCAGTGAATCTCAACAGTTTGTAAGTGTAGAGGAACAAGCCAAAACTGATCGACACACTAATCGATGGCACAAACAGGGAGCGAGACCCAAAGGCACTCGAGACATCAGATTGTCACGAGTGTCTTGTATTGCCGCGGTAGCATCCTCCTACCCCAGATATGGCTATGACAAGGCTTGCAAAAACTGGTATTTTACCACCTCCTATACAGCTTGAGAACAGATTTGAAGCACTAATGAATGTGGGTGAAGAATCCCCAAATGTGATTGAACATGGATCGTATGAGCCAGCAGCTAACATCACTACTAACAGGCGCTCAAGGTCGAACAGACAGCGGTATTCAGCTCAGAGCGCAGCCGAGCCCAGGACTCTGATAGTGGGTGACTCCATTATCAGAAATATCAGTAGCAGGACTACAACTACATGCTGCTTTCCTCAAGCAACCATCTCTGATGTGAACAGGGAACTTCGGAACATCCTAATGAAGCACAAGACTGCAAATCAAATCATCATCCATGTGGGGAAGAATGATATTCGAAAAGAGCAGTCAGAACTCCTAAAGAAGGACTTCAGTGAACTCATCGAAACACTTAGAAGACTTGAAGTTCAGCCGTTCATCAGTGGACCATTCCCAGCAAGGGGAACTAACATGTTTTCACGGTTGCTCAGGCTGAATACATGGCTACAAACAACCTGCAGTCTAAAAGGAGTCAACTTCATTGACAACTTCAATCTTTTCTGGGGCCATAGACAACTGTTTAAACTAGATGGCCTCCACCCAAACAAACTTGGTGCAAGAGTGCTAAAGGACTATTTTTCACTCCGTCATCCTTCAGTAGAGTGTGCCAGTCCACCCAACCAACACGTTCTCACTCCCAAGTCGTCACATATTGATGATTGGTCAGGACCCCTTGGCGTCGCTTTTTGACGCCCAGAGTACCCCTTCAGTGTCAATTTTCGATGCGCAGGGTCCTCTGTTGTTTTCAGTTGTTTGTCTTAATTTAATGGTTTGCATGCATTTGTAAAAATAGAAATTATTTTATATAAATATATACGTTCATTGAAGCACCTAACCCCACCCCTACCCTAAACCTACCCACTTCTGAACAATATGAAACACGCAACAGGCAAATATAAGTACAGTCACAGGTATTTATTGCAAAAACTGACCATAAACAAGCAGTATAAAAGCATTACAAACAAGTCCTGTTGCATTCCGAGCCTTCTGAAGCCTTACGATATCCTTATGCGAATAACAGAAGGTTTTAATCGCTGAAAATGATCCCGCTCCGTTAACGCGCTCACATCTCATTCAAGAAGATACACCCGAGCATTAGCATGACGAAACCGGTCACGAGACACATACGAGCCAATGGCATTTCACAACCAAGGCTTGCGTCTTCTGGCCGCATTTTTTGAATTCAAGCACAGACAGACTGCAGTGCAGCACACAGAACGGCGGACGGAGACGGCAATCGCATCTATTCTTCTCACAAATCAATCGTTTTGCTTCGAAACCATTGGAATATTAATACTTTTTGAATAAATTATGAATATAGTTGTAATTGCCTGTTATATCTTGTGTTTTGTTGACAAATGGTTAGGTTTAGGGGCAGAGGTTAGGTTCAATGTGTAAATAGTGTAATATAAATTAAACTGTTTTGACTGTTCGCATTGAAAAAAAAATTACACCCCAACATATATGCAATATATATAGCAATATTATTTCCCAATATATAATTTTATCATGACGATAAAATTCCCCGTGCCTTTCGCGTCAGTATGTTGACGCCAAGGGTTTCTTACGTTAAGTACTGGAGGACCCTGCACGTAGAAAAATGACGCTAAAGGGGTACCCTGGGCGTCCAGAAGTGACGCCAAAGGGGCCCTGCCCAATCGTCTATATGTGACGAGTTAGGAGTGAGAACGTGTTGACCCAACATGAATGGCACTCACACACCTGGACAAAGTATGAGTGACCACAGGACTTCAAATCAGCTTCAGAGTCGTCATGTGGTCGACACATCCCACAAGGACACTGACAACGCCACACAGCCACAACGAGCACTGCTCATGGACACCATCCCGGCTGAGCCCTGCCCACAGAGCTCATCACAGACAGACTGTGATGTACTACAACAGCTCCAAGACTCAGCGCCGAAGGACGACTTTCTGGTAAACAGCCAGGAAAGTCAGGACAACATATTTCAGCCACCGGAAACACCAGAGCCAGAGCCCCGCTCACCAGACACATTATCCCTCTCTCCAGCATCTCCACTTCTAAGCTTCTCACAGAAAATGGAGGAACTGGTATATGCTGGAACCAGACTCTCCCACTCTTTTGCTGCAAGCCCCCAGATATCAACTAAAAAACAGCGGGCACCACAACCACCAAACCCTGCGGGCCCAGCTCGCCCTCCTCCTCCTTCAAGAGCTCTCCGGCCGCTGCCACAACGCCAGGGCCCAAACCCTCCTCCATCTGCTGCATGTGAACCAAAAACAACTGATAACAACTCTCAGTGATATGTGTCGGGTCCCCGCTACGATAGCAGCAAAACTCAGGAATGTTTACATAACAAGCGGGAACCCAGTGTGCCTGTAGCTTTCTCTATCTCTGTTTTATCACGTGATAGAAAGTGTAAGGCCTTCTCAAGCCGTACAGCTGACCCATCTAATCTGCGGCCTATTAGGTATCAAACTAAGACTGCTCTAGAGACAAAAACTAATGGCATCAAGTTAGCATTTTTAAACATTCGCTCACTAAAAAATAAATCATTTCTGATCAATGACTTAATAACCACATACAACCTGGATTTTATGTTTCTAATTGAAACATGGCTTGAAGACAGCTGCAGTGCAACAGTCCTCAATGAAACAGCCCCTCCTAACTTTACTTTCATGAGTGTCTGCAGAGCTGTTAGGAGAGGTGGAGGTGTAGCTGCTCTATTTAAAGATGTCTATTGTAATAAATTTCGCTTTCGCCAACCTAGGGATGCCAGTTAAGGTGGTGAATTTAACTTTTGCCAACCTAGGGAGGTGAAATAGGGTAGTGATGGGTACTCATGTCACAACTGATGCTATGATTCTTGGATCACGTGTCAATTAATGTGTGGTTATGAGTACATCACATAAGAAAGATTGGTGGGATCTCTAACTTGTAGAACCTTTTCTGTATTATCAACACCAGGAAGACACAAGTTGTTATAAAATAAATTTTATAAATAAATTATTTTTTAAGTGATTATGTTGGGAGTTGCTGTGTCAGAGCTACGTTATCTGGACAGATAAACTGTTGCTACTCTGAAACAAATAAGGTGAAGAACCTTATTATGCATCAAACAAATACGTGTAAGATTTGTTATCAACTGCAATCAGTTATATAATACCTAATGTAACTTAGAAAATCATATACTGATAATATACAACAAAGCCAAGGTCTCTGGAAGAGGTTTGGAAGTGATATTTACGTTTGCTGCGGTTGAGTGAGCAGAGGAGATTGCAATTTGGCCCTTCTCCATTTCCATGCTGTGATTGGCTGGTTCCATCAGAGTGGGGGGGACACGTGTTGGCCCACCCTTCTTTCCTCCTGTGGAATTTATTTGCATAGTCCAAACACAAAGCTAGAAAAGGGTCACTAAAGTTTTACCGGTGCATTTCTCACTTTCCAAACCATAACCAGAATGCATTTGGCAGTGTTACGAACGCATTAAGTCCAAACATGATGGGAAAAGATTGAAATGTCATGCACACATTAATTTGTCCATTAACAGCTAAGTTTGTGTAAGAGGTTGCACTACACATTGCTGTCACAAGGAATACATATTTCTCTGAATAAGTATAAGATGTGTGTGTTGTAGTGTGCATCAGTTTTAAGGTTTGAAAACAATTATGAATGGATTTGGATGGATCTCCATGATCTCTCATTTCACCCACTGCTGCTGCATCTGGAGGTCCTAAGGAATTTTTATGGCCGGGTCACAGGCCAAACCATTAGGAATCAGTCTCAAGGTGGTTGAAGGGCACACACTGCATTTTGACCAATAGGAAGTTCTGTCCTTCCCGGGCTTTGTACCAAAGGTGGTCTTCTTGCGCTCTAAGAGATGTCTGGCTGTTGTCCTGGCATCTTTATCTGATGGCGTTGGACAGTTTGCTTATGTTAGTTCACCAAGATCCAATCAAAATGTAGCAAACCTCTGTCCAGTATTGTGGTCAGGGAGGGCCCCTGCCATAAACTGGGCTCTGGAATGTGCTGTCCACTACACTATCAATGTAAACAAGTGTCATTTGGTCAGTACTTGTCTTTTGAATATCTAGGGATTGTGCTGAAAGGTGCTCCACGAATTCTATTTATCATTATTTACAGGCCTCCAAAATACTCTCCAGCCTTTGTTGAAGAGTTCAAAGAACTGTTATCAATGATTTCCTCAGAGTTTGACTGTTTTGCTATTGCAGGGGATTTTAATTTTCACATAGAAAATGCAGAAATCAAAACTACAAAAGAAATTATAACCGTTTTAAACACTTTTGACCTGATTCAGCATGTGCATGGACCCACACACAATCATGGACACACTCTTGATTTACATATTAGTAAGGGTCTAAACATTTCATCCATTGTCATTAAGGACGTAGCACTATCTGATCACTTCTGTATTTTCTTTGATATATTGATCTCTGCTACCACTGAATCTAGATCCATCTCTGTCAGAAAGAGATGTATTAACGAAAACACTAGTGTGCTGTTTATGAAGGCTATATCTTCAATGTTGATCTTCTCCTGGAGTCCTTTAACTCAAAAGTTAAGAATGTCATTGATGACATTGCACCAGTGAAAGTCAGTAAGACGACTGGCAGACAAAAATCATGTTGGAGAAAATCAACAGCAGTACAAAGTATGAAAAGACAATGCAGAAAAGCTGAGCGGATGTGGCGGAAGACAAAACTTGAAATTCACTATAGCATCTATAAAGACACCCTTCATGCTTTCAATGTGGAACTAGCCACAGCAAGACAGAAGTTCTTCTCAAACCTTGTAAACAGTAACCTAAACAACACTCGCACTCTTTTTGCTACTGTTGAGAGACTAACAAACCCCCCAAGTCAGATTCCCGGTGAAATGCTCTCTGACAGCAAATGCAATGAGTTTGCTTCCTTCTTTTCAGAGAAGATCATTAATATCAGAAAGGTGATTAGCACATCCTCAAGTTATGCAGAGGTTAGACAGATACGACCGCAATTTCAAAAAGCAGTCACTTTGTCTGTTTTTGAAGCAATTGATAGCAAAACTTTGGAAGAAATAGTACAGCACCTTAAATCCTCAACCTGCAACCCTGACACACTTCCCACATCTTTTTTCAAAAGTGTGTTTAACTGTTTAGAAGCAGATCTCTTAGAAGTGGTGAACACCTCACTTCTTTCTGGGACTTTTCCAAACTCCCTGAAAACTGTAGTTGTTAAGCCCCTTCTGAAAAAGAGCAATCTTGATAACACCATATTGAGCAACTATAGACCAATATCTAATCTTCCTTTTATAGGCAAGATTATTGAAAAGGTAGTTTTCAATCAGTTGAACAACTACTTAAACTCAAATGGATACCTGGGCAATTTTCAATCTGCTTTCCGACCACATCACAGCACAGAGACGGCGCTCGTTAAGATAATAAATGATATTCGCCTAAATTCTGATTCTTGCAAAATATCAGTGCTGGTACTACTAGATCTCAGTGCTGCGTTAGACACTGTCGATCATAACATTCTTCTAGAGAGACTGGAAAACTGGGTTGGGCTTTCTGGGATGGCTCTCAATTGGTTCAGGTCATACTTAGAAGGGAGAGGTTATTATGTGAGTATAGGAGAGCATCAGTCTAAGTGGACATCTATGACAAGCGGAGTCTCTCAGGGCTCAATTCTTGCGCCGCTCTTGTTTAGCCTGTATATGCTCCCACTAAGTCAAATAATGAGAAAGAACCAAATTGCCTATCACAGCTATGCTGATGATACCCAGATTTACCTAGCCTTATCGCCAAATGACTACAGCCCCATTGATTCCCTCTGCCAATGCATTGATGAAATTAACAGTTGGATGTGCCAGAACTCCCTTCAGTTAAACAAGGAGAAAACTGAAGTCATTGCATTCGGAAGCAAAGAGGAAGTTCTTAAGGTGAATACATACCTTGATGCTAGGAGTCAAACAACTAAAACCCTGGTTTTACCAGGGATGAACTGCTGAACATTCGGCAGAACACACCACAAAATCTTTTACCGGTTTTCGACTATTCGGACGTTTTGTTGAACATTGTAGTTGGCGGAGCAGCAGCGCTGATCAAACGCTTTAGGAAGCGCAGACGGGGGAAGCGAGCCGGCGCGCTCGTTAAACTTAGACAGCGCGGGTTTCGAACGGCGCTGCCTAGCATACATCTGGCGAATCTCCGCTCTCTACCCAATAAAACGGACGAACTTCTTCTACTCTCCCGGACAAATAAGGATTTTTCAAATTCCGCTGCTCTGTGTTTCACGGAAACTTGGCTGAATGACCCGATACCGGACAGCGCGCTTCATCTGCCGGGCTATCAGCTGTTTAGAGCGGATCGCGACGCAGAATCAACAAGGAAATCGCGTGGCGGCGGGACGTGCTTTTACATCAATGAGAGGTGGTGTACAGATGTAACAGTGTTAAAGCAGATGTGCTGTTCCGATCTAGAAGCGCTTTTCATTAACTGTAAGCCGTTCTATTCGCCGCGAGAGATTCACTCGTTTATTCTAGTGAGTGTTTACATTTCTCCGCAATCTCACGTCAGCCTGTCGTTACAAAAACTCGCTGATCAGATCACAGAGACAGAACAACAACACCCGGACTCTGTTTTAATCGTCCTTGGAGATTTTAACAAAGCAAAACTCTCCCGTGAACTGCCCAAATACAGTCAGCATGTTACATGTCCCACCAGGGACAGTAATATATTGGATCACTGCTACACCACATTAAGGAATGCATATCACTCTGTCCCACGGGCAGCTTTAGGGCTCTCTGATCACTGTTTGGTTCATCTTATACCAACCTACAGGCAGAAACTGAAATCTGCAAAACCTGTAGTAAAGACTGTAAGGAGATGGACCAACGAAACAGAGCGGGTTTTACAGGCCTGTTTCAAATGGACTGATTGGAGTGTTTTTGAAGCTGCTACCACCGATCTGGACGAGCTCACAGAGACTGTAACTTCATATATCAGTTTCTGTGAAGATCTATGTATTCCTAGCAGGACCTATTTAACATACAACAACGATAAACCATGGTTCACTAAAAAACTCAAACAACTTTGCCAGGCCAAGGAGGACGCCTACAGGAATGGGGACAGAGTCTTGTATAATCAGGCCAGAAACACACTGAATAAGGAGATTAGAGCAGCTAAAAAGAACTACGCCAAGAGATTGGAAGATCAGTTCTTTTCAAATGATTCCGTTTCAGTGTGGAAAGGTCTGAAAGCCATTACAAACTACAAGACACCATCCCCCAGCACTGAGGTGAATCAACGACTTGCTGAAGACCTGAATGAGTTTTATTGTAGGTTTGAAAGCCCCCACACCCGTTCTGACCATCTCTTTCCACAACCTTTAACACCTCCAGCGACCCCCCTCTCCCCCCCTCCTGCTCTCCAGATCAGTGAAGACGAGGTGCGCCAGGTCTTCAGAAAGAACAAAAGAAGAAAGGCACCAGGCCCAGACGGTGTCACACCAGCCTGTCTGAAAACCTGTGCTGATCAGCTGGCCCCCATCCTCTCACAGATATTTAACAGATCCCTGGAGCTGTGTGAAGTCCCATCCTGCTTCAAACGCTCCACCATCATCCCCATCCCAAAGAAACCCAAAATTACTGAACTTATAGACTACAGACCTGTTGCTTTAACGTCTGTGGTCATGAAGTCTTTTGAAAAACTGGTTTTGGCCTATCTGAAGAACATCACTGGATCCTTACTGGACCCCCTGCAGTTTGCTTACCGAGCAAACAGGTCTGTGGATGATGCAGTAAACATAGGACTGCACTTCATCCTGCAATATCTAGACAAAACAGGGAATTATGTGAGGATCTTGTTTGTGGACTTCAGTTCGGCCTTCAGCACCATCATTCCAACACTCCTCCAGTCCAAACTAGCCCAGCTCTCTGTCCCCAGCTCTATCTGTCAATGGATCACCAGCTTTCTGACAGATAGCCAACAGCTAGTGAGACAACACCAATGACTGCACATCTAAAGACCCCTCTGTCAAGCTCCTGAAGTTTGCAGACGACACCACACTCATTGGCCTCATCAATGACGGAGATGAGTCTGCTTACAGACAGGAGGTTAAAGAGGTTGCTGTCTGGTGCAGTCACAATAACCTGGAGCTCAACACGCTCAAAACAGTAGAGATGACAGTGGACTTCAGGAGGAACCCCCCTGCTCTCCCCCCACTTACTATCATGGACAGCACTGTAACGTCAGTGGAGACATTCAGGTTCCTGGGCACTACACTCACTCAGAACCTGAAGTGGGACTATCACATTGACCTGATTGTCAAAAAGGCCCAGCAGAGGCTGTACTTCCTTCGCCAGCTGAGGAAGTTCAATCTGCCGAAGGAGCTGCTGAAACAGTTCTACTCGGCCATCATTGAATCCATCCTCTGCACTTCAATAACTGTCTGGTTCAGCTCAGCTACCAAAACTGTTCTTAGAAGACTTCAGAGTATAGTCCGGACTGCTGAGCGAATCATTGGTACAACACTCCCTACCCTCCAAGAACTGTACTCATCCAGAGTGAGCAAAAGGGCTGGCAAAATCATTCTGGACCCCTCACACCCAGCCCACATCCTCTTCGAACTGTTGCCATCTGGTCGGGGCTACAGAGCACGGACTACCAAAACAGCCAGACATAGGAAAAGCTTCTTCCCTCAGGCCATCTACCTCATGAACAGTTAAATATTCCCCCCACTGTGCAATAATATGTGCAATACCGCTATCCATACCTATATTTATTATAGATTCCATACACTCAATTCTTTTGTATAATTTGTATATAGAATATCTGTATTTACATTATATTGTCTTGTGTATTGTCTTTCACATATTTATTCTAATCACTCGTTTATTTGTCTATTGTTTGTGTCTTTTCATATATTTATTCTAATCACTTGTTCATCTCTGTTATTTGTGTCTTGTCACTTGTGATCCTGTCTGTGCACTGGAAGCCTCTGTCACCAAGACAAATTCCTTGTGTATGTAAGCACACTTGGCAATAAAGCTCTTTCTGATTCTGATTCTTCTATCATCTCAAAAACATTGCAAGAATTAGATGTTTTGTTTCCAGTCAAGACTTAGAGAAACTTGTTCATGCCTTTATCACAAGCAGGGTGGATTATTGTAATGGTCTCCTCACTGGCCTTCCCAAGAAAACCATTAGACAGCTGCAGCTCGTCCAGAACGCTGCTGCCAGGATTCTGACTAGAACCAGAAAATCTGAGCATATCACACCAGTCCTCAGGTCCCTACACTGGCTTCCAGTTACATTTAGAATTGATTTTAAAGTACTTTTACTCATTTATAAATCACTCAGTGGCCTAGGACCTAAATACATTGCAGATATGCTCAGTGCATATAAACCTAACAGACCACTCAGATCATTAGGATCGAGTCAGTTAGAAATACCAAGGGTTCACACAAAACAAAGGAAATCCGCTTTTAGCTATTATGCTGCCCGCAGTTGGAACCAGCTTCCAGAAGAGATCAAATGTGCTAAAACATTAACTACATTTAAATCTAGACTCAAAACTCATCTGTTTAGCTGTGCATTTACTGAATGAGCACTGTGCTTCGTCCGAACTGATTGCACTATGTATAATCATTTTCTGTTTTTAACTCTTAAATTTATTTTAAATCAATTTTTAAATTATTTTTAAATCATTAAATCAATCAGTTTTTACATTTTACATTTTTTGTTTTATTGTTGTGATCATTATTTTTATGATTGTTCTACTTCCTTTTTTGTGATAATTGTTTTTATTATTGTTTTAATATAATATTGTTTTTTATGATTATTCTTCTTCCTTTTATGTAAAGCACTTTGAATTACCTTTGTGTATGAAATGTGCTATATAAATAAACTTGCCTTGCCTTGTGTGTGTGTGTGTGTGTTTCTTTTTGGTGGGAGTTCCAAGGGAGATACTCCTCCTTGGTGTGCAGGACTGATGTGCTGGGACACCTTATTTAAGAAGTTCCTGGTCTTTGTCTTACTCTCTCTCGTTTTTGTTTCTTTGTTTGAAGAGTGAGATTTGGGTTTTTCTTTGCTCCCATCTTGCTTCCACATCCTATTTCCAATCATTTATTGCTTTGTTTTTTTGTGTTATTTCCCTAGACATGTTTTATTTTAAATAAATATTACTTTTATATTTACTTTTACTTTTGTATTTGTAAGTTCTTTGCGTTCCTCATAAGAAACATGTCTCTGTACATAAGACAAAGCTTAGACTGTCAAAAGAGGTGTGGAAATTCCCAGTACCAATCTGACTGCACCACCGACAATTACTAGTTGTAAATATAAAAACTACAGTATCTTATGTGAATTCCCTGAATACTTACAATCCAATATAATAACTACAGTATTCCCAAACTAATTCCCTGAACTCCCAGAACATATATATATATATATATATATATATATATATATATATAT
>CM070028.1:44807511-44871956 GCA_036247105.1 Cirrhinus mrigala | reverse complement strand
AGTGTTGCTTGACGTTAAAGGGGTCATCAGATGTCCATTTTCCACAGATCGGGAGGCGCATTCCCTTCACAAACAAATGTAATCTACTGCATCTTCAGCGGCTCAGATGTCGGGAGTAAATGACGACTACTATGTTAATTATTACATCCAGCAACACAACACCTCAATCGCTCAATCGGAGATATTCTTGTCTAACTTACATCCCTGCTCCGGCATTGAAACAAAGAGGGCGGACTGTGACAGCTGATTCAAAGTAAATCGCTCATGTCAATCAACTATTGTGGGAGCGGCCTCTGTCGGTGTGACAGCACACTGACAGGCATCTGAGAACGGCTCGATTTGAAAAAGAGAATATTATTTTTACAGATTAATTAAAAACCATTGCATGGATTTTTATCATTATAGGGTAGATTTGTACATACACTGCCAACAAACATTAATGTTCAAACAAACATGAAAAAGTGAACTTAGCATCCAATGACCCCTTTAACACTTTTGGCATAGTAGCCAACAAACTAGGTTAAGAGAATGTATTTTACCATTAAAATAAAATGCCATGCTTTATTCATGCCATGCTTATTGAGGTCAAAACATGTTGATACAACATCTACCAGCAGGTGCTTATGGGACAAAAGATAATGCTCTGTCTTTTTTTTTTCTCTGGACCCTGGTAATGGTTTTGCATAAGCATAAAAACAGCTGGAGCATTCACTATGTCATCACTCTGCTTTCCATAATGAGGCTCCCATGTCACTTTTACTTGAACTAGTGATACAATCACATCGCCACTAAAGCAGAAGAACAGAGCACTTTTATGAAGCTGAATCCAGATTCATTTTCTGAAAGGAAAAGTGCTGAAAATGAAGCTTCTCCTTAATTTGCTCGCCGTGATCCTGTTTTTACACAACAATGGTAAGACATTTTTTGTTACAAAATCTGATATATTTGAGACCTGTGTAGGTCTTTACTGGTCAGACAGAGTTTGATGGATTGAAACATACGCAACTAAGATCATTCAATTAACTTTATCATCAAAACTTTGACTCATGCTTCAAGCTTATCTCTGGCTTTACTCAGTCAACTTCCTGGCTGATAGAAGCCTGGTAATACAGTTTTGGGTACCAGATATGACTTGTTAACATATTTTGGGTGTTAGACAATTTTACTAGTTGTTCTGTTATCACACAAAACGGATATTTTCAGACAGCATCTGGTGTCCGGGGCTGGATCTGATATTTCTGCATAATCTGTTTGGATTGCATATATTGTTGGAGATCATCTGTGAGACTCATGTATTTTTGTCTGATGAGTGAATGGAAATGTGTCTTCTGCTGTTTGTTTGCATGTGTTTTGAATCGAGGCACATGCTCTACTCAACATCTTTGTGATATGTAGGGGAAAATGTAATTCTCTTAGCACTATTGTATATTTTGCTTGGCTTATGCTAACTGACTGTTTGTTCTTCAGGTGCATCTGGTGTTGGTACAGATGAAGTGTTTTTGTCACTTAATGAGGGGGATTTAGTCAGTTTTCACACCGGTGTTAAAACAAACCAACAAAATTATATTACATGGTATTTTAATAACACTTGCATCGCTGAAATCAGTGGAAATCTCAGTAATATGTGTACAGATTTTCAGTGTGATAATAGCACTGAGAGTGTCAGAGACAGACTGACGCTGGACAACCAGACTGGATCTCTGACCATCAGAGATATCAGAACCACAGACTCTGGACTTTATAAACTGCAGATGATGAACAGCAGCAGCAACAACTGCAGTGAAAGAAAAATTTATGTTACTGGTGAGTTATTTAATGAATGTTCAAATGCAGTTTATAAATGTTTAAAGTATTGTTAATGTGTTTGTTAATTTTATTGTACGTTGCACATTACATCTCTATTTTACTAGAAAGCCCTCACTAATTTCAAATATTTAGTGATTCTAGATTGTCGATCTGAAAAAAAAAAAAAAAAACAAAACTCAATTTTAACACTGAAAACTATACAGACAATAACACGTGCAACAACAATGACTTGCAACATAATATAATTGGTTGGTTTTTATTAAAGCTTCATGTTTGAGGGGTCCTTGCTCTAAAAAGCACTGAAAACCCCTGCAATACATTATTAAACAGCTTACTTTGAATGAACTAGGGTCCCATTCAAACTAGGACAATAGCTATAACAACAGCAATATTAGTGTGCACAGAAACGCACAATATTGTTCTGTTTATTAAAAGAGAGCTGCACGTTTGTCATCTGCTGCTTTAAATGCTCATCTTCATGATTATTGTTATAGCTATCCTTGTTGTGAAAGGGCCTTAAGCCATTTCCATTGGCAAGCTGTTAGTTTTATCAATGCTTTTCACAAGAAGCTCAGATGCTCTTGAGTTCAGATGAAGTTGACAGTGTAATCATGTCATCTCTGACCAGCTTCTATTATTATTAGGGGTGTAACGATACATGTATTCGTACCGAACTGTCACGGTACGGACATCTCGGTTTGGTGCATGAGGCCTTACACTGAATACAGGCAATTCACCCTCAATCCAGAAGGGGGCGCCCGCAGTAATGCAACTCTGTTTGATAACCACCGACAGAAGAACAGCGAAGGCCAGGAGTTGCGCTCTTGAAAACAAAGACCACTAGACAGTGACCATGTGCTGATTCTGAACACGTCTCTCACTGACCAAGGAGTATAACGTTACTTTAAAGGCTTGCGCACTCATCTCTCTGCCAAATGGAGCTTTGTGCTCTTGTATCCTATCTCTCTCATTCGGCACAAATCCAAATATTCCATAATATTTCCATATTTGCAATGCATCCAAATACTATACTATTATTTATTATGTAAATTATAGACTTAGTACTTCAGTCGCGTTCTACGGTGAGGCGGGCACTGATATTTGGTTCACTGTGTTTTATTTTGATAAAGTACTAAGTGCGCTGTGAAGTTAGCAATGCTGGAAGCCTGGAACTGATATGTTTTGTGTTTGTGTGCGCCGGCACGATTACTTCAACTTTGCTCATACCAGCAAAATCAACTTAAACAAAAAACAAATTGAATGTCGATTTCTGACTTTTGAGTTTCCTTTCTGTCACAAAACTGAACTGAAACTCAGCAAATATAGGCTACATTATGTGTTGCAGTTTTTTCCCTTGTCTATCGGTTAACTAAATTAAATATATTTAAAGTATTTATTCCTTTTATGTATATGTGTACTGCTGATTTTATAGCCTATATATGACATTAATTTGATACTATATTTAGTATTTTCATATGTAGGTGGAAAAAAATTTGTACTACTTTCTGTTTAAACTAAATGCAAAAAAAACCTAGCCGAGCATAGTAGATTTGTTTTTTTTTTTGTACTGAAATCGTATCGAACCGTGACGCCCAAACCGAGACATCTGTGTACCATTACACCCCTAATTATTATCTGTTTAAATACCAAACAAAATGATCCTCCAGCAGCTGTTGTTTGTATTTCAGGTGTTTCTTCTACTGAACAAAGTCAGATGAGACATGTGACAGACGGAGCATCTCTCACTTTAGAATCTGGTGAAACAAAAGAAACGATGAAGGTGATGACGTGGTATTTTAATAACATTCTCATCGCTAACATCAGTGGAGATCAGAGTACAGACAGAGACAGATTTAGAGACAGACTGAAGCTGGATCATGAGAAAGGATCTCTGACCATCACAAACATCAGCATCCCAGACTCTGGTCTTTATGAACTAAAGATCATGATCAGTAACAGCAGTTTTTGTATCACCAGAGTGAGGAGATTCAACGTCACTGTCTTTTGTGAGTATATAATTCAGTCATTCAATGCATTTTCCTTTGAGGAATCCTGTGAACATTGTTTCCTGTCCACTCTCAGAGCTGTGAAATACTGTTTTAAATGCTATTGCTAAAAACAACAGATACTGCCATTTATTAGTGAAGTCAGTATCATGAGCAAATTAGAAAGTTCTAAATATCAGTCCAAAATATTCTTAAATACTGCATGAATTATTATTCACTCTGTAGTAATAATGACCAACTGTCTTAAGTTCCTGCAGTGGGAATATGTGTTGCTGTTGTTTTTCTGCTGATTGCTGCGACTGTAACTGCTGGTGTGATTTACTGTCGCCACAAGAAATATAAACCACAATTAAAGAAAATGTAAGTATAGGTACAACTGATTTAACAAGAAATATGGCTTACTGTTCATCAGTCCTCATTACTTTTACCATTTGTGAATCTTTTTTTTTTTTTTTTTTTTTTTTTTTCTTACAGAAGAATGATGTTAATAACTCGCCACCGAATCCGAAAGACATTGCTTAAGGGACTTGGTATGACGTTAAATCAGACTCAGGACGAGGCTGCTTATATGATAATGTAATCCCATTTATAATTTTGATACTTTCATTTTAAGAAGCGTTAGAAAATGACGGAGAGACGAGGAGCTGACACTGCACTATTTGGAGTAATCGACCAGTTAATTACTTATTTATAGCTGTTTTGTGTATTAATGTGGCCATTAAAAGAAAAAAAAAAAAAAAGCTTAGTCCCTGTAATAAAGCCCGACAGGCTGGTTGTATAAGGGCTTTATTTTACGATAGCAACCGGCTGGATGTACAGTATCTCACTTACATGGCTTCTTGCCACAAAAGTAAATAATTAGACACAAAACATTGATCTGAGTTGAAATATTTGAACGCAAAGCTTCCGTTATGAAAGCAGTTGCTAGGAAGTGGCAAGTTCAAACTGACGTTTAAGGGAGTCAGTGCAAGCATACCTCAACATTTCACCACATTTATAATTATGGCGATAAAAGATGTTTGAGTCTGTCTACACTGGACGCATCAAAGTCAATATAAGAAATATTATTAAAATGCTTATGGGACAAAAGATGATGCTCTGTCTTTTTTTTTTTTTTTTTTTTCTCTCTCTCTGCAATCTGCTGATGGTTTTGCATAAGCATAAAAACAGCTGGAGAATTCACGTCATCACTCTACCTTCCAAAATGACGCTCCCATGTCACTTTCACTGGAACTAGTGATAAAATTACATCGCCACTAAAGAAAAAGAACAGAGCACTTTTATGAATCTAAATCCAGATTCATTTTCTGAAAGGAAAAGTGCTGAAAATTTGCTTGCCATGATCCTGTTTTTACTCGACAATGGTAATACCTTTATTTGTTACAATATCTGATATATTTGAGACCCGTGCAGGTCTTTACAGATCACACGAAGTCTGAGGATTGAAACATACGCAACTAAGATTATTCAATTAACTTTCTCATCATCTCGTTGACTCCTGCTTCTGCTCATTTCTGGCTTTACTCAGTCAACTTCCTGGCTGACAGAAGCTGTTTTGTGTATTAATGTGGCAAAAAAAAAAAAAAAAAAAAAAACGGTATTGGTGAAACTTTGCTGAGAGTATTTATGATGTCCAGTACCTATATTAAAGCCAGACAGGCTAGTTGTATAAGACTGAAGGGCTTTATTTAACGATAGCAACCGGCTGGATGTACAGTATTTCGTTTCGCACGGCTTCTCTGCCACAAAAGTAAATAATTAGACACAAAACATTGATCTGAGTTGAAATATCTGAACGCAAAGCATCCGTTATGAAAGCAGTTGCTAGGAAGTGGCAAGTTCAACCTGACGTTTATGGGAGTCAGTGCAAGCATACCACAACATTTCACCACATGTATAATTATAGCGATAAAAGACATTGATCTTAGACAAAAACGTTTCAAAAACCTATCAGTTTGTTAGTCATCTTATAATCCATTACAGTATAAAACAACCGTCGCAAAATTACAGCAGCTGCATTTGTATAATGAGAGAGGGAGTCAGAGATACCAGGATGACATAATTAATTAAATAATTGTACTCATTATTATATTGAAATGAGTTACTTTTAATATTTTATTAGCCAACCAAACGCCAAAGCTTCCACTAAGAAAAAATGTTCCCAGTAAGCAAACAGCGCCGACTGCAGGCAGTTACCCGGATGAGCCTGTGTTATTAGTTTTTACCGGTTGTGAACTGGGAATGTCAAATCTTGGACTAATAAGAGTTGAGCATTCCACAGAGCCGTGTAATAAATCAAAATTAACACACACATGTGTGTATACTTGCTAACAGTTGTGAACATCTGTGACATTTTATGAGGTCCTAATTAGTTCTTTGATTTTAATTAATTAATGAATTTATTTTATTTTATTTAATTTTTATTTTTATATATACATTTATTTATTTATTTATTTTTTTTTTTTTTTTTGCATGAGGAGGAAACACTTGTTGTGTCATTTGCCTTACTTCATCTTTTTTGGTTTTGTTGTGTTCAGCTGTGATTTTCAATAAGCTGTTATTAATAAGAAATATTGTGTTTCTTGCACTCTGGGCAGAATATTTTTTTAGACATTTTCCTTTCTGTGTTCCTTACCTATATATCAGCCATGGGAAAAAGTGCCTTGAAGTAAAACCAACAGAAAGACTATTTTATTTTCTGAAATATGGAAATGAATTTAAAATATATATATATATATATATATATATATATATATATATATATATATATATATATATATATATATTTTTTTTTTTTTTTTTTTTTTTTTTTTTTTTTTTTATGTGATATTATTAAAAACATGACCACTCATGACAGGTGGAGTCTGTTGTCTGTTTGGAAACAGTTAAAGTTAACAAAGGCCAACCGAAATGAAACTCGCCGAGCCAGTTTGACTGCTGGACCTAGAGGCCTGTGAGAAATGTAAAATACATTGGCCACCTGGAGGCGCCACTGCGTTTTTTTTTTTTTTTTTTTTTTTTTTTTAGATGTGTAAATGATATTACAATATGTCCCCCACACATGCACATTCAGTATTAAAATCATATTATAAACCTCTTCACTCTCAACAACTTCGCCTTTAGTAGAAACGTCTCAGTAGAAATGTTTATTACATATCGGATATTATTTGAAAATACTACTTTCATGAACTAGTCCTATTTTTTTCACTCAACTTTACTAAATCAGCACAAACAACATGTAACATAAAAAAAATGGAGATACTGTAGGTGGCGCTATAACTGTTCAAATCGAACATATTTTCTTAGTCAAATAGTTCTTAGTTTCATATTGGTCTTTTTTTTTTTTTTTTTTTTTTTTTTTTTTAAGAGATTAGTAAGTAGCAACACCATGTTCAATCAACTAAGAGATGTTGTATTAAGGCTACACAAAAGCATAAAACATCTGACCAAATGGTGAAAAAATGCTGAAAAAAAATTAATATAAATTAAAATAAATAAAAGCAAGACTGAATATACAGACAATAGGAAATGCAACAAAATAAAAGGGTTACAGTAACACTTGAATCACTGAAAGGGGGATTCAATATCAATAAATAAAATCTCTGAGTTTTGTTTGTTTTGTCATCCCTTCTGAATCTTATGACACACTTAACTGTATTAATATCAAATTTACAGTTTGTAACAGTAAAGAGTAGTTCCAAACTGATGTGTCGAGATTTAAGAATGTACAAATTCACAAAACGAACGTTACTGCGCATGTGCGCTTTTGTGGCCCAACCTTAACTTCCGGTATACTTAGAATCAATAACAACGGAGTCCCTCTAGATAGGGATGTGTCGAACGAGGCTTTTGAAGCAATGAGGCTTTTACAACAAACTGCGTTGATGCTTCGAAGCTTTTGATACAGTTCTGTACTACGTCATCTGGTGGTCTGGGGTGTTATTGTAAGGTTTATTTGTGAATTTTGTATATGTCATTAGCGTGTGTGCAGTGATAGAGTTTTCAAAATGTATTGTATTTTGCACAATACAATGACAAAGGCTTTATGTTCTTTATTTTTTACTTTCATCAAACTTCTGTATTTTCACCTCCAAAATAGAGTGTTTAATATGCCAAATAGATTACACTAATGTAATTTTTCATTGCACCATTTTTGTGTCTTCTTTACAATAGAACACAAACATGCACATTGTTAAAAAATGCACGAATACAAATGCAATTACTTGTTAATTATATATATATATTAAGGGGTCATCGGATGCCCATTTTCTACAGGTTGATATGATTCTTTAGGGTCTTAATGAAAAGTCTGTACTTTGGGTAAAAATTCTCAATGGTTGTGTAAAACAACACCCTTTTTACCTTGCCAAAATCAGCTGTGCAAAAATCATCTAATTCTGGTCAAGGCTGCTTTAAAAGCAAATGAGCTCTGCTGGCCCCACCCCTCTCTTCTCTCTGTGGAGTGACGAGCTGCTTGGAGAGATTGTTTACTTTAGCCGCATAAACTTGCTAACTAGCATATTATTAGGAAAGGCTATTGTAAATATTCATAAAGAAAAAAAAAAAAAAAAAAAAAAAAAAACCTTATACTCACTTCTGCTGTAAGTGAAGCTGGATCATGAATGATACTTGTCTAACGTACACCCCTGCTCCTGCATCGAAACAAAAAGGGCCGACTGTTACAGCTGATCTGAAGTAAAATGTTAATGTCAATCAACTATTGTGGGAGCGGCCTCTGTCTGTGTGACGCCACAATGACAGGCATTTGAGAACGGCTCGATTTGAAAAAGGGAAAATTATTTTTACAGATTAATTAAAAACCACTGCATGGATTTTTTTTTTTCATTATAGGGTAGATTTGTACATACACTGACAACACACATTAATGTTCAAACAACATGAAAAAGTGAACTTAGCATCCGATGACCCCTTTAAACCTCTCTTCGCACAGCGGTGGTCGATCCATGCTCACCGTCTCCCCTCCTCTTTCTCACAGACTTACACTGTATGTGTGCCGGCACTTCCCCCGGGAAATTTGTGCGGTTTGCATTTACAACTCTGCTCTGAGTGTTTGCTGCATAAATCAGATGGGCTGACTGAAAATGCTAACTCATTCTCTGCCAGCAGGAGGTGCTATTAGAGAGGCTTCCCTAGTAACTAGCCAGACCAATAAACGAACACAGACTGGAAGTTAACTTCGGGGCAGGCCCGTGCATCCAATAAAACCATATATATTAAGTTATGCATAATTAATTGATTATGGAATGTTTCATGAATTATTCCTCATATTGTTATTAATTATTCTGCATTATTAATTATTAAGAATCATGTACCCAGCTCTTTGATGGTTTAACCCGTGCATTATCTGGAAATCCTGGTTCAGTTTGGCCAACCACAAACACCTTTTTTTTTTTTTTTTTTTTTTTTTTTTACCAGACTGCTTTGGTTATGCTTTGTACATCATCAGTCTAGTTTTGGGTTCACTGTCCAAATTACGAAAATAGACCATTAATGCCATTTCCAAGGTGTTGCAGATTGCTATATAAGTTGACTTGAAGGAGAAGCATTTAGTTTCACAAATGCCCCTTTAGCACATATTGCACCTCCCCCAACTCAAACATTACAGGCGATTCTGAAGGCTTGTCTTAACAGTTAATGCTTGGCCATATAAAGTAAACATTATGAACAGATATATTTGTCTTTCTGAACGGTTACATGATAACGCTGTATAGGGAAGCTTTCATTGTCCACGTATCATAATTCTACATTCAACTGCATCTTTTTTGCATGGCATACTACAACTATACTGGTACAGTCACATGTCTTTCTTATTTGCATATTCAGTCTCCAGTTGGCAAGTGGTGTTTGCAGGGGCGTAGCACCAAATTCTGGGCCCTATGCACAAGCAGTGGCCATGGGCCCCCGTAAGCTTGAGGTTCACAACTACCTACAACTAACCTTATACTAATCTAAGAACTCTTATATGTATAACAAAAAAAAGCCTTATTACACAACGTCTCTGAATTTCTGTTTTATTTGCAGAATCAATCAACTGATGCATTTACCCAAAATATTAGCATTTACATTAATTAACAACATTTATGGTGATCTTAAAATTATATTTAAAGGAAAATAAAATTTCACTCCTCAGGGGCCCTCCCCCGACTTGGGGCCCTGGTAATTTAGTCCCACTTTTCACCCAACTACGACGCCCCTGGGTGTTTGTGTATGGGGGGGTGGTGTAAAGTGATATTTCAATAACATGACATTAATAAAGAAAGAAAGGGAGGGACTTTTTTTGCTACAACATCTACCAGCATGCTTATAGAACAAAAGAATATGGTCTGCCGTATTAATTCTCCGGATTCAGATCATGATTTTTCTTCTTGTTCTGAGCTCTGCCTTCTTACACAACTGGCTTAAAAGACCATTTAACCAATCTCACTTAAATTCAGTGGATGGACTTTATTTCCACAAATCTACTCTCACATTTCAAAACCTCTTTGCTAAACGATAGTCTTACAATTCTTTAAAATAACAGAATCCAGACTGACTGTTGGGAGTAAGCAATGACATATGCTATCGCCGTAAATTATTTTACCAACGGAACAGGAGGAAGAGCATGTTTGCATATGCGACAAAAGGCAGGAACGTCAGGTGATCGCTGTTCTCACTCATTACTTTGAACTAGCGAAACAACGTCATGGGGGTGAAAATGAACCCTCTCCTTAATTTGCTCCCAGGGATCTTGTTTTTACTCGACTATGGTAAGAACTTTTTTGTTATAATCTCTCGCTGTAATCTAGGCGCTGTAGAAACGCTAGTATAAGGTTAAACATCTGTTAACAATAAAAAAGAAACTAACACGGTTTCAGTGGAGTGAAAATGGGTTTTTTTTTGTAAATACTAAGGTCAAGTGACTTGGTAAAAAAGTTGATATAGTCAGTTGTAGTTTGGGTATATTTTGGTATAAAGGTATATTTTCTCAAATGTAGTAAATGTAACATGAGTTGTTACAGATAAAAGCTTCTACTAAATGGATGTGTTGTTTAAAGAGAGCATTTATTCTTCATTTATTTTTCATCTGTTAATTTGCTTATAATAATTTACCTTTTTAATCTTTATTATTAATCAGTCATTACTCTGTTTAGTCATATAAGCTTTTATAATAATCACTTAAACCATTTATATAGGCTATTAATTTCATTGATTCATGTATTGGTTATATTATATTATTATTTTTCTATTGTTCTATTTCTATTGTTGTTGTTTAGTCTTATGATGTGTGGTTTCAAGAGACGTTTCTGTTCATGAATAAGAGATAAGAGGGAATGTTTATGGAAATTTAAGGATTATGGAATGATGTTGTGAAGCAGTAATGTTCCATTACTATTGCTTGTGGTATAACAACACCTGCTGGATTTGTGTGGGTTGGGGAAGTCTGATCATTGCAACGTAAGGCATGCTGTTAAAGGGTTTTGGATGTTATAATATATATATATATATATATATATATATATATATATATATATATATATATATATATATATATATATATATATATAATATATATACATATATACTTTATTGATTAGTTGTTCTGTTACCTAATAAATAAATAAATAAATAAAATAAGTACTTCTGTTGTTTATTTGCATGCGTTTTGAATCCAGGCATATTTCTCTGCTTTGTGATATATCAGGAAAAAATATATCAGGAAAAGCAATTTTGTATATTTTGCTTGGCTTATGCTAGCTGTTTGTTCTTCAGGTGTGTCTGGTGTTGGATCAGATGTAGTATCCGTGAAGGAGGGGGATTTGGTCATTTTTCACACTGGTGTCAAAACAAGGCATCAAGAAGACATTAAATGGTATTTTAATGACATTCACATTGCTCAAATCAGTGGAGATCTCACTCATCGTTGTACAGATGTTAAGTGTGAAGATGGTGAAGAGAGATTCAGAGACAGACTGAAGCTGGATAATCAGACTGGATCTCTGACCATCACAAACATCACAAACACAGACTCTGGAGTTTATGACTTAAAGATCATCAGTAGCACCAGCAGCAGTGACAAAACCTTCAATGTTATTGTCAATGGTAAGTCATTAGTGCAGTTTATATGTTTAAAATACTGCCCATGTGTTTCTTGATTTGTATTGTCTTTGCCTGCATTTTAATTTACAATTACAGAAGTGTCAAAAGTCAGAAAAGGGCTTGTGCAATTGCAGCCATTTTCACAAATCTTTTATGTTGTGCAGTTTGTTTGTGTGTTTTAGTTTCCCACAGAAATATCTTCCACCATATGTTGGTTTGTGTTTCAGGTTCATCCGCTGCTAAACAAAATGAAATGCAGAGAAAGTCAGTGAAGGAGGAAGAATCTGTTACTTTAGATTCTGGTGAAACAAAAAAACCAAATGATGTGATGTGGTATTTTGATGACACTCTCATTGCTGAAATTACTAGAGATCAGAGTGAGATCTGTACAAATGATCAGTGTAAAGAGAGATTCAGAGACAGACTGAAGCTGAACAATCAGACTGGGTCTCTGACCATCACAAATATCAGAACCACAGACTCTGGACTTTATAAACTACAGATTATCATCAGCAACGGCAGATTCAGCATAACCAGTGAAGAGAGAGTGAAGAGATTTAGTGTTACTGTCACTGGTGAGTATATAATTTAGTCATTAAATGCATTTTCCTTTGAGAAATTAAGAAAGGAAAAAACAAAACAAAACAAAACAAAACAATATTTGTAATCAACCTCAAAGTGTGTACAACTTAAGGTTGTAGACTGTTTAGAAAAAGAAAGTTTTGACCTTCTAATGCTTTGTTAACATGAGCAGTGCATATTTTTGTCCATTTTCCTGGCACCATTGTTTCTTGTTGATCTAACAGTGCTGTGATGCTGCTGTTGCTAAAAGAGATGCTGCCATTTATCAGTTAAATCAATATTATGTAACTGATGGCCAGCATAAAAGTGCAAATATCAGTCAGAAGTAATGTTGAATACTGGATAGATTATCATACACTCTCTAGTAATAATGACTGTCTGTCTTTACCTGTCCAAGATTCAGATCTGTCTTCAGGTGTTGTAGCAGGAATATGTGTTGCTGTTGGTGTTCTGGTTGTGGCTCTTGTTGTGATTTACTGCTTTCATCCCAGGGGATATAAACAAGCACCACAAAAAGTAAGTTATTCATACAGTTGATTTAACAAGATTATGAGATATGACATGTTTAACACCACAGAAGCAGATACTCATTCACAAGTTCACACTTACATATAATAAACAGAGTAAAAGTTGCGTATTTGGCGTGCTGTCCGGGAGAGGGCTCCGAGCTCGGTAATCATTCCCGAACCTGGGGCACTCCCCCTGCCCTGGGAGAGGGGTCCGAGCTCAGCATTTGGCCCAAACCCAATAAGCACTCCCCCCTGAGGCTGAGGGTGAGGAGTCAGGGTGGTGGAGGGATGCTGAAAGATGAGTGAAAATGAAAGTAAGACTGCCTCAGTTATTTATAGGGATTCTCTCTTGTGCTGACTGGATAGAGAGTGCAATTGCTGATGATGAATTGGCCGTGTTTATTATCTGCACATGCTCCTCCCGAAATTTGTTAATGAAACATCCCTTACCAAAAAAAAGTATACTTCAAGTTTATTTTATTAAGTATACTTAAGTAAAGTTCAAGTATATTTTTAAGTATACTTCATGTAGTAAGTATAAAAAAATCAGCATACTCGTAGTATACTTTTCAGTGTACTACTTTAATACTCCTTGGGACTAAATTGGCCCACTTTCTAGTATATAAAAGTATACTTTTAAGGATAACAGTAGTAAACTTTGAGTACACAACTAGTTTACATCTATGTTTTCAGTTTGTACTGCAAGTATACTAAAAGTGAACTAATAGGTATACTGATAGCTTACTAATTAAATACTTTTTATGTGTTTTTAATACACTTTTAAGTATAGTCTCAGTAAACTACAAGATCAGTCGTTTTATACTGTAAGTACACTCACAAGTTCTCTTTAAGTGAACTTTATATCATACTTCAAGCATACTACATTCTTCTTTAGGTATTAATTTGTTTATATTTTATTATATGAATATCTGAACATACAAAACAACACAAATAACTTAGTCTAATATGTAGACAATGTTGTCTTTGTTTGTAAAGCATTTTACAAGATTAAGATATCCAGGACATGGATGTAAGTGGTTGAAAGTATCTAGGCCTCAAAACTAGATACACAAACCTCAAGAACGGTGGCAATCAGCAAATATTAAAAAGATGAGATCTTTACATCACAGTAACAAATAACTAACAACAATGACAAAACAACAACAAAAAAGTTTAAATGAAGTCAGCAAACAGCAAAACAATAATCCTATAACAGTAACTGGATAATTTATTCATGCTGCAATGCATGCTGGGAACTTACAAAGCCTTAAAATTTCAACAATATCTTTGCTCAGACAACTGTTTGACTAGTTGGGACAACATTTGCATAATTTTGTTGGTCTGACAAGGGTTTTCAGTTTCAAGAAAATGGCATTTTTTTAGTATTTGAGACAAAATGTTTTGTAAATGGAAGAATATGTATTTGCATTTTTTACAGTGTGGAAGCATCTGTTTTGGTTTCTTCTTCGCTTGTGTTTTGGAAATTCTGTGCAGAAGATGTGTAATAGCATCTCATGTGTAACAATGAAAACACTGATTCTCAGAGCACAAGTATAGCTCAAATATATTTAGTCTTTTTCTAAGTATAAGTCAAGTATATTTAAATGTAATTTTAAGTATATTTCTGATAAGTATATAAAGCACATTTCTGAGAAGTACATAAAAAAGTAGACTGAAAGTATACTTTCCTATTTTTAGTTTAAAAAGAAGTATACTAATAGCACACTTGATTAATCACACAGTGAGGCAGTGTCAAAACAATCAAAAACACAAAAAACACCCAACTAAACATAAGGTGTCTTTAAAAAAAAAAAGAAAAAGAAAAAAGAAAAGAAACATCAGTACTCCTGATTACATTTACATTTGTGAATCTGTGTTTTACAGGATGATGATATTAATAGCTTACCACTGAAACCGGCAGACAGAGACACAGAACATCCATGAATCAGACTCAGACTGAGGTTGCCAATAAAACAATGTAACATTGTTTATAATTTCGATACTTTCATTGAAAGCGACACTAAAGAGAATTAGGAAATGACTGAAACGTAGCAAAATGTTACTAGCAGTGGAACTGTTTATTAGAGGTTTATGAAGGCTGCTAAAGTGATCCAGACAGTGAGACAAAATCTGTCTCTTGTCTTTGCACTGTAACTGATCTGGTTTGACATTTTTAATTATTTCATCTTGCATGCATACATTCACTCATAACTGACAGACCTGACTGTGTTTTTACATTTTACATATCCGGAAAAAAGACTGTATTTACATTACATTGCTAATGTTTATGGTTTAAAAAAACACTATCCCTTAGTCATCAGAAAACACTTCCCACAAACTACACAGGAACCAAAATAAGGCTTAATAAGCTTAGAAATGCATTCATTTATTTTAAAATTGGTAAACCACTTTGCTGAGAGTATTTATGATGTTCAGTGCTTGTAACTGGATGCACACATGGCACAGGCTGTGGTAAATGGTACTCAAATTTGTAAAATATTTGAAGTTTGTCAGGAGGAATGTTAGAGAAGAATTAACATAAATGTGTGTATAGTTGATAATGCAAGTGAAAGTGATGTGGCCAAGAATGGTAATGCAATTAAATTATAGCAAGCCTTCATACATTTGGTAGATAAATTGTATTTTATCTTTATCGCTGAAATGTGTGAAAATAAGTCACCGTGAAACTGCAGCATTCTGCCTTCTTGTAGTTGTGAACAGATCATCTGTGACATTTTGTAAGGTGCTGATTTCATTTTATTTCATAATTTTAATATTTCTAACTTAAAGGTTTTGTTTGTTTGTTTGTTTTTTAATATTTTATTTTTTATTTTTTCTTGCAAGACAAATATGCTGTGCCTTGCACTTTGAAAACCATATTTATACATTGTCCTTTCTATGTTCCTTTGCATTGACAAAAGGACCTTGTCAATCTTGTCAATTTTGTCAAACCTACTAAACACTATTTTCAGAATCAAGGAAATAAATTTGAAAATCTTTGTATGTGATAAATATTATAAAAACATGTCCTTGTGTCTCTCTAAAATATGTTGTGTGTTATGAAAAACGACTATGGTAATATTGAATTCTAGTTGTTATGTTCTGTGACCGACACTGGGCAATAGGCAGTTATTGTAGTTATTCTGTTCTGAACAAATTCCCCCACTCTATACCCCTATATGTAACCACTGTTGTTGTCATTTTGGCCGCATCTGAAATACATTGATATTACCTGAGAAATAAAGTAATAACGCTAGAAGAATTTAAAATTTAAAACACGTTCAGTTGAATGATGAAGTTTATGGGGTTAAGTGTCAATATGACATGTCAATATGATATGTGTCAATCAGATGCGAGTGATTAAGGTTCTGTTGTTTGTTTCTATGTGGAATGGAACGCAATGGAAATATGGATATTATTTTTTTAAACATCATACCGTACGGAGGAACGGAGGACAACAACGGAGGAACACTGACACTGGAACCGCTCAGGGGTGCGTTTCCCATAAGCATCGTAAGCTAACTATGGTCGTTAGTTCCTCTGAAATCTATTGGTAACGACGGAACTTACGACCATAGTTGCTTTCAGGAAACGCAGCCCAGGGCTGCGTTTCCCATACAACGACATAACTCTGATTAACCTCTATAGTACGATGCATTGTTGTGGAAACGAACAAGCTAGTCACGACTGTTTTCCGAACACAGTCGCATCTCCGTTCCCTCTTACGTCATACATTTATGAGCATGCGCACTATTCAAAAATGTCGCTTGCAGAGGAAGCTTAAAAATACATAGATTAAAATGCATTTATATTTAGATCGAGTGAAAGATATAGATTGCATGTTAGCTTGCTTATTGTGCCCAAGAGCATAATTTATTGACACCACATGTCTTACTAAGAAGAAATTATGCTTCTAACCACAGGTGGAGAGCTGTAGCTCCAACCACGTTTGTGACGCTGTTTGCGAATGTTCTTTTGAACTATGGTTTCGGGAAACACCGGATCGTTGAACTATGTTGGTAACGACGGAACTTGCGACCACAGTTGGCTAACGATCAGTGTTGGAATTGTGTTAAAGCTCTGACTGAATCACGCAGTAAAAGAATGCATTCTAAATGAGCACAGTTATTCTAGGTAGTGTTTCATAACTTCTCTTATAATCAATGAAGCTATCCATACACTGCATGATAAATAAATATCATACTTACATAGTTCGTACATCTGAACTTTGTTGCTTATGATGAGGGAATTTACGAGTTCGATCTGAACAAAACTTAAGGTCTCAGCAATGATTGTTTTGAACGCCTCTGATTGGCCACTGCATTCTAAACTTGTATGTGATTGGTTATAATGCGCAACGCTGTAAAAACGCGTAAAATAAAACATGATTTAATGTGAGCAGGTTTAAAACCGGGGTGCGGATTGCGTATCATTTGATTTAGATCTGGACTGAGGCCTACACGAACAAACTGGTTTAAGAGAATGTATTTTTCACGAAATCATAATATACTACATCATTAAGAAATAGTAAAGATTTAATAGTAATAGTTTCATAGTAAAGATATAGATTATAGGTACAGAATTATGTCTCCACTACTGATACGGCTAACGTTACATTAGTTTTTCTGGTCCACCTTATCTAACATTTTTGGACAACAACTTCCTATTGACTGCTGATGGTGATATTCCTTTTGAGTTCAGTACAGAAGTATCCAAAGCATGGCATGCAGTTGTTAAATATTTCTCCTGCTGATATTCCACACTTGTTCGTGGTTGCACATGTTTAAGCAAGCATTTCCTGGTATAGTGGTTGACTTCAACCAGCATGTACAATTCTTTCTCATTTGTGTTTACATGTCACCATCTGGTGACATGACTTTGTTTATTCTTATCCATATTTGCTGACAATCAAGCGACAGGTGCTGTGGGGTACTGTGATGAATTGACTGATGATCCCACGGTGAGGCCTCTCCAACACCCCCTTTTTTTTTTTTTTGGCATCCATTAAACAATTAAATCACTCATTACATTTGGATCTGGTATTTATCTATTTTTGTTTGTTTGTTTGTTTTGTATTACCTTAATAAATAGCTACTTTTGGGTCAGTTTATTTACATGTGGCCTCCCTGTTTTTGTTATGCTGCCCTTAGCTAGGTGGTTCATGTTCAAGGGTAAAATAGTTGTAATATTAGACATCAACAGGCAGTTTCACTTCTGTACATCGTCACTATATTTTCCATAGGGGCAACAGATTATTAGTTTCACTTTTAATATTGTTAATTTATTATGAATTATGTTGAAACAAATAAACAAGATGATATTAAATGGTAATTCAGTTACACTCAAATTGCTGAAATCATTGGATATCACACTAAGGTCTGTACAGATAAACAGGTAAAGAGAGATTCGGAAATAGACTGAAGGTGAAACAGACTGGGTCTCTGACCATCACAAACAATGTTCAAGGGTAAAATAGTTGTAATATTAGACAACAACAGACAGTTTCACTTCTGTACATTGTCACTATAAATTCCATAGGGGCTACAGATTATTACTTCCACTTTTAGCTATAGTGAAATCACTGCATTGCCATCTGAGCAGAAGCACAGAACGCTTCCGAATAAGAATCTGCATTTTTGAGGGGAAAAAGTCGGGAAAATGAAGTGGCTCTTTACATTGCTGGCAGTAATCTTGTTTTTTCTCAACAATGGTAAGATATTTATTTGTTAAGGATTATTTAAATATAGAATTAGGGTTCATGGTGGGATTATGGCTTGGGTGACAACAGTATAGGACAAAAAAATCTATCTATCTATCTATCTATATACACATTTTTTGTAGAAAAACAGTGGAAGGAGGTGTAGTGCTGTCAAACAATTATCACGATTAATCACATTAAAAGATAAAATGTTTTTGTTGACATAATATATGTGTGTGTACTGTGTATACTTATGTATACATAAATGCACACACATGCATATTTATATTTAAGAGAAAATACATTTATATATTACAAAATGTATATATAATATAAATTATGTTAATATTAATAACAGAAACACATAAATATTTTCAAAATATATATTGTATGTGTGTATTTATATATACATAATAAATATACACAGAACTATTATGTCAACAAAAACCTTTATTTTGGATGAAATTAATCACTTGACAGCACTTCTCTGAAGTATTTTTATGGGTAATATTCATCTTTGTAATATTAATTATTAATCTATGTAAATGGTTGATTATATGAATGCATAGATATATGCATAGTGGAAGGAGGTTAAAATATGAATCAGGATGTTTTGTTTGTATTAGATCATCTGTGAGACTCATGTATGTTTGTCTGATGAGTGATTGTGTGAATCCATGATGTTTTTCTGCTGTTTGTTTGCATATGATGAATTCAGACAAATACTGGCTTACGTTTTTTCTTCAGGTCTGCCTGGTGTTGGTTCAGATGAATTGTTAGTGTCAGTGATGGAGGGAGATTCAGTCACTCTGATTTGTGCTGAAACAAATAAACAAGTTGATACGCAGCATGATATTAAATGGTATTTTAATTACACTCATATTGCTGAAATAATTGGAAATCACACTAAGATCTATACAGATAAACAGGGTAAAGAGAGATTCAGAAACAGACTGAAGGTGAATCAGACTGGATCTCTGACCATCACAAACACCACAACCACAGACTCTGGACTTTATGAACTACAGATCAATAGCAGCAACAAAATCTTCAATGTTACTGTCAATGGTGAGACATTAATGAATGTTTAAATGAAGTTTATATATGTGTTTATTGATTTTTTACAATGATTTTCAGAATATTTTTTTTCGCCTTTACAAACTTGTTGCTTAAGTGGAATGTGTAGACTTATCTCACTTTACATCATTAAATGTCTGTTTTGATTTAAAAATAAACCATTTCCATTTTTTTATCACAACAAACTGCAGTTGAGCTCAAATGAATAAGACGGTGTCTAATCTTGCCATCTTTGATCATCTGATCATCTGTTTAAATGAGGATTTTATATCAAATAAAATGGATGTAAAATGTGTTTAAGCACAAACCAAAAAGATCCTCCAGCAGCTGTTGGTTTGTGTTTCAGGTTCTTCTGCTGCTGAACAAGATGAAATGAAGAGAAAGTCAGTGAAAGAGGGAGAATCTGTCACTTTAGATCCTGGTGTAATAAAAACCCCAAATGATACAATGAGGTGGTATTTTAATAACATTCTCATTGCTGAAATCACTGGAGATCAGAGTAAAATCTGTACTGATGTTCAGTGTGATGGGAGATTCAGAGACAGACTGAAGTTGAACAATCAGACTGGATCTCTGACCATCTTGAACATCAGAACCACAGACTCCGGAGATTATAAACTACAGATCATCAACAGCAGATTCAGCATTGTTAGGAATTTCGGTCTCACTGTTTCTATCAGTGGTGAGAATATAATTCAAAACAAACAAACAAACAAAATCACACATTTGATTATTTCTAAATCAATCCAATAACTGTTAAGTTTAAAAAAGGGAGCTTTGACACAACATTTTGACTTATGTTAACATGAAAATGCATATTACTTTTTTCTTTGAACATTAATTGCTCTTGTGCTCCCAGTGATGTGATGTTGTTTAAATTAATTTCAATAAAAAATAAATAAATAAATCTGTCACTCTTTAGTAATAATGACTGTCATGTTCTGTTCCAGTTTCAGGTTTGTCTACAGGTGCTGTAATAGGAATTATTATTTGTGCTGTTGTGCTGAATGCTGTGTGTGGTGGTGTCAGTTTTATGTTGTTCCATTAACATAAATGTAAGTTGCCAATAGTCATCTTCTTATCCTTTATTTGTCTCTGTCGGATAGCAATACAACATTTCACAAATTTTATATGTGGTATTGAAATCATTATTATGTCAATTTTGTATTACTTAAGTAATAGAGATTGTACAGGAAATATTGTATTAAATAGTTAAGAAATAAAACCCTGTGTACAAACAAAACAGGGAAAACAAAACAGCTCTAGTGTTTTTGTTTGTTTGTTTGTTTGTTTGTTTGTTTGTGTAACTGAAACATCAATCCTCAATATTTTTTACTGGTTGTGAATCTGTGTTTTCTTACAGGATAATGATGCACTAGCCACCTGATCCAGATATCATTGCTTTGCCTTCGGGGAGGAGGAAGCGGCTGTTTTTCTTGTTATTTTGAAAGTAATTGAATCCTGATTTAAGAATGTTTCTGGATCAGCTGTGAAAAGCATGGCTTTTAATATGTCGATCTTAACCAGAACCAAAATCAACCTTAATGAGCTTAATAATTTAATGATTTATTTTTGAAGTTGGTGAAATACTTTACTTAGAGTAGTTATCATGTTCAGTGCCTTTAAATGGATGTATTAACAATAAAGGCTGTGCTAAATGTTGTTACTCTGATTGCCCTTGTTTGGATCTCCATATAAAGTTTCCATCTTTTTATTTTTAAAACAATTACCATAGTAAAAACACCACAGTAACTTTTAAAATTATGTTTTAGGTGCATAATCTGAAAGAGATACATTATACGCTACACTATTTTGCGATGGCATATCGAATATAATTTGTCGAACTTAAAAATATCTTGCAGAAAAATAACTTCACAGCACCTTCTTGACGTTTGAAATACTAATGGTGTCCACTAGAGGGAGACACGTGATAACAAATCATTGTAGACCTCATTCTGTAGTTTAAAGGAGAAGTCCGCTTCCAAAACAAAGATTCAAACTTCAAACAATCCCAAATGCGGATGTAAACGATCCCAGCCGAGAAAGAAGGGTGTTATCTAACGAAACGATCATTTATTTTCATTAAAAAAAAAAAATAAATAAATAAATAAATAAATAAATAAATAAATAAATAAATAAATGAATAAATACTTTTAAAACTCTGTATTCTGACTCAAGAAAGTTAGGGTATGTCGAAAAACCCCAGTCCAATCCACCCTTAACAAAAACGGTAAAACAGCAATATAGGACAATTTTGAAGTTGAAGGAGAACATGAGATGGGAGTTTTTCGACAAACCCTAACTGTCATGAACCAGGAAAAAAAAAAAAAAAAATTCCAGGCAGAGTAAGACAAGACAAGCATTTATTTTAGTATAAATTGTATACATTTCTTGATTGATTGACAAGTCTCCTGTCGGGAAATTGGGAGTAAACATGATGTTACTGTATCTAGACTAAATGTGAACATGCATAAATTCATCTCACTTATAAAAAAACAGATTCAGTATTCCTCAAAATGAATAAAAACAGTGAAATGCAAATTCAGAATATGAAGCAACCCTGCAACGATTAAATGTTAAATAAAACAAATATCCTTTATGTATTTAATCCCATTTTATTAACCACTGTCTTTGCTGCTGACCTTCGATGATGCAATTCAATTATACTAATAAGCAAAAATTACTTTAGATAAACTAACATTTGTGCTTCATTATATATATATAATAATATTTTTTATTAATATAGCGCCTTTCTGGAGCTCAAGGACACTTTACAATGAATGCAACAAAGAAGAAATAGTACGGACAAAACATTGAAAGAAACAGTAGTCAATATAATATAAGTATATAGTCAATATAATGAAGCACAAATGTTCTTTGTTTTTAATAAAAAACAATTCTAATGTAAAAGCCCTTTTACACCAAAAGTGAAATGAATTCACCTCAGGCTGAAAGAAAAGTATGTTTATATATATATATATATATATATATATATATATATATATAGCTGAAGAGTGATCTCCTGCATAAACATACTTTTCTTTCAGCCTGAGGTGAATTCATTTCACTTTTTGTCTTGCTCAGATTCAAAAAGTAACACATTACTTTCCATAAAAAGTAACCAAGTAATGTAATTAGTTACTTTTTCAAGGAGTAACGCAAAATTTTGTAATGCATTACTTTTAAAAGTAACTTTCTCCAACACTGTTAATTATATCATTTTGTGGTTAAAAAAAAAAAAAAAAAAAAAAAAAAAAAAACATATTTGTAAACTGTTTATTGTTTATTTATAGTATTATAGCAGATGTTTGCTCTCAATGTCCAGATGTGTGGTCTGGTTTCTGATGGGATTGTTGATCACACAGCTGTAGGTGTTGTTATCCTGATATTCCACCTCCAGAGGTAGAGAGAGACTGATGCTGAGATCAGACACACTGATGCCGGACAATAAACTATTTCCTTTGTACCAGGAGAGAGTCACATCACTCACATTCAACACTGAACACAACAATGAACATTTTTGCTGTGATGATGAACACTGTGTAGAGTTACTCCTGATGACAGGAACAGGCAGATGAGCTGAAAACATAAGAGAATAAACAGAAACATGGGTAAATCTAAACAAATTTTACTTTCATTTCAGTGTGTTGAGTGTTTCTACAATTTGCCATCTGAAACTCCAAAACGATTAAATATTTTAATATATAAATATAAAACAAGAATATGTTAAGTGCAACACAAATGATTTCTACTCACCATGAACAGAAACACTGAATGTTTTTGATGTCCGTTTTGCTCCACTTATCTGTAGTTCATAGAGTTCTGTATGTTGAGTTGTGATGTTTGTGATGGTCAGAGATCCAGTTTGATGATCCAGCTTCAGTCTGTCTCTGAATCTCCCATCAGGAATATCATCATATGTGGAGAAAATTTGTTTCTCTCTGTTGATTCTAGCTATCAGAAGTGGTTTAGCTCTAGATGTCCATAGTATGTCTTCATTTTCACATATTTCATTAGGATCAGTGTTTAGAGTGACTGAATCTTCATCCATCATTGAGACTGACTCACCAAAAACACCTGATGAACAAACAGATTTGACACAGAATAATGCCGCTGTTGGGTTATAAAGTCTGAAGTTAGCTGTAGATTTCATCGCTTACATGTAAGGATTTTCTTTAAAGTAATAGAGCAACAGGCTTAAAATTAATCAGTCTTAAATGTAAAGAAAACCAGGATAAAAATAATGGTTTGAATGTAAGTCTTCTTATTTTTAAACAAAATTTGGTGCAAAAAATAATGGCTGAGAATGGCTGGATTTGAAAAAGGGAATATTATTTTTACAGATTAATTAAAAACGACTGCATGGATTTTTATCATTATAGGGTAGATTTGTATATACACTGCCAACACACATTAATGTTCAAACAACATGAAAAAGTGAACTTAGCATCCGATGACCCCTTTAAACCTCTCTTCGCACAGCGGTGGTCGATCCATGCTCACCGTCTCCCCTCCTCTTTCTCACAGACTTACACTGTATGTGTGCCGGCACTTCCCCCGGGAAATTTGTGCGGTTTGCATTTACAACTCTGCTCTGAGTGTTTGCTGCATAAATCAGATGGGCTGACTGAAAATGCTAACTCATTCTCTGCCAGCAGGAGGTGCTATTAGAGAGGCTTCCCTAGTAACTAGCCAGACCAATAAACGAACACAGACTGGAAGTTAACTTCGGGGCAGGCCCGTGTATCCGATAAAACCATATATATTAAGTTATGTATAATTAATTGATTATAAAATGTTTCATGAATTATTCCTCATATTGTTATTAATTATTCTGCATTATTAATTATTAAGAATCATGTACCCAGCTCTTTGATGGTTTAACCCGTACATTATGTATGGGTGCTTATGTTCCCTTTTTTGGTCTGATGCGTGTGATCTTTGACTTGGCTTTAATCAGCACTGTCTGTGTGTAGGTAGATAACTTTATCAGCAGTGCCTTTGTAGGATTATTATTTAGGAACTAAGAAGTCAGAGATGACTTCAGAGTATATCCTGTTCAGCATATGCTCCGGGGTAATAAAACCACAGGGTATCATTAATATATTGTTTAGACAGTCACGAATTGGTATAGATGTGACTGATCTTTGCAGATGTACTTTGTTGGTCACATATCAGGAAACCCCCCACCCCCCTATTTGTATGGTCTTAAACCCTCTAGAGTATACAGCAAACTGCACCTTCTTTACTTCTCTTTTCTGCCTGACATTTCTGAGCGAGCTCAGACTTCTTTCTCTAGACTTAATCTTTTCACATTTGTAAGACTTGAATGTTTAATATTAACTTGTTTGATTTAAGAATTAATTAAGAATAGCTTTATTGAGTTTGTGTTATGCATTTATTTGTGAAATGATTGGATTGCACATTCTTATTGAAACTTAATTTGAATTTTTCAGTTTCCAGTTATTATTTCTGTTACTCATTTGTATTTCTGAAAGCTTCTGAATAAACTTGTAACTTCTGCAATTCACCTGTCTGGCGTGGATTCGATTATGCATCACAAACACAGAACACATGTGACCGTGGATCACAAAACCAGCCATAAGTGTCATTTTTCAAAAATGAGATTTATACAACACATGAGCTGAATAAATAAGCTTTCCATTGATGTATGATTTGTTAGGATAGGACAATATTTGCCCGAGAGACAACTATTTAAAAATCAGGAATCTGAGGGTGAAAATTAATATATTAGCCTAATATATCACATACCTGACCAGAAATGATAAGAATGTCAAGATTCTTGCCCTGGAAATCCTGGTTCAATTTGGCCAACCACAAACACCTTCATTCCTCAGACAGTTTTTTTGCACCCTTCTCCTTGATTTATTATAACTTGTCAATCTATAGTACTCCAATTTTTTTATTTTTTTTTATTTTATTTTTTTTCCAGTCCAACTGATTAGTACAGCCCAAAACATGACAATAATTGACCATTTTCAGCAGCAATAATCAGCAAAATATGCAAGTTTTGTTCGGTTCAGTGCCACCAATATGACTATTCAACATGGTAAGCAATTGCTGCTGTGGTTATGGTTTGTATAACAGCAGTTTAGTTTTGGCTTTGCTGTTTGGATGATGAAAATAGACTATTGATGCCATTTACAAGGTGTAGCAGATTTGCACCTCCCCCAACTCAAACATTACAGGTGGTTCTGAAGGCTTGTCTCAGCAGTTAAAAATAGGCAGCAAAGCTGTTTGAGTTTGCCTACCCTGGCCACATTAAACTAAACATTATAAGCGGATATATTTATCTTTCTGAACGAGTACATTAAAATGCTGTAGTGAAGCGCCCATTGTCCAGATTATAATCCTAAATTTGCTCTGAAGTCTTCCTAATGTGTTTCATCTTTGAATTTCTAAATACACTGAATTTTGTCTTTTACTTTTGTAATAAAATCTGAATGTCATTTTTAACAAGCCAGTTATGGACCCACAATGGCTAAACACCATCTGGCTTCACCTGCTGTAGTAGCCTTATTTGCTTTTCCCAGGTGGTGTTTGCATTGTGTGTTTGCAGGGTGGAGTCTAGCTGCAGGGGAACACAATGAACTGACGATGAAAAGATCTTTGAGACCTCTTCAACACCAGCAGTTTGTGTTACACTGCTTTAAGTTTAAGGGGTAAAGTGGAGAGGGGATGGGATACATGGGATACACGAGAATGGGATACATTTTTGCATTTACCTTTGGGTAAAAGGACCAACTGACAACAGCAACTTTCCTCTGTCATTTTTATATATTTATTTATTTTTTTTTATTTATTGTTTAACTTTAATGTCATTTTATTTTTTAAACAATAAGGGTTAAATAAAATAAAATATACTAATGCTATATATATATATATATATATATATATATATATATTATTATTATTTTGTATTTTGCAAACGGAAAAGCTTTTTTGCATATGCACAGGAAAAGGCAGGGGCATCGTCGCTCTACTCCCATAGGGAGGCTGCTGAACTACTGAAACAACGGAAGATAAGCAGATGAGCAGGACGCATTTATGAAGCAGAATCTGCATTCACGAAGGGAAAAGTGGTGAAAATGAAGCTTCTCTTTAATTTGCTCCCAGGGATCTTGTTTTTACTCGAGAATGGTGAGAACCTTTTTTGTTATAATCCCTCTTCCAGTGTTATACCGCTGCAGTGACGCAATAAGTTTAAAACACCTGTCAGGTCAGGTGATTTGGTATAAAAAGTTGATATAATCAGTAAGGGTTGGTAATCAGTACATAAACTGATTAAATGTAGCTCGAATGTAACTTGAGTTGTTATAGATAAAAGCTTCTGCTAAATTAACGTATTGTTTCAAGAGAGCAACCGTTTGTGTTGTTTCATTTTCTTTATTGTATATTGATTTATTCGTCATTCATTAATTTGCTTATAATAATTACTCAGATAATCATTATTATTAATCAGTCATTATTCTGTTTAGTCATATAATCTTTTATCTAATTTATACAGGCTACTAATTTCATTGATTCATTTATTGGTTTTATTATATTATTATTATTTTTCTATTGTTGTTTAGTCTTATGATGTGTGTTTTTTTAAGGGACGTTTCTGTTCATGAATAATAGATAAGAGGAAATGTTTATGGAAATTTAAGGATTATGGGACGATGTAATTTTCCATTACTGTTGCTTGTGTTATAACACTTGCTGGATTTGTGCTGGTTGGGGGAAGTCTGGTCACTGAAACATAAGCAACTCAGATAATTTAATAAACTCTGCTTCTTTTGTATCGTACTTTCCCCAGACAGCAAACTAACATAAAATCAACGTAAAATCGATGTTTCTCGTGGCGTCGAAACGACGTTGATCTCTGACGTCGATCCGTACGTCGTTTTGCTCATCGGGGAAATGCTGAACCCGCGTCAGGCACGCCATTCAAAACTAACGTAAAATCGACGCAGTTGGTTCACTTAACCAACGTTGAATCGACGTTGATTTTCAGATGGTTGAAACGGCGTCATAGAATCAACACATATTCAACATAAAATCGACCTAATTGGTTGGCTTACCAACGTTAAACGATATTGATTTCAGTTGGGTAAAACGACGTTATAAAATAAACATTTTCTGCTTATTTCTCACATTCTTAATACTAGATAAATTAGCCTGTATATGTCATAATTTATTAAACACACATCAAATCCAGTCATTTAAATGCAATGACAATACACAATAATCAAACACACACAAATAAATTAAATGACAGAAGGTAAACACACAAAGAAAGTAAATTACAGGCCAATAAAAAAAGTGTCAAGTTGCAAATTAAATGCTATATTCAATTTAGAATAAAAATGTCATGTTATTTTGTACCAAAATGTATTTGACTTTTATTTTCAGTGAAGCACAAAAGGAGATGTAAGGCAGAACATTAAGAGACTGACAGCCTCAGTCACCTTTCACTGTCATTGCTGCTTTTCTATAACATTACAGAGACCATGCTACTCTCTTCTTTTGCGTTCCACGAAATAAAGACATACAGCTGAAAAGATTATTTATAAAGAATTCTTATCCTTACAAAAACAGAAGACAGAGGTACATAGCAGATCAGTCAGTTTTCCTTTGCAATTAAAACTTAAGTTCCTTGTGATATCAGGGGTGAGAACTAATTAGGTCAGGTTAAAAAAAGATGATGATGTAACCCACCATTTTAATATCAGTCATAGACAATAAAATTCATTTCTAATTGCTTTTTTATACATGTAATTTCACTCCATATAGTACATTTTCTAGTTTTTCTAGTTTCTGTTTGGAGGATTTTTATTTTAGCATTTGCCTCAAAAATGTTATCTTTTGTATATTTTCATATAAAATGGCAACATTTTATAAAAAGTATATTTGTAATCTTTATTAATGGAAATAACATGTGAAATATGCCATGTGCTATTTAGTGGACGATCATTTACCATTTTCACATTTACCAAGTTCTACTTGTTTTTCTTTTAGATGTATAATCATAAGTTTTGATAAGTTTGCATCCCTAAATTTTCCGTTGTTTATGTCTCTTTGTTATATTTGCATACAGTGGACCTATTGTATGTGGTATTTTTGTAGTCAAACTGAGCACCTGTGACAGTGGAATTTGTATTTGTAGAGAATATATCAGTAAAGTCATCAAGAAAATGTTTTAGGTGTTGCAAACTTTTATTTTAATTCTTTCTCTCACAAACACAGCAGAACCTTGTCAAAATATTTTTTTTGCAGGTGCAAAAATCTTGCTCCACAAATCACAAAATTCACAGGCCCAGTTATACCAGATTTATGCAGGCCTATATTTAATTTTTCCAGAATATTCAGAATATTAATTTCGTCATATAATTTATTATTATTATTTTTTTTTTTCCTGAAATGTGTTTTTATTATAACTGCACATATTTACAGACTTTATTAGAATTTAACATAGAGTCTAGCGCAGAGGTCTCAAACTCAATTCCTGGAGGGCCGCAGCTCTGCAGAGTTTAGCTCCAACCAGCTCCAACTCACACCTGCTTGGAAGTTTCTAATAATCCTGAAGACCTTGATTAGCTGGATCAGGTGTGTTTGATTAGGGTTGGAACTAAACTGTGCAGAGCTGTGGCCCTCCAGGAATTGAGTTTGAGACCAGTGGTCTAGCATTTACCCACTGTATTCTGTTCTATTCTGTTTGATCCAATTAATTAAAATAAATAAAAACTTGCTGTGTGTACTGTGCTAGTAGTGGGTCAAAGGCTACATGATGTGTTTATCACTGGATAGAGTGCAAGTGTGTGACTGGGATGTCACATACTGATTTGTCATGTGAGATATCAGTTCTCATATACAGTTTTGTTTCAGAATTTTTAGCACCCTTAGTAAATATGATCAAAGAAGCCTGTAAAAATCTGTATAGTTTAAAATGTCACAAATCTGCCTTGAAGATGTATGTTTATATTTTTATAATGCAAGGCAAGAAGGATAGTTTGAGTGAAATATTCTCCCGGATCTTTTATCAAAAAGGATTAGCAATGCAGGTTTATTTTCAAAGGCTACATATTTACCAAGCGTGCCAATAATTGACTATGACTGTATATGCAAATGTGCAAAAATTTTTTGTGACTAGGGATTTTTTTTATATTACTGTGAGTGTTTCGCCTCATTCACTTCAGCAACTCAAGCATAACTGGGAGCATATAAATTTCGTAATTTGTGAATTGCAGAATAGGATTTGTGCACCTGAGAATTTCAAATGGAATAATTGTTGTGTTGTGTTTGTAAGAGAGAAAGAGTACAAAAAAAGTGCAACTCCTAAAAAAGTATTCTCTGTGGCTTCAGATTTACTGATGCATGTGTGACTATTCTTTATTACTACAAATTCCACTGTCACAGGTGCTCAGTTTTACTATAATAATACCTTCAAGAACATGGTAGTAGTCAGCCATCCACGCAAAAGCAGAGAGATTGGTGTGGTTTGCTGTAGATCAGGGGTGCTCAACCCTGTTCCTGGAGGTCTACCATCCTACAAAGTTTAGCTCCAACCCTGATAAAACACACCTGAACCAAGCTAATTAATCTCTTAGGTAGCACTTGATAATTACAGACAGCTGTTGTGGAGCAAGGCTGGATCTAAAGTCTGCAAGTAGGTAGATCTCCAGGAACAGGGTTGGGCACCTCTGCTGTAGATACATCTGTCCAGGCCAGCGTCTGGGGTACTGATGTCTTCTACTGGGATCCCAGAAAACCTGCAATAAAAATAGTACAGTTCAAAATCCATCATACATATCCAATATAACATGACTGCCCATTCCTGTGCCTGGAGATCCACCTACTTGCAGAATTCTGATCTAACCCTGATTCAACACACCCGACTGTAAGGAGCTGTCCTGAGGAGCTGAACTTTGCAGGAAGGTAGATCTCCAGGAACAGGACTGGGCAGCCTGCATTATAAAGCGTCGCATCTGGTATCTGTTATTACAAAGTATCAATCTATGTTTAATTTGGATATGGATAAATACAAGGGTGGAAAACTTGAATCCATGTTTGATCCATAGGAAAGCCTTTCACTGCTGCGCTGTGAAGCAGATTTCTTGCCAAGTTCCTCCCTAATAGACTGGAGTAATGATGCTGAAAATTCAACTTTGATCACAGGAGTAAATTACATTTTACAATATATTCACAAAGAAAACAGTTAACACAACGATTCCTCGAGTAACTCGAATACAAAAAAATCATAGTTTTTCATTTAACAAGGCTTCATTTAGTCCATTTACTGTAACTACACACAGAACACTGTGTTTCCCCACTGATTATTATTACTGACGCACAAACCGATAAATGCTGGACATATTTAAGACCATAAATTAATAGTGGTTAGTTATGATGTCCCTAAGATAGCTATGTTTTGTGAAAGACTAAATGCCATTTATGTTGATTGTCTCATTCTCTCTCTGTGACACAGAAAGTTAGTGAATATCAAATCTCATGCTTCTGCTCTTCTCTGCTATACTCAGTCAATTTCTTGTCTGATAGAAGACAATAAGACAAGACATGCTGTTAATGGGTTTTGGATATTAGATAACTTTGCTGACTATATTTGATCTGTTACCAGACAAAACAGTAATTTTCTGACAGGATGTGGCATCCGGGGCTGGATCTGATATATCTAGTGTGGAGTCATGATCTAACTGTGTTGACTGTATATTGTTCTAGATGATCCATGAGACTTATGTGAATGTGTGAATCAATGATGTTCTTCTGTTCCAGGCATATTTCTCTATTCTTGTCTAACATTTGTGATATGTCGGGGAAAAAAATTAAGTTTCCACAGCACTATTGTATATTTTGCTTGGCTTATGCTAACTGTTTGTTTTGCAGGTGTGGCCAGTGTTGGTACAGTGCCAGTTACAGTGATGAAGGGAGATTCAGTCACTCTACACACTGGTGTTGAAACAAAGCAACAAGAAGATATTAAATGGTATTTTAATGACATTCGTATTGCTCAAATCAGTGGAGATCTCAGTCATAATTGTACAGATGTTAAGTGTGAAGATGGTGAAGAGAGATTCAGAGACAGACTGAAGCTGGATCAACTGACTGGATCTCTGACCATCAGAGACATCAGAACCACAGACTCTGGAGTTTATGAACTGAAGATCATCAGTAGCACCAGCAGCAGTGACAAAATCTACAATGTTATTGTCAATGGTAAGTCATTAGTGCAGTTCATATATGTTTAAATTATTGCCCATGTGTCTCTTGATTTGTATTGTCTTTGCCTGTATATTAATTTACACACAGTATTTTCACAATTACAGAACTGACAAAAGTCAGAAAAGGGCTCATGCAATTGCAGCCATTTTTACAAATCTTTCATGTTGTGTAGTTTGTTTGTTTGTTTGTCTTTTTTCCACAAAAAAAGATCCTCCACCATATGTTGGTTTGTGTTTCAGGTTCATCCACTGCTAAACAAAATGAAATGCAGAGAAAGTCAGTGAATGAGGGAGAATCTGTTACTTTAGATCCTGGCGAAACAAAAAACCCAAATGTTGTGATGACGTGGTATTTCAATGACATATTCATCGCTGAAATTATTGGAGATCATAGTAGTTTTTGTACAAAGGTTCAGTGTAAAGAGAGATTCAGAGAAAGACTGAAGTTGAACAATCAGACTGGGTCTCTGACCATCACGAACACCAGAATCACAGACTCTGGACTTTATAAAGTACAGATCATCATTAGCGACGGCAGCTTCAGCATAACCAGCGAAGAAAGAGTGAAGAGATTCAGTGTTACTGTCGCTGGTGAGTATATAATCTAACAGTGCTGTGATGCTGCTTTTGCTAAAACAGATACTGCCATTTATCAGTTAAATCAATATTATAGAATTGATGACCAATATAAAAGTGCAAATATCTGTCAAAAGCATTGTTGAATACTGAATGGATTATCATACACTCTCTAGTAATAATGACTGTCTGTCTTTAGATGTTCCAGATTCAGGTCTGTCGTCAGGTACTTTAGCAGGAATATGTGTTGTTGCTGCTGTTGTTGTTGTTCTGTTTGCTGCAGCTGTGATTTACTACTGTCATCGCAGGGGATATAAACAAGCACCACAGAAAGTAAGTAATACATACAGTTGATTTAACAAGATTATGAGATATGACATTTTAAACACCACAGAAGCAGATACTCAACAGTGGGGCAGTGTCAAAACAATCAAAATCACACAAAAAACTCCCAACTAAACATAAGGTGTCATTTAAAAAAAAAACAAAAACAAAAACATCAGTACTCCTGATTACTTTTACATTTGTGAATTTGTTTTTTCTTACAGGATGATGATGTTAATAGCTCGCCGCTGCAACCGAGATAAATTTCTTGACACAGAACATCCTTGAATTACACTCAGATGAGGTTGCCAATAAAACAATGTAACATTATTTATAATTTCAATACTTTCATTGAAAGAGACACTAAAGAGAATTAGGAAATGACTGAAACGTAGCAAAATGTTACTAGCAATGGAACCGTTTATCAGAGGTTTATGAAGGCTGCTAAAGTGATCCAGACAGTGAGACAAAAGCTGTTTCTTGTCTTTGCACTGTAGCTGATCTGGTTTGACATTTCAATTATTTCATCTTGCCTGATTACATTCACTTATAACTGACAGACCTGATTGTGTTATTACATTATGACCAGCATTTTCCTCCTCACACACAGTCTGTAGGTGGATTTACTGGTATTGTTGCTGTTTCTGGAAAAAAAGACTTTATTTACATTACATTGCTAATGTTTATGGTTTAAACAACCACTATCCCGCAGTCATCAACTTTGATCAGAAAATACTTTCCACAAACTGCACAGGAACCAGAACTGGCCTTAATAAGCTTAGAAATGCATTAATTTATTTTAAAATTGGTGAAACACTTTACTGAGAATATTTATGATGTTCAGTGCTTGTAACAGTGCATGGATGCACACATGGCACAGGCTGTAGTAAATGGTACTTAAATTTGTAAAATATTTGAAGTTTGTCAGGAGGAATGTTAGAGAAGAATTAATGCAAATGTGTGTATAGTTGATAATGAAAGTGAAAGTGATGTGGCCAAGTATGGTAATGCAGTTAAATTATAGCAAGCCCTAATATATTTGGTAAACAAATTGTTTTTTATCTTTATCGCTAAAATGTGTGAAAATAAGTCGCAGTGAAATTGCAGCATTCTGTCTTCTTTCTTGTAGTTGTGAACAGATCATTTGTGACATTTTATGAGGTGCTGATTTGTTATATTGGGATATCCAATAAATCCTGAAGTATGTTCAGCTGCGAATGTTAATTGTTTTGTTTTTAAACTCAAGGAATTATTATATTTTGGTGATGTGTTTGTCTTGTAGAATATTATCACTGTTTGATAAAGATGATGATGAAAAGTCATTGAAGTGTCAAAGCTTAATATGCTAAATGCCTTTCAAAAGCCTGTACCACAGATTTTGACCAATATGAAATGGAAAAATGAACATCAGTTTTCCTCACTCTAAAGGTTTTGTTTGTTCGTTTGTTTTTAAACAGTTGTTTTAGCATGACAAATATAGTGTGCTTTGCACTCTGACATCATATTTTTATACATTTTCACTTCTGCATTCCTTAACGTTGCTTCGACCAAGTGAAAATTGCCTTGAAGTAAAACTTAAACACTATTCACAGAAAAAAAGTAAATGAATTTGAAAAATCTTTGTATGTTTATGTGACAAATATTATTAAAAACATGGCTTTGCATGTCTCTAAAATATGTTTGTGCATGTGTTATCAGAAATAACTAAGCTAAAACTTGTTGTTACATAGTTTTTATGTCCTGTGTGACCTACTGTTAATGTGATGATCAGTTGGTAACTGTGTTTGTTTTTGCTGTCTGTGCTATCACCCTCTTTATTGTTCATTGTTTTCTGAGCTGCTGCTCTGGCAGGTGTTATTTGAATACTGGGCCCTATTTCCTGGATATCAAATAACATTTAATCCAATGGCTCCTGCAGGAAGCCCAGCAATAAAAGCAGTCAAAGAAGCACAGCGAGCAAATACTTGGAGGTTTTTTCTCCAATTAGGCTCCTGTCCCAGAGAGTTTATCAGTTGTTGCTAGTGATGGGATAAACTAAGCTTTTTAAAATCAGTGGAAACAATTTTCGATCGAAGCCCCACACACTGGCGACACCTGCTGGTCAGCACAGTCAAACCATGGACATTTAATATATAACCACTGTTCTAATTTTGGCAGCATCTTAAATAGGTCATAGCATTGATATTGCTTCACGTACATTAGATACATGGGTGGACATAAAGGTAGCCGAAGTGTTTAAAACGTAGGGTAGGGTGTCACATATGTCACATTTTGACATAGCTGATCATGATTTTAAAAAGCATGTAGTGATGAAATGGAGCTTTTTAAAACACTGAATCTGTTAAGTAGCTTTCTTGGACTGGTTTAATTTAGTGGAGATCGTCACGGGGCATCGGTAAGAATGCACAAAAGTCCATGAATCCAATCACTGGTTAAATAAAGTTTCAAGCTAGCTGCATACACATTGCAGTTTGATTGTGTATGGCAGAGGTGCCCAACCCTGTTCCTGGAGATCGACTTTCCTGCAGAGTTTAGTTCCAACCTTAATCAAACACACCTGTCTGTAAAGCTACATCATTGCATGGTAAAAAAACAAACAACAACAACAACAAAAAAACAAAACAAAAAAAAAAAACAATTGTAAACTGATAACTGTACATTTATAATGTTATAGCAGATGTTTGCTACCAGTGTTCAGGTGTCTGGTCTGGTTGCTGATGGGATTGTTGATCACACAGCTGTAGGTGTTTTTATCCTGATATTCCACCTCCAGAGGTAGAGAGAGACTAATGCTGAGATCAGACACATAGATGCTGGACAATAAACTGTCTCCACTGTACCATGGGAGAGAGTCACATTCACCCTTAAATGGTGCAGAGAAGTACCTTTTGAAAAGGCACCGCTCCATTAACAGCTTTTGCACTTTTTTACTGAAGATCAGCTTCTGAGTCAAACTGAAAGTGGCTGTGGTTGTTTGTTTATTCTTCAGACGTGTGGTTTGATCTGTTGGATGGACAGACATCATGTGTGAGTGTGTGTACATGTGTGTTCGGTTTGTACGTGAAGAGTTTCTTCCTGTTCTGCTGTTGTGAACCACTTTGAAGTTTAATCTACAGAAACATGAGGATAAACTTTTGAAGAGAGGGAGAGAAGTATAAGTCAGTAAAAACAACTGAAGTTGTTGAAACTATTGTTTTTATTGAAATTAGATTCATTTGTTTTGTGAACCAAACCCATCTATCACAGAAACATGTAGTTACTGCGTTTTGTCTTTGAAATCAGCATTTTTTATGCTATAACGTTCTTTTAGTTACTCCCCAAAACTGATGAAAACGAAAGAAAAAATAATAAACATTTGAATGACACCATAAATATCGCAACAGTAAATCATACATTGAATTTATTCTTAAAATGACTCACAGATATTGACTAAGACAGAATATTATCTCTAAAAAATAGGATGTTATCAAAAAATAGTTTTTCTACTAACTCTAACTAAAAAAAAAAAAAACACTGAAACTAGCACTGCTATGAAAGAATGAGTATAGAAATTAGTGACTATAGACAGCAATACATATGAATATCATAAACTCACAGGAGTCACATGAGTTTCCTAGTAAAATGATCAAATAACAATATACTTTAAAAACAGATGCAACTTTGATCATCTTCTCATACTGAGAGACACATACTCTACGATTTCATCCTCCTCTTCAGTTTTTTTGGAAATAAATAAATTAAATTAATTAATAAATAAATAAATTATACTGCACTGATATTATCCCAACATGAGGAATTTAATAAATAAATGTGTGCCAAAATGCAGTACTTTGTATAAGTTCCCTCCTCCCTTTAAAAGTTTTTGTCTATTATTGTCCTTTCTTTTGCACCATTATATGGTTAGATGTTATTTTCCCTGCTGTCTGTGACACTTTTAGAACATTTTATTCATTTATTATAATATTATAATATCCTGCATTCTTTTAGTGTTTTCTCAGTTGCTTTATACAAATGTATTAATGGCTATTTACTTGTTCGTTATTAGGGATGTGACGAGATCTCGTGGCCATATCCTGGCAAAATTTTTTTGCAGTGTTTACATTAAAGCTGCACGATTAATCCTTAAAACTCTCCATTGATCTCCATTCAAACACCCACGCGATCTTATTCCTAAATGACAACGATTTAGCTATGTCTATTAGGACTGTTTCACATCGCGAGTGTCAGTGGAGCATAAAAGGCACGTTTTGTCGCTGCCCATGTTAATGCATCAGAGGGTTGGAGTAAATGTGAACGCAGAAAGAGCAACACAAACATCCACAGTATAATCATTATTTCTGTGTTACAAATATTTACATAACAGAAGTACTGGGATAAAAGTTTATAGTTTGGGTATAAACACGTATTGTCTACAGCAGCGATCAATACGAAAGTATCTTAACACTTGTATATTGTAACGCTTATCATCTTCCACCAGGAGGTGGCGACAACTGCCCGTTTAAAAAAAAGTATGTAATTGAATCATTCATTCAGGAGATTTCAACAGTCAAACAAGTGAGACACTGACTCTATTGAATGTTTTCTTTCTTTTCTTTCTTTTTTTTTTTTTTTTTTTTGTTTAAATGAATATATGTTTTTTAAAAGACTTAAGCAATGAACATTTAGTCAGAACCACTAGTAAATTGTCATTTTGTTTAGTTTTCTAATCTTTTTTTTTCTCCAGAATCGTGAGAGAATCATGGTCTCCAATTTATTAAAAACAACTGGGATTCTCAATTTATCCAACTCTTGTTTAAATGTTTTTTTTTTTTTTTTTTTTTTTTTTTACTGCATAATTCATTAAAATGGAAGTTCAATTTCAAAATAATTTTTTATTTTTGCATTTTGTTTTTTTCAGTTGAATAAAATACTATTTTCCCTATGCATTTAATCATTGAGGATATCATAAGAAAAGTTTAAAAATCTCGTCTCGTTTCATTCTTGTGAACCTAGTCTCGTGTCTTGTCTCGTCTCGTGGAATAAGTGTCTCATCACACCCCTATGCATTATACAGACAAAAACACAAGCACACAGATCTACATCTGACTCACTGCTGAAATGATACAAACACACACAACATAAATTAGAAATAAATGAACTTACGGATTTATGTGCATTATTTTTGTAGATCGTTGGCTCATGAAGCATAACAACAAAAGTGATCTCATCTTCATAAGTCTGAACTGTGTGAACAACAGTAACAGATTAAATTTTTTAAAAAATGCTTGGTTTAGTGTGCTGAGTAAATGAGTGAGTTTGGCATCTCACATACTGAAAACGTAAATCAATGTAAAATCTAAACAGTTCTAGTGAAATAAAACAAGAATATGTGAACATTTAATTAACTGATCTGTACTCACCATAGACAGAAACATTGAATCTTTTTAATAACAGTTTTGCTCCAGTTATCTGTAGTTGATAGAGTCCAGCATGTTCAGTTGTGATGTTTGTGATGGTCAGAGATCCAGTTTGATTGTCCAGCTTCAGTCTGTCTCTGAATCTCCCATCAGAAAAGTCATCATATGTGGAGAAGATTTGTTTCTCTCTGTTGATTCTAGCTGTCAGAAGCTGTTTGGCTCCAGATGTCCACAGTATGTCTTCGTTTTCACATATTTCATTAAGATCAGTGTTTAGAGTGACAGAATCTCCCTCCATCACTGACACTGATTCACCAAACACACCTGATGAACAAACAGATTTGACACAGAATAATGGCTCTGTTGGTTTATAAAGTCTGAAATTAGCTGTAGATGTTATCGTTTACAAGTAAACTTAAGAACATCCAGAACAGCAGCAGAAATGCTAAACAATAAGCTGAGATATCTAAACAGTCAAATGTGTGAGAGCCAAACATTTAGGATGATTTACACCACCTAATTTTAAACACAGATTTAAAAAAAAATCAAAGATTATAACCCTGACCTCTGATTAAAACTTCCATCTACATTAATATTGTCCATCATGATGGATTTGCCATTGTTATTTAAAAAACTATAATGCTAATATTCCATTATTATTATTATTATAATTATTATTATACTTTTAGAAATGTCTATTTTAAACAAGCACGTAACCCAGTATATAGGAATACAATGGAAATTCTTACTAAATATTACTGTCAGGCATTCACCACAGCCACCTCCATCTGCCACACCTCCAGTTGCACCGCCCACTCGTTCATCATCACCCAAATTCTAATCACCTCCACCTGATCCTCATTTAGCCACGCCCTATGTAAGAGACACTCTCACAATCCCTCATTGTCTGGTCTACTGTTCACATGCTAATGCTCTTCCAGGCTCCATGCTCCTCTCCACGTGGATCTCTCCGTTGCTCTCTGGTGTTTGGCGTGGCTCACTCTCTGGAACTTGCATCTACTCTACATTTCAAGGACAGTCAGTTAAGAACTCGTTTACACTGTTTTACTCTGTTTGTTTACCTTCAAACTTGTCAATAAAACTCTGGATTGAATTGCTACTTGCCTCACGTCTCCTCCGTGTTTGTGACAATTACAGGCTATTTAATACATTAGAAAACATAAATGCATTGCCCCAGATACTGTATATAACACAACATTTGCAGTCATGCAACTTAAGGTTTTACTTTAAAGTAATAGAGCAACAGGCTTAAATTTAATCAATTTTAATGTAAAGTAAACCCAAAATCAAAATGTTTTACATGTAAGTCTTATTTTTTAAAGAAAGTTTGGTGCAACAGAATTAGTTAAACTATGATTTAATCTAGATTTAAGAACAATCCTTGTCGTTGAAGCAATGGACGATTTTGACTTTTCTGAGCCTCCATGCAGAACATAAACAGATGCATCTTTATTGTCTGTGGATGTTTACATTTATTTTCCATGACTTTTAACATGTTATATCCAGACCTGGAAACGTCAATGAGACCTGAATTTAAAGTGTGTAAATTTCACATTCATTTTCATTTCATATGTTACAGCAGATGAAAATAATCAATCTAAATAAAACACTGTCAGGAGGAAAAAAAAAAGGTACAAAACATTATCCTTAAGGGTTCTTATTAGTATCTTGAAGGTACATATTAGTACCTAAATGGTAAATTGTATGTGTAGCAGCCATTTTTTTTTTTTTTTTTTTTTTTTTTTTTTTGAGAAATGTGGTTTGATCCGTCGGTGGACAAACATCTTGTAGATGAGCGTGTGTTTCACTGCATGTGTGTTCAGTTTGTAGGTGAAGAGTGTCTTCCTGTTCTGCTACTACGAACAGCTTTTTACGTCTCTATGAAAAACAAAATTGAAACTGTTTGACAGCTTTAGGAGCTTAAGTTCTTCTGTCCTTGTCATTTAGTCATTCACTTTGGAGAATGTTAAAATACAGTTAAATATTTTATTCTAACCAATCCAATAAATGAAAACGTGAGCTATGACTTAAAAACATAATTTTAACATTGTCACATGAACCCTACAATCACCTGTTGCTTACTGCTGTGACGGTGTTTTTAGCTTTTGATATTCAAAACCCACCAGATGGCGCCACTAGATACCGTGAATTAAAGTGATGACAACAGAAATGTGTAAATACAGTGGGTACGGAAAGTATTCATACCACCTTAAATTTTTCACTCTTTGTTATATTGCAGCCATTTGCTAAAATCATTTAAGTTCTTTTTAAGTTTTTTTTTTTTTTCCTCATTAATGTACACACAGCACCCCATATTGACAGAAAAACACAGAATTGTTGACATTTTTGCAGATTTATTAAAAAAGAAAAACTGAAATATCACATGGTCCCAAGTATTCAGACCCTTTGCTCAGTATTTAGTAGAAGCACCCTTTTGATCTAATACAGCCATGAGTCTTTTTGGGAAAGATGCAACAAGTTTTTCACACCTAGATTTGGGGATCCTCTGCCATTCCTCTTTGCAGATCCTCTCCAGTTCTGTCAGGTTGGATGGTAAACGTTGGTGGACAGCCATTTTTAGGTCTCTCCAGAGATGCTCAATTGGGTTTAAGTCAGGGCTCTGGCTGGGCCATTCAAGAACAGTCACAGAGTTGTTGTGAAGCCACTCCTTCGTTATTTTAGCTGTGTGCTTAGGGTCATTGTCTTGTTGGAAGGTAAACCTTCGGCCCAGTCTGAGGTCCTGAGCACTCTGGAGAAGGTTTTCGTCCAGGATATCCCTGTACTTGGCCGCACTCATCTTTCCCTCGATTGCAAGCAGTCGTCCTGTCCCTGCAGCTGAAAAACACCCTCACAGCATGATGCTGCCACCACCATGCTTCACTGTTGGGACTGTATTGGACAGGTGATGAGCAGTGCCTGGTTTTCTCCACACATAGCGCTTAGAATTAAGGCCAGAAAGTTCTATCTTGGTCTCATCAGACCAGAGAATCTTATTTTTCACCATCTTGGAGTCCATGCGGGCTTTCATGTGTCTTGCACTGAGGAGAGGCTTCCGTCAGGCCACTCTGCCATAAAGCCCCGACTGTTGGAGGGCTGCAGTGATGGTTGACTTTCTACAACTTTCTCCCATCTCCCGACTGCATCTCTGGAGCTCAGCCACAGTGATCACAGCTGGACTCAAATGAAGGTGTAGAACCATCTCAAGGATGATTGGAAGAAATGGACCTGAGTTAAATATATGAGTGTCACAGCAAAGGGTCTGAATACTTAGGACCATGTGATATTTCAGTTTTTCTTTTTTTAATAAATCTGCAAAAAATGTCAACAATTCTGTTTTTCTGTCAATATGGGGTGCTGTGTGTACATTAATGAGGAAAAAAATGAACTTAAATGATTTTAGCAAATGGCTGCAATATAACAAAGAGTGAAAAATTTAAGGGGGTCTGAATACTTTCCGCACCCACTGTATATAGTCACAGATTTGGTCAAATCGATTATTAGTCAATCTGTGTTTAATTGATTTTTTTTTTATTATTATTATTATTTTTTTTTTTTTTATTATTATTAAACATTATTATAAACAGGCAAAAGGAGACAGTGATCAGGTAGATTTTTTTTTATTTAGTTCCTCATATTGGTTCTTCAGGAGTTTGAGAACATCAGCATTTATTTATAGCGCACCCTATCGGTTAAATGTAGCGCTTTTATTGCAGAGGACATTTTTTTGCTTTACACCCTAAGCAATCATTTGCATATCACATGTGTGTAATAATGTACACATCTATGTATTCGATATTTATTTATTTATTTTATTTTATTTTATTTTATTTAAATAAGATACAAACAAACAAACAAACAATGCAATACAAAAAAAGGGGGGGAAATGTGAAAAAGGTCAAAATAGAGAGACAGAAATATATGTAAATCAGCGTCAGAGTCCTTATGAGCGGTACATTTAATCCAGCAGATACGCTATTTGATCAGCGTTTTTTGGCGACATTTGAATACACAGGTTCCGTCTTTGATTCCTGCAAACAAAAAATACAGTCAATCTGATGCAACAGTGTTAAAAGTTGTATTTATTTATTTTAAACCAGGGTGAATGTGCAGACCAAGATTTACGAGACCTACGGGTTTCTGTAAAATAATTCATTTCCCTAGCCTAAAAACTCACCGTCCTGAAACAAAGTAGTAGAACTGAACATAATTTGAGGAACAGGAGTTGCCTTCCTTCATTTTTAACAAATCACGGGCTGAATCACTGTTTTGCATCCCCATGGGTTACGCGCATCATTTGCATAAAGTTGCATTTGTTTTGCCCGCGGTCACTGTATCCCGTATCGGCGGGCAGCATCAGCCTATCCAAATTAATGTGTGCGATCTCATCGTCACTGATAATATGCTTCTTGTAGTTATTCAGCACTTTCGATTCTTTGATTGGTTTGAGCCAATGAACAATCTCTCGAGATTTTCCGTGGCTGCTCCAGCACCCAAGCTGCGCCTATGACACTGGTCTCATCCCGTTGTTCCTGCGCACATGTTCTAGGCCTACGTTTCTACCTGATATGGTGGTAAATAAATAGTCGTGATTAAGAAGCCACAAGACACTACTTTCTCATCAAGTCATCCCGAAGACAGCAAACACAGAAGTTTACCGTTTTAATTGGCAATGAAAAAAAAGCTCTTCAGGAAAACACTTTCATTTTATAGAGAAAAAAAAAAAAATAAAAAAATGATGAATGTTGACTGAGGATGACATACTAAATGAAACTAATTTGGTTTACGGTGAGTAAATTAAGACTTTTTTTTTTTTTTTTTGGATAAGCTAATTGAATATAATACTAATTTACCAATAATTATAAAATTCAATGGTAATGTATGCTAAGTTAATTGCATATTAGTATTTACACTGACACAAACAATGACTACATGACCAAGGCTGATCACCCACATCTGTTTACCGACTGTTGTAAATTGCATACACATAAATAAAATAAAATAAAATAAGCACATTTTTTGCATATGCAGAAGATCATGGCTGCAGCTGCAATCAACAGAGATCCAGCAGCAGCAGAAATCAACACTATGTACAATACAGGTAGACCTTGATCTGTAATGGACAATTCTGTAATAGATAAAATTACACTATGTAACAAAATTACACTGTGTAAAAAATCACTGCGGAACAGGTACAGTAAATCAATATTAATATCACTAGACCTGAACATGGCCCACAGAGTTTGTTGATGTCTAGATGTTGAATCTGTTTAGTGAATGAATTGTTGATCACACAACTGTAGGTGTTGTTATCCTGATATTCCACCTCCAGAGGTAGAGAGAGACTGATGCTGAGATCAGACACACTGATGCTGGACAATAAACTGTTTCCTTTGTACCAGGAGAGAGTCACATCACTCACATTCACAACTGAACACAACAATGAACAATTCTGCTGTGATGATGATGATGATGAACATTTCGAAGAGTTTCTGCTGATGACAAGAACAGGCAGATGAGCTGAAAAACATGGGAGAATAAAAAGAAACCTAGGTAAATCTAGTAAACAATCTTATTTTCGTCTCAGTGTGATGACTGTTTAGTGTGATGACAATCAGTGAGAGTCACCTTAAACTATAAAATTATTTAATATTTTAATATTCAGTTATACTAAATTTACAGCATTTGTGGTATAAAGTTGATTACCACAAAAAATAAAAATAAAAAAAAAATAAAAAAAATCTAATAAATAAATAATAACAAAAAACAAACAAACAAAAAAGAGCCTGTCCATAAATGTTACAATAGTAAAAACACAATATGTAAACGTGTACAAAAAAAAAAAAAAAAAAAAAAAAATTACCCACTTATCACTGTAGTGTTAACTACATGTTAACTGATCCATGTCTTCATATAGGAATGGTCCTATATTTAAGGTCCTTCAGTATTATCAGCAGCTTTTGGGTTGCCTAATAGCTAATTAAATGGCAAATTCGGCAGGCAAAACCCCATCATTTCACTTGGAATTGTGCAATCTGGAATTTAGAGAGAGGACTTAGTTCCCCTTATGGACTACACTTCCATTTCATATTGGCAATGTGCGTTACTTATCTGCTATGACTGGCAACATGCTTGTTGCTGCAACACCTTTCAAGTCAAGTTGACTTTATTTTTAAAGCACTCTAATAGCACAGACTAAAGCAGCTTTGCAGATAGAAAGCAAATAATGTTTATGGTACAAACAGAATCATTTCTGCTGTTGCGCAGCTCTAAAGAGAAAATGGTAAATGGCTGTTGTTTAGTTGAAGGCAATTCTGTTTGAGTATCGAACATGCTTGTTCTTCTAGTCATATTGAAAACATGCTTGTTCCAAAGCTATCTGGTTGTTATTGGAACATGCTTGTTCTAAGGGCTGTCTAGTTGTTACTGAGAACATAATTGTTCCTTAAGCTTTTCAGTTATTGTAACACACTCGTTTAGGTCATTGAGTAAGGACAACAAGCTTGTTGCATTGAGGCAAGGCACTGAGATTTACAGTTTGTGTTTGTTGGATATCAGCAAATGGCTTATCTATGCTAGGCCGCAGGGATGCAGTTCTTGCCCAGAACAGACTACCGCCAATCAATGGTATGCTAACTGTCCATCATTTTTGACGATAATGGTCCTGACAGAATTATAACTTTGACACAGTTACTCTTTAAACCCTAATTTATTTATTTATTTTTTTTATTTATGGTGATGACCATCATGCCACAGAAGACCACTGATGGAGCTCAACATGTATATTCCTTAAATAAAACAAGAATATGTGCATGTTAGAATAAATAATGTGTGCTCACCATAGACAGAAACACTGAATGTTTTTGATGTAATTTTTGCTCCACTGATCTGCACTTCATAGAATCCAGCATGTTGAGTTGTGATGTTTATGATGGTCAGAGATCCAGTTTGATCGTCCAGCTTCAGTCTGTCTCTGAATCTCCCATCAGGACCATCAAATGTGGACAACAGTTGCTTGTTTGTTTTAATTTTAGCAATGAGAGACTTTTCAGTATCAAATTTCCATAATATGTAATCATCTTCATGTATTTCAGTAAGATCAGTGTTTAGAGTGACAGAATCTCCCTCCATCACTGACACTGATTCACCAAACACACCTGATGAACAAACAGATTTTACACAGATAGTAATGCTTCTGGTGGTCTACCAAGGCTGAAGTCAAGTGTAGGTTGCAAGTAATTGTGAATTGTAAAACAATGACATGAACATAACCTGAACATTATATTTATGGTGTACTTACAACATGACAAGTTGAATTCTTCTTAATATTGTCAACGCCTTCATATTTTTCATATGGGACATTCATTGATTGAAATTAAAATAATTATTACCACAGTGAAAAAAACACCTTAGAATTTCAAAGTGGCTAAATGGAGCGTTCGCTCTGGATGAAGTTACATTCACTATAGCAATTTCCATTAAAATCTGTGAAGAGCGTTACTGAAATTAAACCAAATAAATAGGAACTTACCAATCAGATACCACCCACACAAACAGAACGTAACAAACAAGTGAAACATTTCTTTCAAAAAGGCTAATGATGAATGTACTCTGACCTATATTGAAATGAGACTTATACTAGCAACCCGCCAATGTCTGAGCGAGCTGTTACTGCAGTAACCTTTAGCAGAGTGGCATAACACAGTTGAAAGCCACATAGAGTATTAATTCTCTCTTCACTTGATGGTGTGTACATATAACCAACTAAGCTGATTTAAGCATATTTTATTTTATTTTTTTGTTTAAACAATGTACATTATCAGTAATCACAGTCTATGCATGTTTATTCACTGTCTATATGTTTTGGATTTTGGAGTTGTGGATTTTGAATTGCATTTGGGTCATTGTCTTTGGAAAAGCTCATTCTATATTCACCACGTGTGTCTATTTGTCTAATTCTAATCGTGTGTTATATTTCCATTATTACTTTTATTATTTGCCCCATTTTTTTAACCACACACAGCATTTTTCAAAAGTAATTCCCTATGGTTAACATGAACAATTAGATGAGCGAAAATCATGTAAACCTTTCTTAATTTCATGTTAATCAATTATGAAATATTCTGTTTAGGGAAAAAAAAAATAGTTAATACCATACATGTCGCATTGTGACACTAGCAACACATCTTTTGAGTCAAAGTGAAAGCTGCTGTGGTTGTTTTTCTGTAGAGATGTGGTTTGATCTGGGCAAACAGCTTGTAGGTGAGAGAGGGATTCAGTGCATGTGAGTTTAGTTTGTAGGTAAAAAGTTAATCCCCTCAAAAAAAAAAAAAACAAAAAAAAAACAACGGCTTTACAATCAAATATAATTCACCAGAAACACTCAAACTGGAGTCAGTGGCCCAACTAGACTTTTGGTATTAAAGCGTTACTTGTAGTTTCAGTCATGGTCTCGTAATGGCTAAACACTCTCTGGCTCCACCTGCTACAGTAATGCCCCAACCTCATGCTATTAGTCGAGCTGGAAAATGATTGACAGATTTGAGCAGCTAGATGTAACATTACCAGTATGGGTAGATGCAGCACCAAGTTAAATCTCCACTACTATCTTTATTATTACTTACTATATTTCATAAATTACTACTATTAATTAGTATGGTTGCCGTGATTTTGCCAAGTAAGACGTGATCCTGGATCAACATCTTTTGTTGATCCTGGATCAACATTACTGTCCAAAAATATAGACTTAGCCCATTCCCTACCCCTAAACTTAACCTTACCCATTATTTATTCCTAAAATGGGATTTTCCAAAGGGAAATGATAGCTAATTAGCAAGGGTGTAAAAGTACCTAATCCTGGTCCTAAGCCTAAAACTGACATTTCCTGAAAAGTTATCCCTTAATTCTGATTGGTTGATTGGAATGTTGTTCCAGGATCAACAAGGATGTTGATCCAGGAATATGTTGTACTTGGTGAAATCACGTTCACCTAATTAGTATATCCTATATCGGTCCACCTTTTCGCATGTTTTGTCGACTTGTAATGATACCTATTGACTGCTGATCATAATACTCCTCCCCTTTTCACTAGTCAGTTTGCTGTGTTTACTTTCAGTTCAGTTCTGTATTCTTTCATGCATGCAACCCGTTTATGAGCATATCTTGTCAGAGATACATCTGTCTCCTGTGAGTTCAGTGAAAAGTGTCTGAAGCATGGCATGTGATCACTGATTATTGTTTCTGCTGAGCATGTTAGAGCATTTAATGCCAATGTTGTTGTTTTGCGTTTATCTTTTCCCATTATGTACTCCCTAATAAATTTTTACTTTTGGGTAAATTTACGTGTGGCCTCTGATTGTGTATTAACTTATAAATTATTAACAAACAAACAACAAAAAAAAACAACAACATTATTTTAGGTAAAGTAAATGTATCAATACTGTGTGCTATTTACCCCATGCTGGTGAGCCTTTTACCCCGACTTGTAAACGACTTGTATGATTTATTTTCACAAAAACTCTATTGCTCCATAAATGTTCAATACAAATGTATGGATTTTTTCTGAAATCATACACTTTGGGCACAGCGAAAATGACATTATTTTCTTAGGGGGTGCCTTTAGCCCCATTGTGCCCTATAGGTGCTTATTGGGGGAAAAAAAAAAAAAAAAAAAAAAGGAATTTTTGCTCTTGTTGTTGTTTTTTTTTTTTTTTTTTTTTTTTTTTTTTTCTCTGTTCCTTTTTACCTGAACCCATGCCTTTCTGAACAACTGGATAACCCGACTATGTATTTAATTATATAGTCTATTTCCACAAGACTACTCTCATATTAGTCATGCTACATGATATATGTGACCCTGGACCACAAAACCAGTCTTAAGTCGCTGGGGGGGCATATTTGTAGCAACAGCCAAAAATACATTGTGTGGGTCAAAATTATTGATTTTTATTTTATGCCAAAAATCATTAGGAAATTATGTAAAGATCATGTTCCATGAAGATATGTTGTAAATTTCCTACTGTAAATATATAAAAACGTAATTTTTGATTAGTAATATGCATTGGTAAGGACTTCATTTGGACAACTTTAAAGGCGATTCTCTCAACAGATTTATTTTGCACCCTCGGATTCCAGAATTTCAATAGTTGTATCTCAGCCCAACATGGTCCTATTCTAACATACCATACATCAATGGAAAGCTTATTTATTCAGCTTTCAGATGATATATTAATCTCAGTTTTAAAAAATTGACCCTTATGACTGGTTTTGTGGTCCAGGGTCACATATATATATATTTATTTATTTGGTTTACCTTGTTTTATTAATGAAAAAAAAAGTGTTAAAATTATTTCAAATAAACCTATATATGTATACGATATTTTACAAAAAAAGAACGTTGGCGAAAATAATTTTTGCATTAGAAAATGACAGGGACGTTACGTCATCGTCACTACGTCATCGCTCGATCTTCTTCAGGGAGTCTCCCGGTTATTACTTTCACTATGACTAGCGCCATCTAAGCAGAAAAACAGAGCGCTTTTATGAATCACAGTCTGCGTTCATGATGGGAAAAGTACTGAAAATGAAGCTTCTCTTTCATTTGCTGGCAGTGATCTTCTTGTTTTGTCACAATGGTAAGACCTTTATTTGCTTAATAATGACTGTACGATTAGCGATTAGGATTAGTGTTGAGATTATGGCTAGGTGGCAACAGTACAGGACTGAAAAAACAATATTTTTTGTAGACAAAGAGGGCACTATACGTTTAATGCGATGGAAAATAATTTACTTTTCTTACGTATTTTAATGAATAATATTCATTATGAAAATGGTTGTTATATAAATACACAAATAATTATATATATATATATATATATATATATATATATTTACATATTTACAATATACATATTTCTCTACTCAGAAAATATATGACATGAAGAAGAAAAACAAACAAACAAACAAAAAACACATTTTCACAGCACGATTGCACGTTTGCCTGCTCATGTTTTGTTTTTTTTCTTCAGATGTGTCAGGTGTTGAGGTAGATGAAGTGTCCATGATGGAGGGAGATTCAGTCACTCTACATGTTACTGGTACAACAACACAACAAGAAGAGATTGCATGGTATTTCAATAAAACTAAAATTGCTGAAATCAATATGGATCAGAATAAAACCTGTAAAAATCATGAGAGATTCAGAGACAGACTGAAACTGGATCATCAGACTGGATCTCTGACCATCACAAACATCACAATCACAGACTCTGGAGTTTATGATGCACAGATTAGAAGCAGCGACAAAGAAAAGATCTTTAATGTTTCAGTCAGTGGTGAGTCATTAATGAATGTATAATGCAGTTTGTATATGTGTTTATTTTTTATTTATTCATTTTTATTGTTTTTACAATGATATTCAGAAATAGCTTCTTTACCCGTATATTAATTCACATGCAGTAGGTATCTCTTTAAATTGAGGATTTGTTAATGTGTTTGAGCACAAACTGAACAGTTTTTTTTTTTTTTTTTTTTGGATCAAGAATGAGCTTGTGCAATTACATTCGTGTTTTCCCCCAAAAATATCTTCCTGCAGCTGTTGGTTGTGTTTCAGGTGTTTCTGCTGCTGAAAGAGATCAAATGAATAAAACAACAGTGAACAAGGGAGAATCTGTTACTTTAGTGCTTGGTGAATTAAAAAACTCACATGATGCGATGAAATGGTATTTTAATGACATTCTCATTGCTGTAATCAATGGAAATCAGAGTGAGATCTGTAAAGATGATGAGTGTGACGTGAGATTCAGAGACAGACTGAAGCTGGATGATCAGACTGGATCTCTGAACATCACAAACACCAGAACCACAGACTCTGGAGAATATAAACTACAGATCAACAGCAACACATTCAGCATCATTAGGACCTTCAGTGTTGCTATTATGTGTCATTGTACTAGTGGTAAGTATTAAATATTTTTGAATCAACTCAGTTACTGTTGGGTAGCAGACTGTTTACAAAAATAAAGAGCTTTGACTCAGTAACAGTTTGACTTATGTTTTTAACATGCATAGTATTACTGCACTGTTTCCTGATAAACACAGTTTCCTGTTGAGTTCAAAGTGCTGTGATCCTGTTTTAACTTATGTTGCATAATAACAGACAGATGGCGCTATTTTTTTCCAAACCAATGACCAAAGTAGAATCATGTAAGTATCAAAGATATCATTACATACTGAATGGATTATCATTCATTCTTTAGTAATAATTTCCCCCCAATTTGTTCCAGATTCAGGTCTGTCTAATGTTGCTGTAGGATTATCGGAGCTGGTGTTGGTTTTGTTGCTGGCGTTGCCCTGACGGTGGTTGTTGGTGTGTTTTACAGAAAGAAATGTGCAAATGCACAAGTGCAACAGAATGTAAGTATTACGTACAGCTGGTTTAACAAGCTATGAGATTTACTGTGCAAAAACACCTTGGAGGAACAGAGGTATGCATACATTTTTTATATTATTAGTAGTATTATTACTCAATTAATTTTTTATCTAATTTAATTATTAAACATATGATGTAACATATATGTAAACTATGAACTGTCAACTTTTTTATTTTATTTTTGTAACACCACAGAAACACCGGTGAGGCAGTGTCAGGACAATAAAAAAAACTCCTAAATAAACTAAATAGCAATTGATGTAAAATTAATGCAACTTGTTTCAGAGAGCAAATGTGTAATTAGAAAACACAATTCACAAAACACAAAACAACAATTCACAAATTTTATATGTGGTACTGGAATCATTAATGCTTCAGTTTTATTTTATTTTATTTTATTATTATTATTTTTTTTTTTTTTTTTTTTTTTTTACTGAAGTACATTTAAAATATATACATTTAAGAAATGAGCAACAGGAAAAACACAATTCTGACTCTAGTAATTTTGGTTTTGTGTCTGAAACATAAATTCCCCTCATTACTTTTGTAAATCTGTGTTTTCTTACAGGAGAATGATGCTAATAACCCTGCTCGTAATCAGCCTAATGCACCTCCAAATCAGATTCCTTTAATTGAACAGAATCCGAACGAGGCTCATGAGGCTGACGGAGATGACTAGGCTTGTTAGGATGGCAAGGTAAATTTGTGCTAAATAAAAGACAAGATATCTGCCAGTGGAGTCAGAAAAATAAAATGAATTCAAAAAGAATGCCATTTAATTTTTCCAAACCCACTGGCAGATATCTTCCTTTATTCAAACCATAAACTGAACATTTTCAGTAAACACAAAAACACAAATTGTTTACTGAATGCACAGGATTTTACTCCTCATATGCAGTCTCATACTGGAGAACACAAGTGCTATTATCAGTTTACACTACTCATACTTTAGATGTTTCTACTGGTATTGTTTGTATTATTGGTAAATTGTTATTATTGTACAGTATGGCTAAAGTTTCTGATTTAACTAACCCTTAGTCACCCACCATTATCAGAAAACAGTGGCTGGCCAACTATGAATAGCATGGCTGTTTATATCTCTACCAGTGACATCTGAACCAACACAAGCCTTCATGTGCACAGAAATTCACTGATTTATTTTAAAGTTGGTAAAATACTTTTTTGGATTGTATTGATGATGTTCAGTGCCTGTAACTGGACACATACATGACACAGGCTTTGTTAAATGTTGTTACCCTAGCCTAGCATTAAACTTGAAAAATACTTGATGTGACATTTGTCAGGAGGAATGTTACAGAACAATTCACACAAATGTGTCTCAAATTCAGAGTAGTTTGCTTCCAACAAAACATTTACAGGTAATGTACAGGTACTCACCCCCTTGTCATCCAAGATGTTCATGCCTTTCTTTCTTCAGTCGTAAAGAATTTATGTTTTTTTGAGGAAAACATTTCAGGATTTCTCTCCATACAGTGGACTTCTATGGTGTCAGTTTAAATGCAGCTTCAAAGGGCTCTAAATCATCCCAGCCGAGGAAGAAGGGTCTCATCTGGCTAAACAATTGGTTATTTTCTAAAAAAAAAAAAAATGACAATTTATATAATTTTTTAACCGGTTCATGGCAGTTAGAGTATGTCAAAAAAAACTCCCATCTTATTTTCTCTGCCAACTTCCACTTTTACCTTTTTTTGTAAAGAGCGTTTGACCTTCTTTGCATGTTCACTTTGTAAACACTGGGTCGGTACTTCTGCACCGATGTAGATTCTGCACGCAGAGCAACCCAGTCTCACGGCAGTTCGTGATTTAGTCACGTAATTTAATCTATTTATTCGTGGCAGGGACACGTTTATTTCGTTATTTTCGTAAGTCCAGCACGTTTTTTAAACTAATGCATTTCAATTGGATGCATCTTTCGTGCAACTGCACGATTCTTTCTGCCAGTCGGGCTGCAGCTGTTTAATCAACATTTATTCACGAGATCTTATCACGGATTATATATGTGCAGTGCTGCTGCTAGCCGTTTTGGTGCCCTAACCATAATTCCTTTATGATTTTAAACATAAAGACAGTTTCCCAGTCTTTTATATACCTCCTACTGTCAAAGTCAAACTTCGTAAATTGCGCAATCCAACGGACCACTGGGGGCACCATCTCTAGAGCAATTAAATACTCTGCCTGAAAGGTGCCTAATAATATATACTGAAATAATATCGGCATTATAATTATTGACTATGATTATTGATTTTTCATTAGGCTAGTTTTGGTGCCCCCTCAGCACTGCGCGTGGTGGGAGTGGCGGCGTTGTATGTTAATTATTATTTATTATTATTTCGGTCTTTTTCGGTTATTATTGCGAAGCTGGATTGCTTTGCTGTTTATTGATATTTTAAAAACTATAACGCTACATCTATCGACATTTATTTAGATGTTATCATTGTATTCATTCATTTCTTTATTTTAATAATATTATTTCGGTCTTATTACCGGTGAAATGTTACAGTAAGCCAGAACACGGGCCGAGCGGGGCTCATTCTAAGCCCATTAGCCACAATGCAATGCGGACATTGATATCAGAATCTGACAGCGATCAGCGGGTCATTAACGACACTATAGGCTATCGCATTAAGCAGCCTTTACAATATATTTAGAGTCTAAAGTTTAAAAAAAACATTGAAAAGCCCAAAGATCTGTAGGCCTCTCTGCTAAATGAATTTAACATACGTTTGTGATGCCCTTTATTTTAAGTTTCTTTTTTTTTTCCTTTTTTTGGTTCTTTTTATTTAAACTATATTGTTATTGTTAAGACATTTAATCTGTGTTTTTGTCACCAGCAATACAGTATGTTGCTCAGTTTTGTTACAGTAAGTTAAGCTCCGAATTTTTTTTAAAGTTCCAGTGAGTTTCTTCTGTTGTCCTGTTGGAGAAAAAAAATTTTTTTATTTAAATTCTTTTAATTTAATTTTTCGCGATGGTTTTTTTTTTTTTTTTTTTTTTTTTGCACAACAAAATCCGGATGACTCACGGCATTTCGTGATATAGTCACGAAATTTAATCTATTGATTCGTGTTCATGGACACGAATTTCCCTCTTTTTTCGTGTCACTCTGCACGAATTTCAATCCAATGTATTTCAATAGGAAATATCTTTCGTGCCTCCACCAAGTTTTTCTTTCTGACACTGGGGTCCACAGACGCTGTATTGTTGTCCCCCCTCCTTTTTTATTTGTTTATTTTAAGCGCTACTTTACTCAACATTTAAGTAGGAGATTTTTGTTTTTATTGCATTTTATTCTGTAGGCTACTCAAAACGATCGTCAGTGCTTCCAGATAAAAATAAAAAATAAATAAATATATTCTCCCGGTAAAATAACGAGACTGCACAGCTGTGCTACGGCCATCGCATCTAAATGTTGTCGTTTTTACTAAGAAATACAGTTTTTCCATTGGTTTGGTGTGTCAAATCTAGCAGTAAATACTACCCTACAGTACACATGAGCCTTCGACCGTTTACTATGGTAAATATGCCAGCTAAAACTGATATCATCCCGACATCCTCGTCTTTTCTCAACACATAACAGAAAAGTGTGCTTGATAATTCAACAATACGATGTTTACTATAAAATTCTTTATAATTACCATCCCTGCAATAGTTTACTTTTTAAATTTAAGGTGGACATCTCTTCATCAACGCATCATTGATGCATCTCTTCATCAATATATATATATACACACACACACACACACACACACACACACACACACACACACACCACTGTGTTTTGTATTATGGTTGTGTATATACTGTATTGCTTTGTGTCAGTTTAAGCCATTTATTGTTCTTTTAAATAATATTTGTGTCGGATGTATCCTCTGTGAGTGATATATGTTAAAAAAATAATATATCACTAATATTTTATACATATTAATATATGTATAAAATTAATATACAAAAAAAACTGAAGAAAAGAAAAGAAAAAAAAAAGAAAAAGTTTTGGATAGTGGACGCCAGCAATACCCATGATCCTCAGCCTCCGTTGCTATGGAGACGGAGCCAGCCTGCTTTGCGATTGGGTGAATTCTTGTCATTGCGCTCAAACCACTGTTCAGGTAAGGTACCGGGCTAATAATTAATGACCACGTTTTGTTTAAATCTTATAATTGATCCCTTTCTTTGCCCTTAGACTCACGTGGTTTTCATATTAGGACAACGATTAAAGCCCGACCAATGGTTTCCTCATTATCAGCGGGAAAAAAAACATGTACTTGTGAAATTAGTCTTGCTAAACGGCCTAGCAAACTTAAGTATAAGCTAACTCTCGGTTATATCAGCTTAAGGGTAACCTAGCGTGGAGCACTGCATTATTGTGTGGGTCAAGGGTGATTTTATCTCAATCATCATGACCTTATGTTTCAGTCGTATCCAAAATGAGAAAATGTGAACATTATGGAACGCTGAACACGCTCAAGCAGTGTAATGATTCATTCATACTCGACGCTGGAGGGCGCTCTTGCGCAGAAAGTACTAAAAAACTCCTAAGGTAATAACGAGTGACGTGCCAGGAAATCCCTAATATTGACAAAGGTATCCAGCTATTGCTGTAGCTCTGCTGAATAAAAACAGAAACGTTGTGACTGACGAAAGGACGAAAGACAAATATATGAAATATATGGTATGTGGTATATAAATAATGCAGTGTTTTTGACATAGCATTTATTACAGTATGGGAACTATGAAATATATTTTCTGCCTTATCCTGTGATAAAAATGGGAAAAAATACAGGAGAAAAATATAGAATACAAATTATTTGTTATTGTCCAGCAGTGTAGGTTATTTAGCCAATTAAAACTAAGATTAAAAAAAAAAGCATTATGGTATTATTACATTTGACATCTATGTCCCCTAACTTCTGATTCTGAACTGACATGAAATAACTTGGCCTAACATTACTACACATAACATTGCCTTTAAATCTGGGATGAGGAAGCCCCAGATGCACATTAGCATACAGAAAATAACAAAACATGATTTTTTTTTATTCATTTACCTTAAGTATTTATAAGAAATTCAGAATATCTCACTATAGGGGTACACTTTTTAAACCTTATTTTAACATAACTGCTCAACACTACATAATTAACATTTTCTGTTCTCCTTCCAGATCCTGTCAAATAAGTCACCTGTCCAAATCTTGTCCGAACCTGTCCGAATCTAACCGAACCCAAAGGCACTTTTAAGAGCCAAACTCTATCTATCTATCTATCTATCTATCCATCTATCTGTCTGTCTATCTTTCTATCTATCTATCTATCTATCTATAATCTATATATCTATCTATCTCTATCATTTTCTGTCTCTGTCTCTCGCAATGACAGGGGGGTCTACAAAAAAAGATTTGTCCCTTCTGTCAGGGCATTTTATTCTGTGCCCAGAAGGTCTGTTCAAATTGTAAAAAAAAACAGCCTGTGAAGCAGCGGCTCAAGAAGAAGCTTCAGCAGTTTGATGAAAAGCGAGAACAATGGGTGGTTGGCCGTAAGAGAAACCACAACATTGCATCAATCAAGGATGAAGCCATTGTCATGGTATGTATAATTTCTTATGTGACATTAAATTGTCTGGATAAATTCAGTTGTACCATTTGTGATTAATCATGCCAGTGCAAGATCAGAAAGGCATTATTATTATTATTATTATTATTGTTATCATTATTAATATTAGTATTAATACTAATACTAGTATTAATACTATAATAATAATAATAGTATTATTATAATAACAGGGGGCAGTTGTGGCCTAATGGTTAGAGAGTCAGACTTGTAATCTTCTTGTAATCAGACTTTTAACTCAAAGGTCACAGGTTCTAGTCTCGATACCAGCAGGGATTGAAGGTGGTGGGAGTGAATTACCAGCTCTCTCTCTCCACCCTCAATACCACGACTGAGGTGAGGCCCTTAAGCAAGGCACTGAACCCCCAACTGCTCCCTGGGCACCACAGCATTGGCTGCCCACTGCTCCGGGTGTGTGTTCACAGTGTGTGTTTGTTTACTACTGTGTGTGTGCACTAGAATAGGTTTAATGCAGAGCACAAATTCCAAATATGGGTCACCATACTTGACCAAACATTACAGTCCTTTCCTTTCATTCCCTTTCATCTTATTATTATTTTATTATTTCTGTTATAAAAGAACAGAAGTACAACTTAACTTTGAAGGCAACTTATCAGCTTTGAAGGCAGATGTACTGTAAATGTGATTTGGCAAGAATGTCATTTAATATACTATTTTATTTCAGTGCTAATACCCTTAAATAATCAAATCTTAGCCCTAACACATGACAGTCCTAAACTACTACAGCAAAATTGGAACACACAGCAAATATAAGTGATAGTTGGAAATTTTTGAATTAATAAAAACCGAGCATTATGACAGAATCACAGGTACAATATAATCAAACTTTCTTATTAAGGGGATGAGAAATAACAAATGGACTGCATTCATTCTACTACTTTTATAATGTACTATTCAGAGATCTTTACAATGTGCACATGCCAGCTGTAAATGTATGTGGAGCATTCACCCATTTGGCCATATTATCACAGAGGTTCTTATTTTGAATAAATCTGTGGATTGTCACTGTCCAGTTGTACAGTGGTTACACAGTCTTGCTAGTGTAGGTGCTAAACCTGAGCTACTAATGTTGCAAAAAGCTATATGATACCCTTATGGTTTCAGATGTATCTTTTTTCTATATAGAAGAATTGTTTTTGTATTTAATTTATTTTTTTTTTTTTTCAATTTATTTGCTGTTGTTTTTCTATTACTTTAAACAGCAAATACACAATGTTGTCATTGCAGCTTGAGAAACTCCATGCCATAGGATACAAGCCAGTTCTGCTTCTTGGCAAGGAGACCAAAAAGAAAAAAAATAAATGTGAAATTTTAACCCCTCGATGCACACTTTCCACCTATGCCAAGGTCTACCTTTAGAAGATAGGTTCATTTTATGAATACCTTTGTGAAGGTAAGATGCATGCACTATATTTTTTAAAGTCACAGTTCACAACTTGTGTTGAGTATGCAAAAGATTTGTATTAATGTTTTCTAACTCTTAAAGGAATGGCTCCCCCCTACAACCTATGTTAGGAGTCATCAACTCCTAACCTTCTTGACAGTAGAAACTTTGGAGAGGTTTAAATTTTTATATAACCAACACGTGTTAGCACAATACTGATTCTTTTCCCACTGTTAAAGTTTTTTAATCTTTTTCTTTTCGTAATTATCAGTCATTGTTGGCTGAATTTTAATTTTAGGGTGAGCCATCCCTTAAACAATGTTCTTATTCACTTTTTAAAAGAGAGCAAGATTTAGGGAATGATGGGAAGAGCAGTTTTCCAGTTTACCACATTTGCAGTTTGTCACCCACAAACCCACAAAATTGGACTGTATGATTCAAACAGCTTGACACTTGAAACATAGAGGTTAACCATGAGTTTGAACAGTGCCTGTTTTAAGTAAGCAAAACAGGGGCAGGAGGAGCAGGCGATCGTTACGGAGGGGCAGGAGGAACAGGCAGAGCAGGCAACCGTTACAGAGGGGCCTAAGGAGCAGATGAACAGTATGGAGGGCCAAGGTAATTAGGACAAATTGAAAAAGTACAATTTAAATTTGTAAAGGCTTAGTATTTGAACCATGTGTGACCTTAAATGAGTAGTTCACTTCCAGCACAAAAATGTACAGATAATGTACTCACCCCCTTGTCATCCAAAATGTTCATATCTTTCATTCTTCAGTTGTAAAAAAAATTATGTTTTTTAAGAAAAACATTTCAGGATTCCTCTCCATATAATGGACTTCTGTGCTGTAGTTTAAATGCAGCTTCAAAAGGCTCTAAACGATCCCAGCCAAGGAATTAGGGTCTTATCTAGTGAAACAGCCGGTTATTTTCTTTAAAAAGGTCTGCATGAAATCAGACCATATGAGCATTTAAGGTTAAAAAGTATGTAAATTGTATTTTTTTTACAATTTGTATTGTATTTCGCTAGATAAGACCCTTCTTCCTTGGCTGGGATTGTTTAGAGCCCTTTGAAGCTGCATTTAAACTGTATTTTGGAAGTTCAAACTCATGGGCACCATAGAAGTCCACTATATAGAGTTTTTTTTTCCAATGAAGAAAGAAAGACATGAACATCTTGGATGACAAGGGGGTGAGTACATTATCTGTACATTTTTGGAAGTGAACTGCTCATTTAAAGGGTCATGAAACCCCTTGTTTCAGCACCGGTCAGTTCTCACCACAGTTTTAAAAAATGCTACTGAATGTGGGCATGGTGCGCTGTGGAGGGGAGGGAGAAGAGAGACAACATACACAGCCTTAGGTTCAGACGGTTGCATTTCACTCCCATCGAGTTAAAAACACGAATAAATGCACAACCATTTGCACTCTGTATCGAAAACATCTATATGAATGTGCTGTTGCACCTCTATTAACTTTTAAAGCTTATTTTGTGACATTTATAATCCTTTTGTTAGGTTGCGTCAAGGAGCTGTAAAGACTGATTACACATACTAAACATTTGTGCCGAACTCTTAGAAAACAAAAACAAACATTATCCTTTGATCCATGAAAGTTTCTCTCAGCTAATGTAGGCAGTCTGAAGCTTCTGTCATAGCAAATCAACACATGCTGTTGTGAATAATTAAGTGAAGCATCTTCCCATAGGATAAGAATGTGCAGTCTCATAAATAATTATGAGAGACTGGCGCATCATCGAAGTACTATAGTCCTTTGCCACATCACAAACTGTGACGCCGGATGATAAAAATAGCTCAAAAAAACTCAAAATGAACCAGTTTTGTCTAATAATTAATATTAACGGATGCTAACATTGTCTTCTATGATGTGTAACACAAATACCTCTACTAAAATGTCAGAAAAAGAAGTTTAATGTACCTTTAACATTACTTGACTTCGTGTTTTTTTTTTTCCTCATACACCTTTGTGCAGGTAGGGGCTGCATGATATATCTTTTCAGCATCAACATTGCAATGTGCACATGTGAAACAGTCACATTGCAGGACACATAATGCCAAGTAGGGGAAAATAACAAACACTACATGCTATATCTTTTTTGCTGCATGATACTAAAGTAAAACCTTGTTGAAAAATCCATCATGTTATGGATAGGTGTGTTTTGAAGCATGGCTGCTGGATTGAGCTGGTCCTTAGCTGGCTATGAGCTGGTTTAAACTGGTCATGTCATCGTAGGACCAGCACATGACCAGCTAAGAACCAGCATTAACCAGCTCATGACCAGCTAAAGACCAGTTTAAACCAGCTCAAACCATCAGCCATGCTTCAAAACACACCTAATCAGCTTTTTTCAACAGGGAACTTAAACGGTTCTGAATTTCTATGCATAATCTACAAGAAAAGTGGTATTACATAATTAGATGATATCTATCTGCATTAGGGGTGTTGGAATACATTTTGGCATTAAATCGAATGCTAGAAGTTCTATTCTTATGTTTTTGGGGTTTTTTTTCATACACTGTTGTTTAGCTGTTAAAGCTTGGATAGGCAATATTAGATAAACCAGCCAGAGTAGCTAGATTTTGCAAGTATCCTATCAGGGCTCACACCATAAGCATTCACTCCGCCACAGGGAACACACGATGAATCGGCACACTCTGTGTAATACCGACGCGCACACCCCACGGCTCACACTTCTACCCCATCCAGAAGACCACCCACATGTACTACGAGAGAACCCGGAGTTATATGACGAGCTTTACGCCGACATCCTTCACAAATGCCCTCCCGAAACTACCGAAAGCCATAAATCACACCGCCCTCATGCGGGTCCCTTTAATCTCTTCAGCTCCCTTCCCCGTTCGCCCCCTGCTGGCCCCTCCCGCCCCCACCCCCATAAGTGGGTCCCTCGGAGATGCGCCCCCCTCGCTATGGATCACTCTCCCCGTCCATCTACAGACCACACACTCCCAATGGTCGTGCCATATGTTAATACTGCTAGGAACAGCGCCTCCTGCATCTGGCCGCCCTTTCAGAATTAACGATATTCGTCACCATAACCGACTAACGTGCGAGCAAACCCAGCCCCACGACAAACACCCCCCCCCAATCGCACCCCGCTCCTGTCCCGCTACCTCGCGCCCGACCACGCCAATGGACTTCCCCCCCCAATTTAAGGACACCCCCGCACAACCCGTCTCCACGCACCGCACTCCCTCCCTCACCTCTCCGCCCCCCCCTCTGCCTCTCGATTCGCCCGCCCCTACACGGTCCTCCTCCTCTTCATCTCGTCCCTTCACACCTCCCGGCCCCTTTCCCCTCCGCCCCCCACCCCCAGCCCTCCGCACTCCTCACGCCTCGTCCCCCTACATACCCCCCCCCTCCCCCCCCCCCCCCCCCCCAATCCCCCACCCGTCCCACCCGCCCCCCCCCCCACCCACCCCCCCCCCCCGTCGCCGCCCCCCCCCCCCCCCCCCCCCTCCACTCCTCCACCCTCCCCCCTCCCACCCCCCGCCACGCACCCCACCTCCCATCCCCCCCCCTCCCCCACCCCCTCCCCCTCCCCCCACTCCACCCCCCCCTCCCCCCCATCCCCCCACCCTCCTACACCCCTCCTCCCGCGCCCCTCCCCCCTCCCACACCCACCCCACCCCCCACCTCCCCCCCCCCCTCCCCCCCCCCCCATACCCCCCCCTCCCCCCCCCCCCCGCCCCCCCACACCGCCACCCCCCGCCCCGCACCCCCTCCGCCCCCCCCCTCCCCCCATCCCCCCCCCCCCCCCCCCCCACCCCCCCCCCGCCCCCCCCCCCACCCTACACTCCAATCCGCCCCCCTCCCCCCCCCCTCCCGCCCCCTCCCCAACGCCCCCACCCCACCCCGCCGCGCCACAGCTTCCACTGCGCTTCCCTCCTCCCCTCCACGCCCACCACCCCCCCCCCCCCGCCCCCCCATCCCTCCCATCCCCCCAAAACATTCCAACCTGACACGCACTCAGGGCAAACCCACTGCTTGTGCAACCACCCGTATCAAACTTTTCCCCATGTCCGTCAGTCACATGTCTGGAAAAACACCGAACATTACCCACCCAAATTCCCTCTGGGCAACTACCCACATAAATCACACTGCAGTCCTCGGGGCCCCTCTCACCATCTCTTCAGCTCCTCTACACGTTAGTCACTGCTGGTTCAGCCCCATTGTCGGTCCCTCGGAGATGCGTCCACTTGTTTATGGACTCCTTGTATTCTACAGCCAAACATCCCCAATGGGTCGCTTGCCAATGTCCATATGCTGGAACAGGCCACTGCTTATTCTAGACCTTTCAGAACAAACGATATTAGGATAATGTTAATATTTATGTCTTGCTATACAACACTATTATTTATCCACCCCTTGCATTCCCTGAACAAGTCAGCAAATAATCAGCACTTGTTAAAACAAATTGGGATTATCACAAACAGTATGGACATAAGCAAGATAACAAACACACTGGGTTAATGAATCAACATTAATTCAATCGCAATAAAAATGCAAGTACATTTCACCTATTAGTACATGTACTGCTGCACTTGTGTGATGTTGATGTATTTAAAATAATATGTTTAAGCTTTATTGTGTATATGAGTAATTTTCTTTCTCCAAAACCACTGCTTTCTTCACAGGGTCAGCCATGGGCACAGTTGATCTCAGTTGCAAAAAGAGAAAGTCAGGTATGTAAAATGTTTGTAGGGTAATTATTGGTGGTTCTGGTAACTATATATTACCATAGCTCATTAGTTAAGAAGATTCTTAAGGAATTGAATTCATTAAATTGAATTTAAAGGAGACATATTATGCTCATTTCCAGTTCTATATTTTTATTCTGATACTCCACTAGAGTAACTTTGCATGATCCACAGTTACAGAAAATCCTTGTTTATCTTAAACTGGGCCTTTTTGCAGGCACATAAGTATGTCAGAAACAAGCCATTTTAGATGGAACTATGGTTACTATTCTAATGTACGTTATATGCAGGTTCTAATTCTAATGAGCCTGCAATGTGATGTAAAATATGGAGCCAAATATAAACAGTGTGTATGCACGCACATTTACTATAAGAGAGAGGATGGCCATTTCTCATATTTTGGGGGTCTGTAGACGCACCAGGGACACATACAGTCATGGACCAAAATATTGGCACCTCTGCATTTGTCAGATAATAAATGCACTACTTCTCCCAGAAACTTGTTGTAATTATAAATTATTTGCATTGGAACATCACAAAAAGCAAATCTGAACATCTGCACAGATCTAAAAAATGTATGAACAAAATTGACGTCCTCAACTTAATATTTGTAGCACATCCTTTGTAAAAAAAAAAAAAAATAACTGAAATCAGTCACTTCCTGTAACCATCAGTAGGTTTCTTACAGCTCTCTACTGGAATTTTGGACCACTCTTCTTTTGTCAACTCCTCCAGGTCTTTCAGATTTAAAGGGTTTCTTCTCCCAACTGCTGTTTTGAGATTTCTAGACAGGTGCTCTATGGGATTTTGATCTGGACTCATTTCTGGCCACTTAAACCTGCTTGAGATATAATTATTTCTGAAGATTCTGAAAAGCTGCCAATAATTTTGTCCAGTCCATTTTTGGAGTTCTGTACAGAATGTCTCAGATTTGGCTTTTTTTTTTTCTCTGCTTTTTTGTGTTATTCCAATGCAAACAATTTGTAATGGCAATCTGAAAAAAGTAGTGCATTTATTATCTGACAGAAATGCAGGGATACCAATATTTTTGTCCATGACCAAACCAGTCATGTTAAAAAAAAAACGCACACACACACACACATTACAAAGTGCGTTTTGTCCTTTTTTTTTTTTTTTTTTTTTAATGTTTTTTCCCCTGTGTATATTTGACTCTTCTTCTATCCCACAGAGGGACCAAGGCATATGCCTAAGAGGAAAAAGCCACAAAAGAGTAAGTGCATGTAAATGCAATAATCGTTGCCTCTATCAATGTGTTCACATTGCCATTTTTTACCCCTGGTTATTTACTATAGCTTTATTCCATTGTTTATTTTTATAACTACTACAGATAATACGTCCTAACAGACAACCTATAAAATCCAGCTGGCTTAATGTGTCAAATTTGACCAAAATGCATTTCCAAGCAGTAGAGAAAGCAGTGGTGTAGTATTCTCAATTGTGAGCTGTGGCTCAGCAGTAGTATGGTTATGGTCAAGCAAGCATACCACATTGGAGCTGAGAGTAGTTTGTTTCCATGGTACAAGTTAAACCTGGTTCAACTTTTGGTTGGTGATAAACATCACTTGTCATCCTTGCAGGTCTGGTCACTAGCAGAAGTCTTCAAAGTTGTGTGTATTTTGTTCCTGCTCTAAGAAATATGTGAAATATGTTTTTGATGTTTACAGATTGCTCCTACCACACTCGTCTAGAGGCTTTCCCCATCAGGAGTGTAGTAAGAGAAAGAGTGAGAAAGGTTAGACAGCCATAAAAGAAACACATAGTGTAGACAGTATGCAGTGTAATATATGATTTAGAAACTTTCTTGTGTGTTGGCAATACATACAATACATACCATAACTGTTAGGTAGATACTTTTTTTGTGTTTAGTCTTTTTGAATTACAGATTAGGAAGGAG
>CM070028.1:44727178-44807411 GCA_036247105.1 Cirrhinus mrigala | reverse complement strand
CCAGTTGGTCCCCAATAGTGACTATGCTCACATGATAGCTGGGGCCCAGAGCTCACTATAACAGTTGGTGCCATATCTGTAGACCTTCTTGTTGCTGGATTATAAACCTTCAAACATGGTCCGAGGTTGAGGTTCAAAGGTCAGAATTTAGAAAGCAGGAGCCATGTAGAATCTTCATACTGACATATGTTACTCCCCGGGTTGAGACCTTTCCAATTATGTATTTGGTTTAGCTCTACAACAAAGTTTTAATGTTCTCATTTCATTTACACAAGCTGTCCCAGACCTGGTTTCAGAGAGCACTTTGAAGACCCAGTATATAAAAGTAAGTCTTTTGTTTGTTTATTTGTTTGTTTTTCCATTTAATGTCAAAATAGTGGCCAAAATGGGTCACCTTCAGAGTTTATACAACGACAGAAAGAGTTTTATTAGCCAATGTATTTGGTTTAGTCCTACGATAATGTTTTAATAGACATGGCTTTGCCCAGGCATACCTTCACAGAACCCTTTGTCAGATTACTCAGGGTAAAACTGACATGGCCAAACTTTTAACCTTATTTTCATGATGGTATGAGGGATCTATGTGTTCAGCCTCAACCCAAGTACTTCAGGTCTTCCCACACCCCTGTAATGCACTTTTAATTCAAAAAGGTGATTAATTTTGCTCACTATTTCTGCTCGTGAGTTCATAGTTCATTTAGCTCACTAGTTCATTAAAAGGATAAACCCCTAGAGATGACCGTGTATTTTTCATGGGGGTCCTTAAAATATGCAGAAACAACTGTAGATAAAGCAAAACAGACAAAATACAAATACACTCACATACACAGACAGAAACCCTCTGAGGTCTAGCCACTCCTCAATACAATAACTTGTTCCCCTAAAAATACCAATAAAATACTAATAAATACTAATAAAAAACTTTACATGCATTAACATGCATATACACCTTACTACACACATTACTCAAGTTTAATTACACGCAAGACCAGGTTGTTTGAAAATAAGCAAAAAGACATGCCATAAAGTTATGAATTAATAAGGCAGTGTGATGTCAAATGAAACAAGATTCCACACATAAATATGCTTAATTTATATCGCTTTTCTTTTTCCTCCAGCTATTACCTTGTATAAACCTATTACATTTTTATTTTTACAATGTAAGGAAAAGTCAAGTCACCTTCATTTATACATTGCTTTTAACAATAGTTTGTCTCAAAGCAGTTTTACAGTATTAAATAAGAAAATAGTGTGTCAGTAATGCAAAAGGACAATAGTAAACACTCAATTTTCAGTCATAGTCAGTTTATTGATTCAGTGATGTCAGTTCAGTTCAAATAGTACTGTATCTGTAAAATCAAGTTGACGATAACACTGGAAATAAATTGAAAACAATGTGTTCATCTTTGGAAATACTTTATTTCTTGCCGTTCACAACAATACCAGTGAAAATACATCACATTATGTGTATGCATATTGGTTAAACAAGCCATAAGGCTGTATTTAATAACACTGGACAAGTGGCTAGACCAAGTTATTTGTCAACTGCAATAACATACAACAAAGTAAAAAACATATTTTTTCAATTATATACTATCTAATCCATTATTCAAGTACTTAGATACATACAGGTTTTCACTAAAACCAAAAGTTTTGTAGAATGATAAACTTCTAAAATGAGTCAAAAGTATCACTTGTCATATTTAAACGATTATTGTCAATCATTTATATTAATTTAGTAACAAAATATTATTCATATTTTTATTATTTATTCATATCAGTTTATAATTTCGATTCTTATAACACATTAGCATGAGCTGTCGATCTACCAGTTCCCATTTACAACTGTGTGTTTGCGGAATAAAAATATTTGTAAATTTTTTTATTTGGTCTAAACTAAATCTAGACAGGTTTATTAAAAATGCAAATTCATTTTGCTATCAGCAGGCTTCCACACTAAGGGCATTACACAGAGCAGCACAGGACCTGACTTTGAAATATGCAGGAATTATTTATTCAATAAAATCTTTAAAAAAAAAAAAAAAAAAAAAAGTAGCGCTGTCAAACGATTAATCACATACAAAATAAAGTTTAAGTTTGGCTAATATGTGTGTGTGTACCGTGTGTAATTATTATGTATATATAAATATGCACAAATTAATGTATATATTTAATAGAAAAATGTTACTTATGCGTGTATGCAAATAATCTTGATTAATCGTTTGATCGTTTGGCTAAAAAAAAGCTACATTGTCACATGAAGCCATCATAAAAATCATTAAAAAAAAAATCATAATTAGAACTGACTTATGGTCTTAACTTCAGCAGAACTAATTTAATTTTTTTAACTGTGTAAGGACAAAACGGACAGTGACCATTTAAAATTATTTAAAAAATAATCTTTAAGAAAAAAAATCACTTTTTTTTTTTTTTTTTTACTTTAATTTTTAATTTTACTTCAATGGTGTGGTAAAATAAAGTTACACAAGAGTTATATCCTATTACACACTCATATCCCTGTAATACCTCTACCCCCATACCCCATACCCCTATATCCTACAACACCCCTCTGGAAAAAAAGGCACAGACCCTCTGCTGCTGATGCACTGCAGAATAAGAATGTGGGGAAAATGCAAGTAATGAAGAAATAACTTTTTTACATTTCAGCCTAAATGTGGTGATAGAAATAACAGCATGAGGTCACCAAAGTCATCTTCATGAATTTGCTTACCAGATTTCATGGCAATCTGCCCAATAGTCATTGTCAAAAGTTTAGCCTTGAGTTTTACACTATAGGAAAGGTCACATGGTCACCGCAATCAATGGGAGTCTCTTCTTTTCTTTTCCTTCCTTTCCTATACTAAGGTTTATGCATCTTCAAGAAACATTCATGTGCTTAATAAATTGCTTGGCAATCTACAGATACAGGCTTATTTTCAACAATACAGAATGCATTCAGATTTTAAAGTGGTTAATCAATCAGTGTAGTATCGGAAAATACACAGATACTGGGCAAGTCCATTTCCTTCAACACAGTCCTTTGTGCAGCTTCCATCTGGAGAAATACAGAAAAACAATATGAACAAGGTGTGTAAAGCATGAATAAATACACAAATAAATTATGAAGAGTAACAGTAATGGGGATTTTCCATCAACACATCTTTGATCTCTTGAAAAAGCATGGCTTGAATTAACATTGACTTTCACTACAGGCTCAAGCTGTTCCACTTCCATAATTTAGCCATGTCGAGTCAATTTAGCCTCTTTTTCCTCCGTCCAAAACTTCAACCGGCCGACAGTTTAGTGACTTGACTAGCTGACTTTGCTACAAGGTGACTGGCTGTTGGAACAGGTGCCATGCCTTATATTCTATAACCAGCATCTGAAAAGCTTCAGCCAGCTTGAGTCGAGCTGAGACAGGCCAGTTGATGTTCCTGCAATGTTCCTAATCCAGGCTTTTCCTTAATCCACCTTGATGGAACATCCCCTGGTCTATTTTTGAGAGCAAACAAACATACATATGAATAAATTAATTACCTAAATAGTGTTTTCTTCTTCATCCTCACTGGTGTCTGGACTACTGAGGCCACTTTGATCTTCTGCGTCAACATGTAGAAGGGCAGAGGCCTCAGGGCCTAAAGCAGTCTTGTACTGTTGGAGGGCCACTTGCAACCTTTCTGACACATCTGACAGTCTTCTCCTTAAGAGACAGCAAAGTCCCTCATTTCCCTTGTCTACATCTCAAAAAACAAAAGAGATACCATTAAGGACAAACAAAAAGCGTTTTGTGCTGCAGCCAATGTCTAGTAGCTTACATCTTTATTCTTCATTACAGGTGTGCTAAAGTAACACCTTGTGTAGCATTCAAGAAGTTACATCAAGATTAATTGTAGCTTTCATGTAACAGCCACAGAACAAATCTCTTAAGCCAATGCAGACTTGATACCATATTGAACAACTATAATCCCCTTTTTATTATGTGCAAGCCAAATGACCATGGCAAACAGAAGAATAACTGTTCTACTCCATCCGAGTTCTATGACTGAGACTGAAAGGTTTTTTTTTTTTTAATTCATACTTTAAATGAACAGGGTTTTTATTCAACTTACCCTCCTCAGCTATCTTGTTCTTGAGAACCACTGCCAAGCTCTGCAACCGTGTGCAGTGTTGTGCCATCTCCAACACCAAAATGCTTTTTTCCTCTTGCAATCGCATTGTCAACATCACTTGGTCATGCAGTTGTTTCTTGATTAAAATGTTTGCTAAAAATCAACAACAGTTAAATGCACACATGAGACAATCCGTTCATGAGCACAATAACACACAAACATGTACTTTTTTTAGTCAAACTGATACTAAAGAAAACTGAAAATATGTGCATAAACTAAAATGACAACACTGAATATGTTACATGCATGTCTTAGTTCAGTGTACTGTAAATAATTTCTTGTGAAGCATCTGAAAACTGACATACCACTGCCATGAACCTCCCACGGCCATATTTGAGACACAGTGCTCTCTCCAGTCAGGGAATGCTCCACCACAGCTACATCAATGTTACTGGCAGAGTCTAGTACAAGACCATTGTATTTCTTAATCTCCTGAAGAAGGAGCTTTTTGTCTTCTGCCAGCTTCCTTCGAAGGCGGTGGCGAAACTTGCTGCTGTCTACAAAGACAGGAGGTACAGGTGGAGAGGTTTGTGACAGCACTCTCTAATAAGGAAAAATATACCGCACCCAAAAAAAATTGAAAACAAACTACAGCAATTGAAGTATGTGAAAATTTCAATTTAGATTTACAAACAGGTAAAGTCCAGTGTGTAACATTTACATTCCTGGAAATAAGAATTGCTGTGCTTTAACTACTTTAGAATGGGAAGTTTTTATCTAAATACAGTCCCCTTCCACGGAAGCCACCATGTTTCTACGGTAGCCCACAACAGACAAACAAGCACTGGCTCTAACCACTAATTCCTACAGACTGGACTATTTTACATATATTTTTGGAGTAGGGTGCACACAGTAGCTTGAATATATCAACCTATTATATTCTATAGTTATACCATTCTGACGGTAAAGGGTTTGCTTCCGCTGCCTCACACTAAGGTAAAGCCCTTCAATTGACTGCTGAAGTCCTCTGTGTGTGGCGCCTTGACTGGCATTAGATGTATCTGGTGTCTCTGTAGAAATAATAGTGACAGCAAATTAACTGTTAAAACAACACAGAACCGTTTCAGTGTTTGAATTCGTATTTGTATTTAAAACTCCTTTTAATCCAACTTCACTGAACTTGGTATGTGCACTTCCTGCAGGGAAACTGAAATACCCAACATAAATGTGGCAGAAAATCTGATGGTGACATGCAGTTTGCTATAATCCATAGATGATCGGCCTATTATCTTACCTTTATCTTTATCAAAAAAAAAAATAAAAAATCAGATAGCAGTGGAAAAGGATATTTGCTGTTTCTTTTACTTACCTTTTCATGCTTACCGCCAGCTGCCCATTCCTTCGCATCAGAAAGCCACTTTACCACTTTATCTGTGCAAAGCAACTCTGCTTTTAGTTCAGCTAGCCTTGCCGTTTCATCCTGGAGTCTCTGACAAGTCTGATAAACAGTGTTATACAATAATCAGGACTTTGTATGATTCAAAACAGGCCAAGTGCACACAGCAAAAGGATACACAAAACAATTAATAGGAGACTTACCTTCACATATCTTGTGGAAAGTGACTGATGTAGAGAGAGACTTTTTTTGTGGTTCCACCCCATTGCATGCAATGTAAGCATATCCACCCGTGCTGTTTAAAGAATATAATGAGGTCATGATGCTTAATCTAAAACATACGCAAGAATATTGCAAACAATCTGATTACCTGCTTTGGACATATATTTGGCTGTCAGGGCACAAAGTGAGAGGTAGCTGTTCACTTGCTCTACCTCCTCACCGGCGGTTGTCCCTGCTCCTTCCTGGTTCCTACCGCTCCACTTAATCTATTAGTAAATGGTGGAGAAAATTACATGGGTACAATTTTCCTCAAAGGGCTTTACAATCTGTACAAGAAATGATTAAGCTAAAAGGCAACATAGTACAGTGTAACCCTTCATATCAATTTCATATTATTAATGTGCTTGTAAAAATTACAAATGTACACATGATGCAATATTATACATACTTCACACTTAGTAGCATGGGCTCGAGCATGCATCACACTGAGGAAAGGTTTCATTGTAGTCAGCTCCTGAAGAGCAGGAATGACACCAGCAGCTTTCTCCAAGTATGGCCAATATTTGCAAGCCACATCCATTGCAAAGAACTGTGCTTTGGCTGGCATGAGCTCCTTCTGAAGATACAGAGGGTAGGCAAGTATCTCCCCTCTGTACATATTAAGGGCTTTCAGAAGGAATCCGTGGTGACACACAGCAACCTCCATCCCCTCTTCATCCAATTTGGAAGCCCTCCTTGATGTCTCCCTTGCTGCTGTCCACTGGGAGTCCCCACATGTGCCTTTTCCGTGTGTCTATGACACACATACAGTAACAAACACAACAATCAAATAAAACCAATGGTGTTATACAATATATAGCATTTATTCTCTCAATTTGATTTTGGAGTAGTTGGTACGCAGAGGTAGTTGAAGTGGGATGGAAATCATGGTCAGACTTATATAGTTATATTTAAAACTTACATTTCTCACTGCTTTTTGTATGGTCTCTACAAATCTAGACACCGCACTGTCTTCAGCCACAAAGAGCCCCTCAAAAAAGCCGGGATCATCAGAGCTGAAGGAGGAAAAATGGGAAATCCATTGATTAAATATATAAAGTAAATAAATAAATCAGTAAAACGACTAGAAATAAATAAAAAGACCACCTTGTCTCTCTACGAAAGCGATACAGCTTTCTATTTCCATCAGCAGAAACAGCCAACATTTCTGGCGTGCAGGCTGGGCAGGTGAAAGGAGCACCACAGCAGAGCTGGTCTTCCTCAAATGAAGCATATGAAAAATCCAAGAAGCTGCGCTGTAGTGCATCACCATTGATTTGTCCAGTCTGGAAGATATACAGAATGAAACAGTATATGTGATGATGTCTGCTTCAGTGTTGGCCAATAACTAGTTACTAATAACTTAGTTATTGTAATAATATTACTTTTTCAGTAACTAGTAGTGTAACTAATTACTAAAATTTTAGAAACAACATTACAGTTACCATCCATAAAAAAATGGTTAGTTACTTAGTTACTTTTGATGCCTCAACACTGCTGAATCCAACTTTAAAATCCAACAAACAAATAATTCCTAGATTTATTTTCATAATTTTCACAACTCACACATGCATGTGATGTCCCCAGTGCAGCAGGCAAGCTTCAAATATGGAAAAGCTTATAATCATCAGATAGAAATATTGTGTTATATTGATTTTGTCAGGAAAAAAAAGATGACCTGAGCACTGTTGTGGAAGGATTTACTTTTCTCTGGCATTATATCCCACCTACATCCCTCTGATCAGCATGCGGTACATTATATCACTATAATTAAAAATCTTTTTGGAAAATTAAATGGTTTCTAACAAACATATGTGATTTGATAAAATACATAATGAAATATAATTGTATATAGGTAACAAAGAAATTACAATTAGCTTCAAGCTACACATGACAATAAATGAGATTAATACAACACTTCTACTTGAATGTCACTACCAATCACTATTGAGTGTCTGTAAAAACTGCAATCCAATGTGGATTTTGGCCAAATGATGAGGCAGAAATATGTTGTTCTAGAAGAATTTTATGTGGAAAATACACAGTTACAACTGCTGTGGGACGTGAAGAAAAAAGTAATGTAACTAGTAAAGTATTACTGTTGCCAGAAAGTAATAAGTAAAGTGACAATATTACTTTTGAAAAGAGTAACTAGTAATGAGTAATACATTACATTCTTTGAGTAACTAGCCCAACACTGGTCTGCTTAAGAAATTTTATGAGTAATTACACTTACTCTTCCGCCAATCTTAGTGCGATGCTCCAGCAGCTTTGCAAAGGCTCGTCTGGAGAATCCCGGAGAGATGACCTTGAGTTCCTGAAAAGAGCTCAGGAGGTCCAGTGTATAAAGTGTGGAATTAGTCACAGAGGCTGGCCAAAATCCACTCCTAAGGAGGTCCTTCAATTCAGGGGTCCACTGATGCTGGCACGTTTGACATACATATAGTGGCTGATGCAAGTCAAAACGTCCTTGGAACAAAAAAGTACATTTAAAAATTAATTTTACAACAGTTGCGTGTTTCTGCACACTGTGTCTTGATAACCATCACACTGCAGCCTTGACATCATTCAATTTCTGTCATAGTTGTGTGACACTATCACTGATTAGGGATACCATAGGAATGAATGGGAAGTGCTGTAAGCTTATAAAACTTTTTTTTTTTTTTTTTTCGGTTGAAACTCTAAAAATAGTTCAATCCAAAACTACTGTTTAGTGTAAAACATGTTGAAGATTAGCAGACAGGCTGTCGATTCAATAAATGATAAGCTATTTCCTCAAAAAAAGCTGTTTATTCAGCATAGTGAAGCCTCTCCTCCTTTGACATCTGCTCTCCTTCTCTGCACCGTAGCTTTTTTGGCTAAAGGTTGCAGGCTTGCCTTCCAGTGGCTTTGGTATCACACATCGTTTACATTTGTCAAATTCACTAAATTCTAACAGCTGTGTTAATTGGACTAACTTTTTTTGGTTTGGTTTTCTGCTCACTAATTTAGATTATTTGTAACTGGCTGCAGACACACATGAACAGCAAAATGATGGCTTTCGTGAGAACACACTATACCTTGCTCATGGATGCGATATCCATCTTCCCCTTTAATGGCATACGAGGTTGGTGGAATGGCTTCAAAAAATCCATGAATGACACATTCCCTGTTGTGGAGTGGCTGTTTCTTGTGACGTAATACATCACACTCCCCACAGAACCACTCCTCGGGAAGACACTCTGTACTCCTAGGGAGAAAATAAAAAAAAAATTCTAATATATTATTTCAGGTGAATAACTCACATAAAGTATAACACACTCAGTTTAAGCCATTCCAAATTTAGTTATACACTAGATTTAATTGTATTGTGTTTAGCACTGGCACCTTACAGCAAGAAGGTCCTAGATTTACTTTTCTTATAAATGTGGTTCCCATAAATGTGGGGTGCCCAAGTTTTATACCACCCTAAAAACACATGCATCCTAGCCTATATAGCAGGGCACTTTATTTCTGAGCAAGCCTAAGCTGGGTAATTAAAGTTTAATATTCATGAAAACCAACCCAATAACAGCAGGCTCATGGCAAAGCCAACACAATGGATGACCAACAGCCTCTTTTGCAATAAGGCATTTTAGGTGGTATGGTCTTGCTTCTTTCCAGCGATCTGAGGCTTTCTGCTGCCGAAAAGACCATGATGATGCAGAGCTTCTTTGAGGCTCAGCAGAAGGATAAGATGCCAAAATATTAGAGAGCCTCTCCATATTTTTTTCTGTAAAGAAAATATAAAATAAAGTCATAGAGGTCAATTTAGATGAGGACCAATTAAAAGTCAACTAATAAATATTTAGCATAAATACATGATTCCATGATTCAGTTCCAAACTAGCCTAAATACTTAATAAATTGTGTTCTTAATCCATTTACTGCACTGTCAGTTTTGTCTAAGCAGTTTTTCTTTAATTACACATGGTTTCTAAATTGATGTGATTTACCAAATTCCTCTTGAGGATTTAGTTTTGCTGAGGGTACAGTAAGTGGGACGTCCACACTGGATGATGAGGAGTACTCAAGAGGAGGGTGTGTAACTGTAAAACAGTACATAGAAGAATAACGTTATACTATCATTGTATTCATGTTTTATTTTTTCAACCCAAAGCTGAACAATTTGTGAAATCAGACATATTTCTGTTAAGTACTTGGTAATGTCTTCTACAACAGGATATATGCCGAATGTCACCTGACCAAACCTCAAAACAGGTATCATTGCTTCCGCTTGTCAGAGAACGTGTTAATAGCTGTACTGTATTATGGCGATATCGATGGACTTTTAAGGTAATCAGTTAAACGAGTTGGCTGTTTTTATTGTTGACATTTTTTTCGATTTTTATATATAAATGTTAGTTAAAAGGACATTGGTTAAGATCATCTTTAGTGTCTACTTTGAAGGCAACTTAAGTAAAATAGCTTCATATTTAACGAGACATATGCAAAACATGTGAACCAGAAGCAACGAGAACTGTTTAGCAGAATACGGAAGTCTGTTGTGCATAACCACTATAGTGCCACCAAAAGGTTTATGTACGTTTTAATGTCTTTTAGATATTGGAACATTTTAAACTCTAAACAATTAATTACAGTGTTCTAATTTGATTTGGTTCACCATTTACATAATTCAGACATAACCTGGAGCTGAAGCTTGCCGTCGCCCTCCTTGCCTCCCCCTTGGCTTGCCGCGCCCTAAAAGGTCCCTTCTGGAGGTCTGTGGAGGGTCTCCTTCAGAGCGTGCACGTTTCCTCTCCACAGATGATGTCTGTGTGTGTGGAGTAAAAATTTCTTGTAAGACTGATGTTGTTAAAGGTACTGGATCCAAAAGACAGGTAATTAGTGAAAGGAAAACACAACATAGTGTGTTAGTAAGGTTTTGAATGTCTTAAAATGAGCCTTGCCATAGATTATCCAAGGCTCTGTAACTCGGAGGGATGGAGCTCCATTCTTTAATAAAAAAATTCCCTCATTTACATTCACCAATGAGCATTATAAGATGTCAATTACTTAAATTTACCATGCAACATACCTGCATGACATATCCTGCACTCATCCTTCTTCTACATTCAATACATTTTTACTTTACGTTATCCCCCATTCGCATGCTCAAGTATAAAATGATTTAGGTTTATAAAAAATCTTACCATGGCTTCAGCTAGAGCATGGTCTAATTTCAGTTCAAGAGCCATGCGTTTCCCCTCTTGGTAGTGGGGATCCTGTGAGTCAGGTTTATGTTTGGTCGCCATTACAACACAAACAGATACAGACAGACTAAGGACAGACAGACTGACAAAGATGGATAAGACAGACAAGTATATAGAGACAGATAGAGAGTAAAGTTTGTGAAATAAAGAGTGAAAGATGGATAGAAATATAGTTAGTGAGACAGATGGACACAAAGGTTGCAAGAGATAGACAGATAGAGACAGATAGATAGATAGATAGACAGACAGATAGATAGATAGATAGATAGATAGATAGATAGATAGATAGATAGATAGAGTTTGGCTCTTAAAAGTGCCTTTGGGTTTGGTTAGATTCGGACAGGTTCGGACAAGTTTTGGACAGGTGACTTATTTGACAGGATCTGGAAGGAGAACAGAAAATGTTACTTATGTAGTGTTGAGTAGTTATGTTAAAATAAGGTTTAAAAAGTGTACCCCTATAGTGAGATATTCTGAATTTCTTATAAATACTTAAGGTAAACGAATAAAAAAAAATCATGTTTTGTTATTTTCTGTATGCTAATGTGCATCTGGGGCTTCCTCATCCCAGATTTAAAGGCAATGTTATGTGTAGTAATGTTAGGTCAAGTTATTTCATGTCAGTTCAGAATCAGAAGTTAGGGGACATAGATGTCAAATGTAATAATACCATAATGCTTTTTTTTTTTAATCTTAGTTTTAATTGGCTAAATAGCCTACACTGCTGGACAATAACAAATAATTTGTATTCTATATTTTATATTTTTTCTCCTGTATTTTTTCCCATTTTTATCACAGGATAAGGCAGAAAATATATTTCATAGTTCCCATACTGTAATAAATGCTATGTCAAAAACACTGCATTATTTATATACCACATACCATATATTTCATATATTTGTCTTTCGTCCTTTCATCAGTCACAACGTTTCTGTTTTTATTCAGCAGAGCTACAGCAATAGCTGGATACCTTTGTCAATATTAGGGATTTCCTGGGATTTAGTACTTTCTGCGCAAGAGCGCCCTCCAGCGTCGAGTATGAATGAATCATTACACTGCTTCAGCGTGTTTAGCGTTCCATAATGTTCACATTTTCTCATTTTGGATACGACTGAAACATAAGGTCATGATGATTGAGATAAAATCACCCTTGACCCACACAATAATGCAGTGCTCCACGCTAGGTTACCCTTAAGCTGATATAACCGAGAGTTAGCTTATACTTAAGTTTGCTAGGCCGTTTAGCCTAATTTCACAAGTATATGTTTTTTTTCCCGCTGATAATGAGGAAACCATTGGTCGGGCTTTAATCGTTGTCCTAATATGAAAACCACGTGAGTCTAAGGGCAAAGAAAGGGATCAATTATAAGATTTAAACAAAACGTGGTCATTAATTATTAGCCCGGTACCTTACCTGAACAGTGGTTTGAGCGCAATGACAAGAATTCACCCAATCACAAAGCAGGCTGGCTCCGTCTCCATAGCAACGGAGGCTGAGGATCATGGGTATTGCTGGCGTCCACTATCCAAAACTTTTTCTTTTTTTTTTCTTTTCTTTACTTTTCTTCAGTTTTTTTTTTATATATTAATTTTATACATATATTCATTTGTATAAAATATTAGTGATATATTATTTTTTAACATATATTACTCACAGAGGATACATACGACACAAATATTATTTAAAAGAACAATAAATGGCTTAAACTGACACAAAGCAATACAGTATATACACAACCAGAATACAAAACACAGTGGTGTGTGTGTGTGTGTGTGTGTGTGTGTGTGTGTGTGTGTGTATATATATATATTGATGAAGAGATGCATCAATGATGCGTTGATGAAGAGATGTCCACCTTAAATTTAAAAAGTAAACTATTGCAGGGATGGTAATTATAAAGAATTTTATAGTAAACATCGCATTGTTGAATTATCAAGCACACTTTTCTGTTATGTGTTGAGAAAAGACGAGGATGTCGGGATGATATCAGTTTTAGCTGGCATATTTACCATAGTAAACGATCGATAAGGCTCATGTGTACTGTAGGGTAGTATTTACTGCTAGATTTGACACACCAAACCGATGGAAAAACTGTATTTCTTAGTAAAAACGACAACATTTAGATGCGATGGCCGTAGCACAGCTGTGCAGTCTCGTTATTTTACCGGGAGAATATATTTATATTTTTATCTGGAAGCACTGACGATCGCTTTAAGTAGCCTACAGAATAAAATGCAATAAAAAGAAAAATCTCCTACTTAAATGTTGAGTAAAGTAGCGCTTAAAATAAATAAATAAAAAATGAGGAGGGGGGGGGGGGGGGGGGGACAATACAGCGTCTGTGGACCCCAGTGTCAGAAAGAAAAACGTGGTGGAGGCACGAAAGATATTTCCTATTGAAATACATTGGATCGAAATTCGTGCAGAGTGACACGAAAAAAGAGGGAAATTCGTGTCCATGAACACGAATCAATAGATTAAATTTCGTGACTATATCACGAAATGCCGTGAGTCATCCGGATTTTGTTGTGCAAAAAAAAAAAAAAAAAAAACCATCGCGAAAAATTAAATTAAAAGAATTTAAATAAATTTTTTTTTTCTCCAACAGGACAACAGAAGAAACGGAGCTTAACTTACTGTAGCAAAACTGAGCAACATACTGTATTGCTGGTGACAAAAACACAGATTAAATGTCTTAACAATAACAATATAGTTTAAATAAAAAGAACCAAAAAAAGGAAAAAAAAAAGAAACTTAAAATAAAGGGCAGCACAAACGTATGTTAAATTCATTTAGCAGAGAGGCCTACAGATCTTTGGGCTTTTCAATGTTTTTTTTAAACTTTAGACTCTAAATATATTGTAAAGGCTGCTTAATGCGATAGCCTATAGTGTCGTTAATGACCCGCTGATCGCTGTCAGATTCTGATATCAATGTCCGCATTGCATTGTGGCTAATGGGCTTAGAATGAGCCCCGCTCGGCCCGTGTTCTGGCTTACTGTAACATTTCACCGGTAATAAGACCGAAATAATATTATTAAAATAAAGAAATGAATGAATACAATGATAACATCTAAATAAATGTCGATAGATGTAGCGTTATAGTTTTTAAAATATCAATAAACAGCAAAGCAATCCAGCTTCGCAATAATAACCGAAAAAGACCGAAATAATAATAAATAATAATTAATATACAACGCCGCCACTCCCACCACGCGCAGTGCTGAGGGGGCACCAAAACTAGCCTAATGAAAAATCAATAATCATAGTCAATAATTATAATGCCGATATTATTTCAGTATATATTATTAGGCACCTTTCAGGCAAAGAGTATTTAATTGCTCTAGAGATGGTGCCCCCAGTGGTCCGTTGGATTGCGCAATTTGCGCAGCACCTGACCAAGTTTGATTTTGACAGTAGGAGGTATATAAAAGACTGGCAAACTGTCTTTATGTTTAAAATCATAAAGGAATTATGGTTAGGGCACCAAAATGGCTAGCAGCAGCACTGCACATATATAATCCGTGATAAGATCTCGTGAATAAATGTTGATTAAACAGCTTCTCTGCTGCAGCCCGACTGGCAGAAAGAATCGTGCAGTTGCACGAAAGATGCATCCAATTGAAATGCATTAGTTTAAAAAACGTGCTGGACTTACGAAAATAACGAAATAAACGTGTCCCTGCCACGAATAAATAGATTAAATTACGTGACTAAATCACGAACTGCCGTGAGACTGGGTTGCGCAGAGCTAGACAGGATGAGCGTTTGAGGTTAAAAAGTATGTAAATTGTATTTTATATATATATATATATATATATATAATAACCAATCATTTTGCTAGATACGACCCTTTAGAGCCCTTTGAAGCTTCATTTAAACTACATTTTGGAAGTTCAAACTCAGGGCCACCACAGAAGTCCATTATATGGAGAGAAATCCATATAATAATTTTTTTTTTACAACTGAAGACAGAAAAGCATGAACTTGAATGACAAGGAGGTGAGTAGATTATCTGTAATTTTATTTATTTATTTATTTTGTTCTGGAAGTGAACTACTTCTTTAAAGTCTCAAAAAATTTCACATGCTAGGAGCAGAAGGCTGGAAGCCATAATCCATGGCAGAGGATGCAGACAGAAAGAGGGGAACAGTCCAGACATCCAGACACTCCAAAGGGCAGAGAAAGGGAAGCACATATTTATTTGATTTGATTAAGAGGTGCTGAATATTTGATTTTATTAAGAAGTGCTCATTATTTATTTGATTTAATTTAGAGGTGCTGAATATTTGATTTTATTAAGATGTGATCATTATTTATTTGATTTAATTTAGAGGTGCTGAATATTTGATTTTAATATGAGGTGCTGAATATTTGATTTTATTAAGATGTGCTAAATATTTGATTTTATTAAGATGTGCTGAATATTTGATTTTATTAAGATGTGATCATTATTTATTTGATTTAATTTAGAGGTGCTGACTATTTGATTTTATTAAGATGTGCTAAATATTTGATTTTATTAAGATGTGCTGAATATTTGATTTTATTAAGATGTGATCATTATTTATTTGATTTAATTTAGAGGTGCTGAATATTTGATTTTATTAAGATGTGCTAAATATTTGATTTTATTAAGATGTGCTGAATATTTGATTTTATTAAGATGTGATCATTATTTATTTGATTTGATTAAGAGGTGTTGGTTTTTTGATTCTTCTTATGCTCCCTAGTTCTATTTTTTTGGATTTGTCTTTCAAATGGTGCTCACTGTAAATATATAAATTACCTTAATAGAGATGAATTGTGATTTCTGTTTATGTCTGGTATATTTTCAGGGAAGTAATTTATGTGTCAAAGCTAATATGCTAAACTCTGTGCACAGTGGACAAAACAATAAGTGGACAAAAATATTTTTATTTTCTTAGCAAAGGTGTTTTAATACACTGTTACTAAATATTGTGTGCATTGCTCTCTGGGCAGAATATTGTTAGACATTTTCCATTCTGTGTTCCTTACCATTACTTCAGAAAACACTAAAAGTGCCTTACAGTAAAACCAGTAAGTAATACAGTTTTCTTTTTGTGAAACAAAGAAAATTAACTTGATAAATCTTTGTATGTTTATGTGATAAAAATTATTAAAAACATATGATTCACTTATAATGTTTTGAATCAGTGTCTCTAAAATATTGTGTGTGTGTGTGTGTGTGTTGGTTTTTGTGGTTTACAAGGACTTTTGACCTGAATACGCACCAGCATTACAGGGACATTTGGGTTTATGAGGACAGGGACCATGTCCTTATAATTCCGGCAATGTAGAAGCTATTTTCTAAGTCCCAGGAACTCCCTCTCAAATTTTGGCGCCATGTACTAACATACCGCAAAACCCTGAAATCTTACTATACACTGTGTATCTCTGAACTCGAGAGTGCGCCCCTGTAGCCGGGACCCGGTACAACACCTGCGTCATCAAAAATTTGCATATTACACACCAGTGTAAGTTTTGAGGCCGCTGATTGGCTAGATCGGTAACATGGGCGGGAAATCGCGAAAACAAGATGGCGTCGGTGGGCGTGGCTTCAGTCCGCTTCAGCGCACAGTATCTTATAACAGGTAAGTTAATGCAATTTGCAATATTATTTCAACATTAACAATAATTTATCAATTGTAAATTAAATATATGAATGTATAGCAAACATATAAGTAAACCTATACCGTTAATATAATAAATTATGACTATTGATTAAATTTCTTGAAACCTGTTACTAGTCGGACTGATAAATAACTGGGAATTAAGATTGTAAACCGAACCACACATTTAACTACTAGGCTTTATCATAATTATATATTAAATACATATTAGTATTAGTATTAGTATTTATTTTTATATTATTTTTACAATTCGGTTTATATTATAATCGTCGTGGTCTAATCAGAGGTCAATTTCCTGTTTGGACCGGATGCAGCTGAAGGGAAGACATCTGTGCTGTAGACCTGCTAGTTTGAAGCGACTGTAATGTGAAAGGTAAGTTATACTGTTGTTTAATCGAATTTTTAAAAAGTTTATGGCTCACGTTGGCTTGTTTGTGCATGTTTTGTAAGCGCATCAGAGCTCGTTTTACAGTCTTAAAGCAGCTAGCGCATGATGCTAACGGTGCTAGCGAACATAAACTGATTGAATACAGTCAGACGAGAATCTGCGATGTCTGTCACCTTTAACTTGCTTTCATTTGCAATATAGTTTTAACTGTATTGCAAAATAGCATATCTAATATATAATAAACAAAGAGATCCAGATGTGTACGTTTTACTCCTGAATAGTAACTTGCACTATCAGTCAAAAGTTTTTGAACAGTACGATTTTTTTTTTAAAGTCTCTTCTGCTCACCAAGCCTACATTTATTTGATCCAAAATACAGCCAGAACAGCAGTAATAGCGTAATTTTTTGTATTATTTAAAGTAAGTATTTATTTGAATATTTTAAAATGTAATTGGTTCCTGTGATCACAGTTGAATTTTCAGCATCATTACTCCAATCTTTAGTGTCTCATGATCCTTCAGAAATCATTCTAATATGCTGATTTGGTGCTCAAAAGATCTCTCTCTCTCTCTCTATATTTGTGTGTGTATATATATATATATATATATATATATATATATAATATATATATATATAAATTTAAAGCATCCTTGCTAAATAAAAGTATTAATTTATGTAATCCCCCTGAAATGCTGATGAAGTAAATGAAATTAAATGCTGATCTTTCTTTTTAGCAAAGAGTCCTGGAAAAAAAATTTACCCAACTGTTTTAAATATTGATAATAATAATAATCATAAATGTTTGTTGAGCAGTAAATCAGCATATTAGAATGATTTCTGAAGGATCATGTGACACTGAAGACTGGAGTAATGATGCTGAAAATTCACCTGCACATCACAGCAAATCAATCAATTGAATCCATTTAAAATTTATTCAAACAGAAAATAGTTATTTTAAAGAGTGAACATTTCGAAATTGTACAGATTTTGCTGTACTTTGGTTTAACTAAATGCAGGTTTGGTGAGTAAAAAAAGTGTTAAAAATAAATAAAAATCTTACAGTTCAAAAAATTTTGACTGGTAGTGTATATTTCGTCCCAGTAGAACTGTCAGTCTTAATGTGAAAACAAAATTACTGAATTATCTCAAATGAAATGGAGTGGTCAGTATTATTGAGGGTATTTTTCTAAAACAGCAGACACATCAAATAATGACTGAGGTGAAAAGACGAAGAAGAAAACTCAAGCCACTGGAGGAGGCCATACAGTTTGCAATTCTGAAGGACAAACATGGGCTTGAGGGCAGATTCATCAGTGATTTTAAAGGTGAGTTAAATGTTCTGATTGATTATAGTTATAGGGTTAGTTCACTTAAAAATGGGTGTCCTACAATAATATGACCACTACATAAAATGCAATTCACCATGACAGATTCCCATTCTCTACTGACTTCCATGGTATTTATTTCCATACTGTGGATGTCAGTGGGGACCAGCATTTGATGGTGAGTAAATCATAACAGAATTTTCATTTTTGGGTGAACTATTCCTTTAAAGAACAGATTCCAGAATTGCTTAGAAACAAATGTAAACATAGATTGCCACAGTTATTTGACACTGAATTATGATTAAGTGCACAGATAAGGGAGTCATGATCACCTACAGTACAGCTAACACAAGCACTATGTCACCATAGTCTCTCTTATGCACAGAAATGCTTGAACTAGTTATTACTGAGATATTGAGTTACCTATGTCCCGGTAATAACTAGTGTCCTCATAAACCAGGCTTTTGTCAAACTAACACAACACACTGAAATTTTTCAGTCAAGTCAAACATCAAGAATATGTTATGATGGTCCTCATAAAACAGGTGTCCTCATAACACGGGTGTAAAGCTTCACACAAACTGACATACTGTAATGAACACAAATGTAATGCATAAAAAGACATTAACATTACATTGGGTAATATTTAAATATTGAAATATTAATCTGAAAAATAAATATTGTGCTTTTATTTGTATATTATCATGTTAAAAAAAAAAAAAGCAAGGTTATGAAGTCATTTTAAATCATTATTTCATTACATTAACAACTGTCTGATACAGTTATTCCTTGGATATATTTCTCACATTCTGTTGGATTGATATTGTTTTGTAGCTCTTAGAGAAAGTGTTTCTGTATGTAAAGTGTTTTTCTAATTTTCAGATAACTCCTAAGACCCAGCTGTCATCAGACACCAATGATTGTGGTGCGGCTGTGGGACTAGATGAGGTAAATGCAGTTGTGCTGCAAGAGAATGGTTATATGAAGCAAAGACGTTTGTGAGATTTAGGCTGTTAACATATTTAAACCAATGATACAAATGTCTAATTTTATGTTTCATAGACTCTTAAAGAGGTTGAACCACCCACTCTTGAAATTAACACTCTGTCCCAGTCTGAGGTGCGAGATGTGGAGAAGGTAACTTATGTCACTACTATATTACATTAATTACTTTGCTATAATTATTGATACTTAGTGGTTAAAAATGTCTTGTTCATGAAATGAAAATTTTTTCCTTTTTGTTTTTTTTTGTTTGTTTTTTTTTTTTTTTCTTTTAATGTGTTCAGTTGTCATCTGTCAGTGATCTTTCAGTGTTAATGGACTCCAGTATTTGTGCAGCTACTGAAGGATTGGAAAAGGATCATTTCCAAATCCTTTGTCTTTAAAAGAATGTTTATGTTTTTCTTTTAATTTCAGGTGACTCCTGAGAGGGACCAATTATCATTGGAGAACCAAGACCGTATTGAGAAGGATAAGGTTAAGGTAATAAAAAGAGCATTGCATAATTTTAGAAAATGTCTGGTGTAGTAAGAAATCTTCTCTGCATGACCCTGGCTTCTTTCATTATGTTTTCAGATCTCACCTGCCAAAGAACATGTTTTAAATGAGGAGCAGAGCTTTTGTGCCCCCACTGAAGCAGTCGAGGAGGTATTCACATATTTTGGTTGAATTATTTACAGTGTTTCCTATTATTTACCTATATTCTGGTAACCTGCCACAGTCTAATTCATCTGCCACAGTTTTATAATGAACCAAAAATATTTTACACTTTTCCAAAAAAAAAAAAAAGTAATGTCTTTGATATTGTGTCTTGCAGTGTCTTTGCCCATTGTTTTGGCAAAAAAACTGCAATTCAATTAAATACGTAGATTGCATGTTTCGAAGGAATAATAATAATTATAGTCAAGGTACAAGCAAATGCACATGCTTTTTTACTCGGTTTGGACACAAAAATTGTCTGGGGCTCTTTGTTTTGCTTTCATAGTACACTTTCTTCTGGTGTGCATGACCACTCTAAATTGATACCAATAACAATACAGTGCAGCTGGGTTTGCTGTTGTATGAGCAGACATTTACTTAAGGACTTGCCTTGGCAGAGGTGAGCAGATGTATTTAAGAGTTGAGGAAAATATTAAATATGCGTCCTCTCAAATGAGTCCTACAGTATTATACCTGAAATTGACAACATTACTGAGATACAGGTGTCTGTTTGGGCAAGTGCTAAAACTAAGGAACTGTACTAATTATTATTCATGAAGATAACAAGAGTAACAACGTGCTGTAAATGTTAAAACTGTTTGCACTACAAACCAGTGTGTTCATAATTAAGCTAAAACATGAAAATAATACGGTAAGACACACCAATTTGCAATATCAAGCAGCAAAACGAGCATTTTTGTGCAACTAAATATAGCTGGAAGCAAATGACACCGGAAGCCAGGCACATTAAATTTACAAATGGCCACGGCCACTCTTACAGGAAAAATATGGTTGATATGTCTGCTCATTATTTTTTGCTCTTTAAGAATTGCCAATGCTGTAAATTAATCATGAATATTTTGACAATAGGAAGTAAGTTCAGAGGAAGACGAGCTGTCAGATGAGGAATACATACCGCAGTCTGAATCAGAAAATCAGTCAGACAGTTCAGATGAATTGACAACAAAACCAAGACCAAGTTATGATCAAACTAAGCTGCTCTCACATACACTGGAAGCTGCATCCTCTAAGATTAGTGAAGCTCTCATATCAGATGTACCTACTCTGAATGTATCTAAGGGCAAAGGAAAGGGAGTCTTAAAGGCCAGAGAAGCAGCATGTATGTATGAGGAGTCTGACTTACTTTGCCGTGAGGAGCAGTTGACTGCTGTTGAGACAGACAATGAATCAGATAGTTATGGTGAATGCCACAATCCCAAAAAGCAAGGCTCAAAAGTATGCAGGTCAGCAGATGTGCTTATGTCATCACCCCGATCACACAAGGAACAAGACAGTAGTGAGAAGCATTTAAATGCCAACAGGGCAGCAGTGTTGAGAGAAGAATTGAGGGAAAGCAGTGTGGCTGAAGAAGATCAGTGTGTGCAGTCAGCAAAAATCTCATGTTCAGCAAATAGTAAGAACTACTGTTACATCTGCGGGAAACCTCAGACCAAGTTGGCACGCCATTTGAAAACTCATAAGGGTGAAGTTGAAGTTGCGCAGGCTTTGTCACTTCCAGTGCACTCGAAAGAACGTAAAGCACTGCTCCAAAAACTCAGATACAAGGGCAACTATCAGCATAACACGGATGTTTTACAGTATGGAGAGGGGGCTCTTAAAATGAAAAGGGCACCAAAAAGAGAATGTGATGCAAAGCAGTTTGTGCATTGCATGTACTGCAAGGGGATGTTTGTGCGGAAAGATCTATGGCGTCATTTGAAAAGATGTCCCTCAAAACCTGCGACAGACAGTGAAAACCAAGGGAGGACAAGAGTTTTGGGTTTGGCAACTATGGCAGAGTCTTCATTCAGTCAGCACATATCTCAAGGAGTTTGGAAAATCTTGGGCGTGATGAAGCAGGATGAAATTTCTGCTGTTGTTAAAAATGACCTGAGTATTCTTCAGCTTGCACAGTCATTCTTTAACAAACATGGAAATGATCCTAGCAAATTTGAGTACATTCGACAAAAACTTCGTGAAATTGGAAGACTGTTGTTGACATTGCGTAAAGAGTTTTCGATATACAGTCTTGAAGAAGCTGTGAAGCCTGCCAATTTTCATACACTCATTCAAGCCGTCCAGAGGGTGTCTGGCTATGATGGTGAGAGTCACTGCTACCAAACCCCAAGTCTCGCTCTGAAACTGCCGAGCACTGATGTCTGAAGACAAGGAACTGATTGCGTCAACAGAGACCTTCAAAAAACTCTACTCCTCAAAGTGGTCTGAGATGATTTCACACACTGCTTTGGTCACACTGAATGAAGCCAAATTTAATAAGCCATCAACACTTCCCTTTACCAAGGATGTACAGTGCCTTCATCAGTTCCTTGAGAAGACTGCATATACGGCATTTCACAAACTAAAAGAGACGCCCTCTCATCAAAACTACGCAGAACTGGCCAAAGCAACTCTTGCCAGAATCATTGTGTTCAACCGTAGACGCACAGGGGAGGTCTCTAAAATGCCACTGAAGGGCTTCAATGAAAGGGACGGCACTTCTCTCCATGATGATGTTGCCATGGGCCTGAGCAAGTTTGAACAGAAACTCTGCAGCCATTTTAGTCGTGTTGAGATCAGGGGGAAAAGGGGAAGAAAGGTTGCGGTTCTTCTCTCGCCTGATATGGTTGATGCCCTGACGCTGCTGGTCAGCAAGAGAAGTGAGTGTGGAGTGCTGGACACTAATGCTTTCTTGTTTGCCAGACCTAACTGCCAGAGTCACTACAGAGGCCAGGACTCCCTCAGAGTGTATGCAAGTGAATGTGGAGCTCAGAATCCACAATTTCTAAGATCAACTCATCTACGCAAGCACGTGGCTACTCTCTCACAAATCCTAAACTTGAAGAACAATGAACTAGATCAGGTTGCCGATTTCTTAGGACATGACATCCGCGTCCACCGTGACTATTACAGGCTGCCAGAAGCCACTACGCAACTTGCTAAAATATCTCAAGTTACTGCTAGCCATGGAAAAGGGCCGTCTGCCTGATCTTCAGGGCAAATCACTTGATGATATTGAAGTTGAAGGTATGTCCATCCTAGAGTAGGCAGTACAGTGTAGATCTTTTAACACTCATAGGGACATTTAAAGAAACTCTAATACGTTCACTGTGGGATGTAGTGTAATTTGTCAGGTTTCATAACTGGTGTGGTTGTGTTAGATTTCTCATGTTCTAAAACTTCTTTTTTACTTCAAGATGAGATCAATATGACTGATTCCGATGGCGATGATCATGATGAAAGTGATTCCGATGATTCTGTGGCTGGAGAGGCAGGTGCTTCTAGTAGTGCTGGTATGTCAACTAACTATATATATATATATATATATATATATATATATATATATATATATATATATATTATATATATATATATATATATATATATATACATGTTTATAACATTTTATATATTTATAGAATACACTTGTGGCCATAATTATGAGAACACTTGTATTTTCACCAGCTAAAAAAAATGGTTTTAAGTCAGTTATTTCTGTCTTTTGCTGTAATGTGTCAGTAGGAAATATCAGTTTGCATTTCCAAACATTCATTTTACCATTAATTGAAATAATCCAGTGAGATGTTTGTTTGCACAAGCAGTCGGACAGCAACCATTGCTCCACACAGAGGTCTCATCTCATCATCATCCAGTCTGTCTGGAATGACATGAAGAAACAGAACAAACTCAGATGGGCTAAATCCAGAAGGCTTCAAGAAACCTACCTGCAAAACTAGGCACAAATGCACAAGCTGCTTTAAATGCAAAGGATGGTCATCATGGATGATTTCATTTAGTTAATAGAAGTTAATTGATAAAGAAAATATATTTATGACATTATTTATGATAGCATCCTCATTTTACAGCATTTTTACACAATTGCCTAAAACGTTTAACAGTACTGTGGTTTTGCAGGTAGGTTTCTTGAAGCCTTCTGGATTTAGCCCATCTCAGTTTGTTCCATTTCTTCATGTCATTCCAGACAGACTGGATCTCTGTGTGGAGCACTGGCTGTTGTCAGACTCCTTGTTAAAACAAAAATCTCACTGGATTATTACAGTTAATGGCAAATTGAATGTTTGGAAATGTAAACTGATATTTCCTATTAACACACACTACAGCAAAAGATAAAAATAACTGACTTAAAAGCATTTTTAGCTGGTGAAATTTTGGCAACCACTGTATATTTTAGTGCAACGTTTATATCAGAATATCACTGAAATTAGGGATGTGTCAGTATTGTCTTTCTAGCCTGTACCAATAAGTTGATATTCATTTTCATGTTAAAGAGATATTTCATCTTGTATTGTGAGAATGTGTCCTCTCGTGTCAACACAGCACTCATGTGTCGTGGTGCTCTCGTGAACTAGCTCTCTGGGCCTTGAACATGGTAGTTGTGTTGGCTGTCAATGGAGGGACATGAACCTTTCAGCTTTTATTATAAATATCTTCATTTGTGTTCTGAAGTTGAGCAAAAGTCTTTGCAGGTTTGAAACAACCTGTAAACCTGTAACCTGTACAACTACTTAATGGCTTGAATTGAAAATGAATTTTCATTTTTGGGTGAACTCTCTTTAAAGCCAAAAACTGATAAATGATTGTTTGAATTTAAGTTTAAAAAATAATGTTTAGCAGGCAATATCCTTTTGAATATGTTATTTGTAATGTTTTTTCTGTTTGACTTCTGAGTTTCCTGATCATTATATAACTGATTTCTTGCAGCTGTTCAGGAGATGCCCATTGAGAAAACCTCTGTTCCTCAAGGTACCAGGGTTAAAATTACAATACTACTATCAGTGTACAGTGGAATCAAAATTGGAGACCAATCTATAAATACTTGATTTTTTTTTAATTTATATATATATATATATATTATATATATATATATATATATATATTTATATATATATATTATATATATATATATATATATATATATATATATATATATATATATATGGAACAGTAACCACTGTAGCAGGAAAGATTACAGCTAAAATTGGAGGGTTACAATTGTCAGAAATGAGTAGGAAGCGTAGAGGCCCCTGTTTTGAGTGACTTCAGCACATCTGCATAGCAGGACATCACTGGTTTCTCAGATTGCGCTGGTGTGATCTTGGTTCACTCTTCTTCCACTTTCTTCAATAGTATTCTTTTAACTGTAGGGGGTTTCGCAGCCATATTTTATTTGCCTAGGATTTTCTACAGATTTTGAGTTGGGTTTAGATCAGGACACTGGTCTGGCCATTTCACTGGACATGACATAATGTTTCCCATCTAAACTTACTCTCATCACTGTGTGAACTGTAGACCAGTTCTCCTCTATCCTCCCAACATGCTCATCAGCAAAAGGTGAGTCTAGCCTTTTCACTCTTTGTTCTGATGAGAGGTTTGGGTGAGACTTGAATGAATTACTGTCATTGTAAAGATGCAGTATTCAAGAAATCACAGATTTGGAATGATTAATTTCTCTTGCAGTGAAATTAGAGTAATGCTGCCGGTTAAATAGGGTTTGTCATTTTTATATATATATATATATATATATATATATATATATATATTATATATATATATATATATATATATATATATATATAATGCAATTAATTTATAAAATGTACTTAAAACACTGCCCTTCTACTCCTGTTAGGATAACAAATAGGACTAAGCGGTGACCTTGCCATTTAGGAAACTATAGGTCATTCTCTAATTTTGATCTCCACTGTAAGTACAAGCTAGTTACAATTTACTAAAGTTTTTTTTTTTTATTTATTTATTATTATTATTATTATTATTATTATTATTATTATTATTATTATTATTAGTATTATACAGACAATGACAGTGAAGATGAAATGGAAAACCCACGGAAAGGACGAAGAGTGTGCTGGTCAGATGCTGAAATTACGGCTGTAATGAAGCATTTTAAGGCACACATAGCCAAAGGAAAATTGGCCATGATGACTGAGTGCCAGCAGTGCAAAACTGCTGAGGATCCTGTTTTAGCAAGTCGTAGTGTGCAAAACATAAGAGATTTTGTGAGAAATCAGGGAATTAGCTTGAAAAGAAAAACTCAAAATAAGTGATGTAACATCCTGTTCTCGTTTGCCCTTTTATTAAGATAAGCACTTTCGTTGTTGTTTCAGGTATTTTTCATAGTGCAGTACTTAAGAACGTTACTCTAGAAATCTCAAAGTTTATCTTAAGGGGAGCAGTCCTGTCCTTTTGTCACTCATGTTGTTCCAAACACACATGGACCTCTTCAATGGAACAGAAAGGAGATGTTTAGCAGACTGTTTTGGTCAGTGTCATCCTCAAACATCCCTGATATTCACAACATCAACAGTTCACAACATCTTTTAAATGTTTTGCAAATGTTATCACAGCTTTGAAGTTTTGTTTACATTCTTGCCATTTTAATAATGTTTTAATAAAATTTTATTTTATTTTATTTATTTATTTTTTAAGACTCCGCAAGTGTTTTATCGTTCATGTTTTGAAATTTGTTGATGTCACTTTTCTCCCTAAAATGGCATGCCATGCTTATAAAACATGCTAAAAACTAAAAGGGGAAAAAAAAAAAAAAAAAAAAATGTTATATAAAGGTCCAATTAAATTGCTTATAAAACACATTGACACTGGTCTTTTTTGTCTTCTTAGTTCTGTTGTGTATTAAGATCAGGCACTCTTTATTCATCTTGGTCTTGGTAATGCAGCATAGTGTCATGTTTGTGTGTTGTGTATTGGCCTGTGCCAGTAATTCACATTGGTCCCTATAATGTTGGAAGACGTGCGGTTGTGTGTTGTTTAAGATCGGGCACTCTTTATTCACCTTGGTCTTGGTAATGCAGCATAGTGTCATGTTCGTGTCTTGTGTATGTACAAGTCCCTGTAAAACACATTGGTCTCTGTAATCCAGGAAATTGACATGATTTGTGTATTGTAAAATGAGTGTCCTTATAAACAGGTAGGACCCTACAAATCCCAATTATGTAATGGGCGGGAACATTTCAGGAGGGGTGTGGCTGTCCCCAAGTACCACCAAAATATCAGGTTGTCATATTATCTGTTTTATTGTGTGTAGAGGGAATTCTAAGCCAGATTCTTCATCTGCAGATTAAAACAAAATTTTTGGTAGTTTTATCATCTCTGTAGGGTATCGGGAAAGGTGTGTCCCCTTAAAACACCATACAACTGGTTTGGCATTAGAAACAACTGTTTATCAAAACCAAATCCTCCAACTTTCTTCAGTATATATAAACCAAACACAATCCAAAGCGCAGGTTCTGAACTAAACAGAAGTTTTTGTAATGATTGTAACCTCATTGCTGAGACTTTGGATTCCAAATGAATTAGTCCTTGGCCTCCCTCAGCTACAGGAAGATAAAGGATACCTGGAGGGAGCCAATGGCAACCATACCAAAAAAAATTAACAAATGCTTTTTGAATTCCAGAAAGTAATTCTTTTGGAGGATCTAGTACAGTAAATTTATGCCATAGCATTGAAGCTATTAGATTGTTAACAAACAAACATCTCCCTCTAAAAGAGCGATGTATAAGAATCCAACGCCACTTCTGAATCCTATGAATTACTTTATCAGCTAGCCCTTCCCAGTTCTTTTCTGTGTAGCAATTAGTCCCAAAATATAGACCAAGAATTTTAAAACCATCTCTGGCCCAACTACATTGTTGCGGCAGTTTAGGAGGTCCTGCACCCTGCCAGTCACCCAAAAGCAAAGATGCACATTTCTCCCAATTAATGCGTGCAGATGAAGCTTGCTGATATTTTTTTAAAGAGGTTAAAGAGAGAGAGAGAGAGAGACTTTGACTTTTAACACACTTTGTTTGTGTATTTTTTTTCCTTCATTCAAAATCTATTTTGTCTTTTTTTTTTTTTTTTTTTTTTTACATATAAAAAATAAAATATATATAAAAGACACAAAACAGAATTATACATAAATTTCCAAACATCCACTAGTGTCTGTTGCACATATACACTGATTTACACCCCAAATGCAATTAAAAGTTTCAAGGTCTTTGGTTACATTATAAAAAGCATATTCTACCTTTAACCTTGATGTTATTAAATATTTTAAAATTGTCATTACATCATTAGACTTCATGTTATTCATTTTTCCTTTACGTGAAAGCCAAATTGCCATTTTTGCCTGTCCAAACAAAAAATTCAGCAAAACATGAATTGTCTTTCTGTTTTTGCTGTATTTAGGCCCATAAAAAGCATTGGTGAAAACACCTCCCCTAAAATTCCACACCATTCCTCTAATTTGGAGAGTAAAGGCACAAGTCTACCACATTGTAAGAATAAATGAAACACCGATTCAGTCAACCCACCCATCCCTACCTGGAGATCGATGTGCGCTCTGTATCTGTTTGTAGCTATTAAACCATGCACTTGTTGTGGCAAAAATCTTTGCTTGAGGCTCTCGATCAATAAAGACAAACTGCGCAATTGCGTTTTAAGGTTTATTTCTTGCAAGAAAGGTTCACAGTCAAACAGACACAGCGCCCTGCTGAGTGTGACAAAGGAGGGAGTTATCGCCTCTGCTTTATATCTCTTTGCACACCCAAGGTTACAGACTAAAAACAGCCGGTGCTGTCATACTATATGGGAAAGACAGTAAAGCATTTCTATAGATCCTCCCTTCTCAGCATTCCCATACATATATTTATGCTTTCTCCGACCCCCCCAGGTCACCCTATGGCGCCATGGGGTCCCCAGTCACTCCCTACAGCTCAGAGGCCCCTTTTGGAGGAGTCTGATCAGTACTTTACCACCCCGTTTTCCCACACAAGTTTGTCACACAAGCATGCAAAAATCATTCATAAATGAATTTTCCCCAACACACTATTCTCCACTGAGGGTCTCCAGACCTTTTTTCAATGGGAGGTTTGTACAAGGTCCTCCAGCATCCCTTGGGGGAGGAGCCTGATCCAAAAAAAACGTACCATTTAGACTCTTTAAGTCCTTCTAAAGCACGAATGTGAGAAACTTTTACACACGTAATATAAAGAACTTTTTTTCCGGTCTTTTTAAAAGTGTCCAATTCAGGAGTCTTAAAACTGAGTAGAAACTCTTCTTTTTCTTCAAATTCTCCTACGGCTGGTACAACTTCCAATTCTGGGAAGGAGCAGTCCATTTCTCCATGGGTTGTTTCCAACAGCTGTTTTAAGTTCACTGGTAACACATCAAGAATCTCATTTAAGAGTCTTTGCACCAGTCTCACAGACTTAACACCGAGCTTAGAATTCAGTGTCTCTGCCGATATCCAGCCATCTGATGTTAAAAGACGTCCAATTTTTATAACTCCCACCTTCATTAGAGCTCTTTTCATTGATGGGCATTTTACCATTTCAGAGTCCACAGCAGAGTTATGCAGTAGGGGTTCTTCTTCATAGGTTCCGTACATCTTCAATATTCCTTTTTACACTCAGAATCTTCCAGGCTTTCAACATTGAATGGTAAAAAGATGTCAATCCATAGAGCTCAATACTATGAATGTCCATAAGAAACAGGTGCCGATCTAGTCCCATCCCTCCTGCTCTTCTGAGTAGGGCACAAGCGACATCAGACCAGCTGACGTCCACACCATAGAGAAGTCTTTTTGCTGTTTGGAGTCGAAAAGTCATTATCCTGCTTTTAATGTCCACTAGTCCTTGACCGCCCTCCAGTCTGGGTAAGAACAGAGCAGGTGCTTTTATCCAGTGTTGACCAGACCAAAAGAAGTCTATTACATGTTTTTGAATATTCTTTACAAGTTCTTCGGGAGGTTCTAGAACACTCATCTTATGCCACAAAGCTGAGGCTACAAGGTTGTTACAGATCAGGACTCTTCCCCTATATGAAAACTGGGGTAGCAGCCATTGCCATTTAGACAACCGAGCGCACACTTTCTCCACTAATCCCACCCAATTCTGTCTTTTATAATCTTCTCTCCCTAAAAACACCCTTAAATATTTAAGACCAGTTCTACTCCATTGTAGATTACCAGGAAGTATTGGGCTAATTTGGCTTAAACCACACCACAGAGCATCACTTTTTTCCCCGTTTACCTTAGCTGATGAAGCTTTACCATAAATCATTAACATATCCTTTAAAACTTCAACATCTTCAGCATTCCTTAAAACAACAGTAATATCATCAGCATAAGCTGAAAGTTTAACAGGGTCATTGGTGAAAGAACTATTTACTTGTAAACCCATTAGTTTTTCCCTTAGTTTACACAAAAGAGGTTCAATAATCTAAATCTTAATCATGCATGTGGCATTGTTATATAAAAGTTTTATCATATTGATACATGGCTCTCCAAACCCAAAGGCCTCCAATACTCTGAAGAGGTACTGATGATCAACTTGATCAAATGCTTTTTCCTGATCCAATGATAAAATTCCCACATTTGTGTTATTATACATAGCATAATCAATGACATCACGTACTAAATGTAAGTTATCACTAATACATCTGTCTTTTATACAATACGACTGGTCCTTGTGTATAATTTTATACAATATTTTGTTTAACCTATTCGCAAGACACTTTGATATAAGTTTATACTCAGTGCAGAGAATTGCCACTGGTCTCCAGTTCTTAAATAAGGTAAGATCTCCTTTTTTCGGAAGTAAAGTTAAAATAGCCCGTTGACGACTCTTAGGTAAAAAGCCTGTATGAATACATTCCTGCAACACTTCAAATAAATCAGTTCCAATTATTGTCCAAAAATGTTTATAAAACTCACTGGGAAGTCCATCTATGCCTGGAGTACGGCCCATAGAGAGTTCTGTAACAGCTTCAGTTAATTCCCCAAAAGTAAGTCCAAAATCCAAAGCATTTCTCTCTTCTTCGTTTAAACGTGGAAGATCTTTTAAAAGTTCATTTTGAGTTTGAATGTCTATGTTCTCAGCCGAATACAAGTTGGAATAAAAGTCCACTGCTAAGCGTCGCATTTCCATAGGGTCAGATGTACAATGTCCATTATTGTTTTTCAAACTGTGCATTTGATTTTCTTTTGCACTCTTGTATTCCAGGTTGAAGGAAAAAAAGAAGTAGGACCATCCATATCTCTCAATGACACAAATTTACTTCTCACAAGAGCTCCTTTAACTCTTTCATTTAAGAAGGAGCTCAGTTCCAGTTTCTTTTCAGACCACTCTTTTATGTTAGCAGAAAGATCTCCCAACATGTTCTTCTCAATGACCAAAATTTATTTTTCAAGCTTCTTTAAAGTCCGTTTCAAACACAAGGTTGAAAGAGAAGTAAATTGTAAACAAAATTCCCTAATGTGTACCTTTCCAATTTCCCACCAAAGAATAGTGTTTTCATATCTGCTTTTCTCACTTTTCCAGGCTTCCCCGAAATGTTTAAAAGATTCACAAAAAACTCTTATCTTGTAATAATTTTACATTAAAATGCCAGTAAGCACTTTGTTTCTTTGATGCCAATGTACAATTAACACTTATAAGTTTATGATCAGTAAAAGATGAAGGGATGATATATGTATTTGTCACTCTATTTTTCATATTATTTGATCAATAAAATCTATCTAGACGTGCTGCTGAAATTCTCCCATCATTCACTTTTACCCAAGTATATTGTTTTGTTAAAGGATTATTTTCCCTCCATATATCTGTAAATTTAAAAGTTTCAATGACATTAGTCAACACTTTAGGTGACTGAAAATTAGGTTCCTCTCCATTTCTATCAAGTAATGCATTGAGTGTGCAATTCCAATCACCAGCTAAAAATATTAAATCACTTTCTTGTTCTTTTAAAAACATTCCAAGTTTGTTAAAAGTATTTATTCTATCAGTCTCTTTATTTGGTGCATAAATATTCACAAAAACAAAAGAAAAACCTTTTATTTCAGCTTTAACTGCTAATAACCTTCCTGGTTCAATTTCTTTTTTGTACAGAATCTTAGCTTTGACAGATGAAGAAAAAAGAATTGCAACTCCTGCACTCAGATTTGTTCCATGGCTAAGAAAACACTAATTTCTCCACCACAGTCGCCAATCTACCTCATTAACTACATCACTATGGGTTTCTTGTAAGAAAATCACATCCAGATTTTTTAACCTGGTAAATTCTAAAACTGTGTTAGCCTTCTTCCTATCCCTCATCCCATTAACATTTAAGGATCCCACCCGTATTGTTTCCAAAAGGAGGAGAGAGAGTTGAAAGATCACAGTCAGAAAAAAAGACAATCTTGCCATAGTGATTAGTTAAAAAGTCCCCTTCTTTAGTTTCCCTTTTCCAGCATTCATTCTCTTTCGGATATCAGTGATGTGTTTCTTTATTCTAAAATATTTCTGTTGCGATAGCTCTTCAAAACTACAAACTTTCCTTGCTCTCACAACAGATGAGATAAACTTCTCCAAATCTGGAAAAAAACTCGCTGACTTAAGTACTTTTTCCTTTAGTTTCATCAAGAAACTCATTAATTTGATCCACAGTATACAAGTCCTCACTAGCCACCTTAGACATCTCTAAACTTTCTGACCACTGTTCATCATCTCTCATACTGTCTTCAGTACATTGAGACAGTCCATCCAAATCATCATCTTTTTCTACCGTTTGTACATCAGTCACATTCTCATTTTCCACCACCTTTGCAACAACATCACTTACACTGATAACAAGAGCAGCGCTGTTTCCAGCCTGCTCACTGCTCTCAGCATCATCATTGCTTTCACTCACCTGTTTGTGCCCGTTATCCTCCTGCAGCAGCCTCCGCTTCTTTGCTACTTGTTTTTTCTTCCATGTTACTGTATCTCCTGCAGTATCGGCCACAATCTCGCTAGCGTCCTTATTAGATGATATGGTTTCAGGTGTAGCCGCCGGTTGTTGTTCAATTTCCGTTTGCTTATGAGGACAAAATAGTCGTTTATGGCCCATATCGCCGCATTCAAAACATTTAAAGTGGTCCGTAGTTGCATACAACATATATGAGCCTTCACCGTGACTCACACGAAACGAAATCTCCAGCGTGCGTTCCGGTGAATTAAGAAACATTAGAACTTGTCGCCTAAAAGACAAAACATGTTTGAGCGCGGCGTTTTTACATCCTAAAGGTATATTCCTAATAGGAGTAGCGATTTGACCAAAACGACTTAACTCTTTTACAATAGCCTCATCAGAGACAAATGGCGGTATTTGAGATCGTAACTTTAGTTGCCGGGGCTGTTAACGGAGTTACGGGTACAAATGTTTCTTTGATCCACAATCCAGTTTCCGTGATCTGATTTACTAACTGCTCTGTTTTTAGGAATACGACGACTGCCTTATTCATTCGTGATGCTGAGAGAATATTTTCAAAACCTCCCACCACCACTAGAACTTCCTCTACACTCACGCCAGCCTCAGGTACACACCTGCAGCCATTACGTGGCGACAGGTGTGAGATACCCTGACTAGATACACACGCCATACCGACACGCGGCTGACGCGGCGAGTGGCTTAACACATTCAATACAATGTTAAAACCACAGTCCAGTACAATCTTAACTAAATGTGAGAAAGAAAGAGAAAAAAGAGTTGAAGATAGAAACAATTTCTCCAAGCACGCTCTATCCAACACGCTCTACTCGCACCACTACACTCGCACATGCGCAGAGAGAGAGAGCATTTAAAGTGCATTATCCTAACTCTTCACAACTTTTTACACATGAAAACAAGTCATTCTTAGGAAATATGTTTGGCATGTTTTCAGAGACCGCAAAAAACATTTGCAATATCACACTTGTAAACTGGCAGATGAAGACTGTAATACCAAGGATGAACACAAGATGACCTCATAGGATAAGGAATCTTTTTCAGGTCATTCTCACTGTATCAGAATGACTTAAAAGTATTTTGATTTGAACCCTTTCATTGATGTAACCCTTCAGTCCAAACTGGTACAGGGATACTGGTTAATGCATGTGCCCACTGGGCACCGTTCTTCTGATGGCACCAGGGTTGCGGATGCACTGGCGGCGAGGGCCTGTCATTGCTGCTTGCAGCTATATTCTTCTTTTTCTTCTTCTCCAAAATGAAGACTTTTTGAGGGCCTAAATGTGCTCAAAAACTCACAAAACTTTGCGTATGGGTCAGACCTGGCGAAAATTTACATATGATATGGTTTTCGGAAGTGGGTGTGGCAAAATGGCTCGATAGCGCCTCGAGCTGCATTTCACATACATGTACGAAACTCGGTACACGCATGTAACACACCAATACCTACAAACCCAACAGGAAGTCCGTTATATTGAATTTCCTGTATGATTTATGTGCAGCTTTTGCCATTTTAAGGCCTCGTACTTTAACAAACTCCTCCTACAGTTTTTATCCGATCATCTTCAAATTTGCTGAGTGTTATCATAAGACCTTTGCGACACTACGTTGTGAAGATCTTGAGTTTTCGTCGAGGGGCGTGTCCGTGGCGGTCTGACAAACTTCGATGTTTCGCCATTAAAAAGGAAGTTACCAAAGTTACCCAAACTTAACATGCAACATGCTACAAACACAGTAAAGCATGTTAGCAACACTTAGCTAATTTGCTAAAGCATGCTAATAATACAATGAAACTAAAAATTACTCAGGCATGCAATGTCCAATCTGCCCCAAATGTAACATGTTTGATAAGAGTCCTGGCCTGAACACATTTACATGCCAATATTCAGTTATAGTCATAGTGCCAGCTGCTGACAACAGGAAGTGACATATTTAATACTGTTATGGATGCCTAGCAACATATTAAAAAGTATCAACAAGTGTTAAATAGGGTAGCAACATGCTAGAAACATGCTAAAATATGTTAGCAACACTTAGCTAAGTGTTAAAGCATGCTATTAATGCAATGAAACAGGAAGTTACTGTAACTCAGGCATGCAATGTCCAATCTGCCCCAAACTTAACATGTTTGATAAGAGTCCTGGCCTGAACACATTTACGTGCCAATATTCAGTTAATGAATCTCTTAATGAAAAGTCTCTAATATACTTTGATTAAAAAATCTCAATGGTTTTGTAAAACAACACCCTTTTTACCTTGCCAAAATCAGCTCTGCAATAATCATCTCTTTCTAAGCGGTTGTTCCTTTAAATGCAAATGAGCTCTGCTCACTCCGCCCCTCTCTTCTCTCTGTGGAAAGACGGTCTTGTTTACATTAGCCGCATTTAGCAGTGTTCAGCTGTGTTCAGCCACGTTTAGCCGCTAAACTTCGTAACTACCACGTTATAAGGAAAGGCGATCGCAAGGATTCATAAAAAAACGCTTATACACACTTCTGCTGTAAGTGAAGCTGGATCATGAATGATTTGCGCGAACATAGACGGACATATGTAGATCGGGAGGCGCATTCCCTTCACAAACAAACGTAATCTACTGCATCTTCAGCAGCTGAGATGTCGGGAGTAAATGACGACCAGTATGTTCATTATTACATCCAGCAACACAACACCTTAATCGCTCAATCAGAGATATTCTTGTCTAACTTACATCCCTGCTCTGGCATCAAAACATGGAAAGTTACTGGACTGTGACAGCTGGTCTAAGGTAAGATGCTCATGTCAATCAACTATTGTGGGAGCGGCCTCTGTGGGTGTGACGGCACACCGACAGGCATCTGAGAACAGCTCGATTTGAAAAAGAGGAAATTATTTTTACAGATTAATTAAAAACCACTGCATGGATTTTTATCATTAAAGGGGAGATTTGTACATACACTGCCAACACACATTAATGTTTAAACAACATGAAAAAGTGAACTTAGCATCCGATGACCCCTTTAACACTGTGATGGACTATTAAAAGCACAGCAAAATATGCCATATTGTGCTAAACATGCTAGAAACACTAAGTGTTAATGCATGCTATTAATGCCACGAAAGAGGAAGTTGTTGTAACTCAGCAACACAATGTCCGATCTGCCCCAAGCTTCACACGTTCAATAAGGGTGCGAGGGCCCTTTCATCGCTGCTTGCAGCTTTAATTTCAATTGTATTTATTTATGCTTTTGCTAATTTATTAGCTTGTTCATATTTTATTACTGACTGTTTACTTGCCCTTAACAATGTAATGTTTGATATTTATGTTAGTCGTTTATTAGTTTTTTCTTTTTTTTTTTTTTAATCATAGGCAAAAGTTCCTCTTAGGCCTTAGTATTCTGTAGGCTGCCGATTTATGCTCATGTTATTCAGCTACAACAGAAAGCTTTGTGAAAATACAGAATAAAAATGTTTGACCTCATTTTTTATAGACGTTTTAATATTGGAATCAAAACTAGGAATCGTTAAGAATCGGGATCGATAAGCAGAATCGGAAGCGATAAAAAATTTAAACGATACCCAACCCTAGGCAAGAGAGAGGAACACAGTACACACACACACAAAGGAAGCACAATTGTTACACAAATCATACAAAATAAAAATAAATAGTAATAATAAAATACAAATATATAAAAATAAACTCTTAAAGTCCCTATGGACATAACACTAGAGACTAGAGGATCACAGAGACATAAGGTGGGCTCTTTTGACCCGAGATTCCTAGCATTATTGTTTCATATGTGAATACTTATTTTGAACACTAGATGGCTCTCTGTGCTCTGGTTATACATACTTTCTATTAAATTAACACCATGATAGGCAAAATGCGACCAGAAAAGCTGGTATAATCTAATGTGGACAGATAATTAACTGAATCAGAGAGCCAAACATGAAAATATTCCAAGTGGATCATACAATTTACATCATTTCTACAAATTGTATTCTTTGCATTGTATTTCTTGTTAACAGTAGTAATAAGCAAAACATGATCTGTTACAATAAAATTTAGTGTTTGCATAGTTTTCAATAAATGTTAATGATATTCTGTCTATCACCTCATGCAAGTTTTCCTTTGATGTGTGGCCACACCTACCAGTGTCATACTGCATCAGCCAAAACCATTTTTATTTTAGGTTTTGACCTAATTTGTTTGAACTATGGACAAAGGCCCTTTTATGCTTAAAAAAACAAAAACAAAAAAGGTTTGCTAGCATTGTTTAGGTAGGTTCTTTTCAAACCTGAAAACCAAATGCATCAAACATAAATCATAAAGTATAATTCATACATTGCATATATTCTGCATAAAAAAAAAAAAAAAAAAAAAAAAAAAAAACAGGACATGACCTTTAAACAGGACATAGTTCTGCTAAGAAAGAAGTCTTGAGCTGGAAATAACGACTAAAACTAGCACTGTTTAACTGCAGTGCCATTGCATGTCATGATATTAGATCATGATGCATATGCCCACAAATTATATGATATTTTCATATTTTACAGTAATATCTGGGCTTGATTTGAGACCTTTTTGTCAAACATCAGCATTGATGAGTTCAGTATTATGTAGTAAAGTGGTTTCTATTTAGAGCAGAAGTTGACAGTTTCATGTGAACAAGAATGGAAAAAATACCTTTAACCACATGTGATTGACAGACAGTTTTCACACCTCAAACACTCACAAACAGACATCAAACACAAAGGGCCAGCAGTAAGCGCATTCTCATGCATGAGCTGTTTGTCTACCAGCAGATCTAACCGCATTTCTGTAGAGATGTAAATAATCAATACCACAGTGGGATCTCCATTACTTTTCTTGAAATTTTGATTTTAAGAGTAAAAAATAAAAATGCTCCAATGTGGTATAAGAGTTGCATCATCCATTAGAGGTCCTTGTTTTACAAGGTAAAGTCTTTTGAAGTTTTAGGAGACCAGATGCAACATGGTGATTTTCACAATCTCAAAACTAACCCACTGACTCAGAATCTGAAGTCGTTGCAGGAGGTTCGTAGTGAAAATGATTATACAATCTAGTTCTTGTACTAAGAAAACATTGACGTCATCTTCTTGTCATTATTGGTGCATAATCCACATGACTCTCCTCTGTAGCTTTCTGTAAAAATGCATAACAAAAATTATAATAAGAAGAATAAATTATGTACTGTGATTACATAACTTTTAAAAGTAACTTTTAGAAACATCAGACGGTGCTCGTGTGTAAGAATTAAGTTTTGTTTTGGCAAATCATAATTCTGATATAAAACATTTTATAATGATATAAACTGCGACCCTAATCAAAATGAGTATGTCATCATTTCAACTTTTATGACTCAAACATCATCATTTAGACTTAGTATGTCATAACGACGATGTTTACATCATAATTATGATTTTTCATCTAATTATTATTACTTACCAACAAACATAATTTCAATTTTTCTAACACAAGCACACACCCTGATCTACATCTGACTCTCTGTTGAAATTATACAACTACACTTAACAAATGAACAATAAAATATCTTACCGATTCCTGTGTGTTTCTTTTGTAGAATGTCGTCTCCGTGTAAGTGACCTCTTCTGTACAAGTCTCAACTGTTTCAACAATAGTATGCATTAAAACAACTAAACTCAATAGACAACTAGATGTGCTTCTTCACAACATATGTGTTATTATTATGTCTTTAAAATTTAAAGACACAGTTTTTAAAAATTCTGAGCAGTTTTGAGATATTTTGTGATATTTTGTGCTTTTTTTGTGTTCCATAGACACAGTTTACAAAAGAAACATCACATAATGAAAATAAGTTGTCACAGAATAAAGAATATGATAGTAACTCAATTTTGACAAAAATGTCAGATCTTACAATTCCAAGGCAGAGAAATGGCTTTAATAAAGTTAATACAATTAATGCATTTTTCCACACACAAAAAGTTTTTAAAAGAGTATGTGTTTATCATAAAATTTAGAGACGTTCTTTACACATATATCGACCCCGTTGGGATGTTTAATCTCAAACGTCATTTACATTCTTCGCATTTAATCAACATTTAAGCTTAACTAGCACAATAAAAGTCATCATTCATTAAGATTTAAATTTGAGTGGCAACTGCATCTTTACAGCTGTAAGATCATGTTAGAATGGATTTTTTTAATTTGTTAATTTTTAATTAAAATCAAACATTTATGTTTGTGTATTTCCTGTATTTTTATAATCTATTTTTGTGCAATTGAGACGAATAAAGAGCGTCACTCAGTATCATATGAGTGTGATCTACAGAAATAGTCAATAATTACGCATATTAGTTTAGTTTCATATCCAATAACTACACAATTGTGAGATTAATTTGAATTAAATGATAAATAGGGCCATCAGTTTAGTAAAATATTTCCAGCAAATTTTCAAAGTATTATTTGTCATATTACGTTTTTAAAAGCAGTAGGTAACACTTGCCTTCTTGATCAGTTTTTCTATATTTCCTGCAGATCCAGAAGATCACGATTGCAGCGACAAACAACAGAGATCCAGCAACAGCTGCAGAGATCAGTACTTTCAGAGAGACTGAGACTGGAGGAGAGTAAAAACGAGATTAGTCAATAACGTAAGTGACTTAATCAGTCTGATCTACAACAGAAGACGGAGATCAAGTCAGTAAGTAAACACATATATCACTGCTGCTGTACCTGCACATGGTTGACAGAGTTTGCTGATGTCCAGATGTTGAGTCTGATTAGTTGAGTCTGAATTGTTGATCACACAGCTGTAGGTGTTTTTATCCTGATATTCCACCTCCAGAGGTAGAGAGAGACTGATGCTGAGATCAGACACACTGATGCTGTACAATAAACTGTTTCCTTTGTACCAGGAGAGACTCACATTACTGAAATTCACCACTGAACACAACAACGAACAGTTCTGCTGTGATGACGATGATGAACATTGTGAAGAGTTACTGCTGATGACAGGAACAGGCAGACGAGCTGAAGACAAGAGAGAATGAGCATAAATATGAACCCAACAATCATATATTATACAATTATATTCATTGTTATTGTGAATCGGTGTAATGGATTTTGTGTTGAGTGAGTGTTTAGTGTGTTGACGATCACTTAATGTGTCTGTCATCTCAAAATATAAAATGATTCAATGTATAAATATGCAAATAGAATATATGCTTGTTTCTCACCATAGACAGAAACACTGAATGTTTTTGATGACTGTTTTTTCCCACTAATTTCTAGTTTATAAAGTCCAGAATGTTTAGTTGTGATGTTTGTGATGGTCAGAGATCCGGTTTGATTGTCCAGCTTCAGTCGGTCTATGAATCTCCCATCAGCACCATTAAATGTGTAAAAGATTTGTTTCTTTTTCTTCATTTTAGCTATGAAAGACGTTTCATTTCCAAATTTCCATAGTATATCGTCGTCTTTGTGTATTTCAGTAACATCAATATCTAGAGTGACTGAATCTCCCTCCATCACTGACACTGACTCACCAAACGCACCTGGAGGACAGATTTAACACAGATTAAGGCTTCCAATTGCTTTACAAAGCAAAATAAGTTGTATCGTTTACATGTAAAGTTGGGAACATCCAGAAAAACAGCAGAGACACAAAGCAAAATGAAATGTGAGATATATGAATGGATAGATGTGTGAGAGCCACACATTTTGGGTGAGTTGCACCAATAAGGATTAAAGTAAATATATTATTTTATTGCTGTATATCACTGCCATATGGACATTCCTTTGGCACAGATACATAAATGTGTTAAACATCAACTGCGTTTATCAACTGCTACTGTAAACTCTTAACCGCTACCGTAACTAGAATCAAGCAGACAGAGAAAACACTGCAGTCGCGCTTATAGATTGCCTGGAAATATATTTATATTATCAATTAATGAAGTAATATGGTATAATTTATGAGAGTGACTTCTTACACGAGAACTATTATTATTATTATTATGATCCACACACAACAAATGATCCAACACAAATAATACATTTGATTTTCATACAGAATATTTCAGGCTATTTAATACACTAAAACCAAAACAAAACAAAACAAACAAACAAACAAAAAAACATAAAGGCATTTACCCCCTAGATATAAACTCAAAGCAACAACTCTGGCAGTATATGCAACTTCCTTAAGAAGTTTAAAGTAGCAGAAGTCAAAGTAATCTATTTTAGTTGTAAAGGAATACAATCAAATGATCAAAATGATGATTCATATATAAGCCTGCTTATTTTAAAATTTGCTGCAACAGATTTATCAGCTAAACCTTAGCTCACAACACATCCTTAATCTTAAATTTGTTTAAAAGTTGTCTGTTGTTAAAAGTTGTCAATGTACAACATTAATTAAACAAATAAATGCTAATTATTACACAAGTTTAATTGTGCTGAATATATATATATTTTTTTTAATGTATTAATGCATTTTGACTAATGGATTTCCATATACATAAAAAAGGCCTGCTGTTAAAAAAAAAAAAAAAGGTTTTGCCTTTTCTCGGCCTGCATTACATTCACTGTAGAGATTTCCATTATTTATCATGACTTTTAACATTTTATTTTCTAGAAAACTTTTCCTTTCTAGATCTGGAAATTGCTATTTAAAATTCTGAACAAAGACTGAAGTAGGTATTTTTCACATTCTTTATGATTCATCTCGCACAGACAGCAGCCGAAGAAAATAATCTAATTTGAGTAGCTGCAGCCTTATTACTCTGAAGTGGAAAATAAATAAAAAATAAATACATAAAAATAAGCCATAAAAATATTTTATAACTTACCAATCTGACAACACCAGCACAAACAGAACAAAACAAACATGCAAAACATTTTCTTCAGTCGTCCTTTGTCTGATTGAATAAAACCACCTGCTAAACCAACAGCAGAACTGTAAATGTGTTGTGTGAATCCTCCTACGACAGAGTTTGACCCTCCTAGTTCACACCCCGCATTTGCATGATATTATAATTCATCTGGCTGTTATGAAAACTTTAACTGTTCTTAATGGGTGAAATATCCTTTATTTTTTCGTATTTAACTTGCTTTTTGTAGGGACAAAATCACTGGGGTGATTTTAAAAGGTACACCTCTGTACCCTTAAACGTGCATATTAGTATCTAAAGTTTATATATTACTACAAAACTGAACAAGATCTTCTTTTTTTTTTTTTTTTGCAAAATACAATTAATTGAATTGTAAATCTGTTCTTTGTACTTTTGTCAGTTAAATGAAGGTGAATAAGAATGAATAAATTACTTTATTTGCATTTTACCAAAAATAATAATAATAATAATAATAATAATAATAATAATAATAATTGAAGATCTTGTAAAACCTAACTGTAGTGATTTTCAAATTATGTATATTTATTCTAAATTTTAGTGAACCAAAGTACATAGATAAAATCATCTGTCACCTCTGTACCTGTGTTACTGAAGTTCAGCTTTTGAGTCAAACTGAAAGCTGCTGTGGTTGGTTTTCTACAGACATGGTTTGATCTGATGGGTGGACAAGCATCTTGTAGGTGAGTGTGGGCATGCATTGCATCTGTGTTTAGTTTGTAGGTGAAGAGCTTCTTCCTGTTCTGCTACTATGAGCAGCTTTTTAAGACTCACTAAACTGCTGAGGAAAAAAAAAAAAAAAAACTAAACACAAAAATGAGAAACTGTCTGACACTGAGGGAGAAACAATAACAAAATGATCATATTTAACTTATCAAAAATTTAGAATGCTTTCTTTCTTTCTTTCTGTCTTTCTTTCTTTTAATTTCCAGTTGTGAGGGGGGAAACAACAACAGCAACAAAAACAACAAACTCTGTCAAGGCTTGTTTGGAAGGAGAGGGTTGAAGTGTGCATCTATCAAACTGGTATTTATTAAATGCGACAGGAGCAACGCAATGACTACGCAAAATTAAAAGTCCTTGAATAACTTCAACATAATAGGCCTGAACTCAACAGAACACACAGAAGTAGGTGGAGCCTGAGAATCTGTTGTTATAGTGGAGCTAGTGAATCTGAAGACTGAAGCGGAGCCACAGGACGTGGAGACCAAATTTGAGAAATGAAGGACCAGAGTTGAAACAGAGGAATGATGTAGCCATTGGAGTCAACCCTGATAGCACAAAACATCTTGGAGACGTATATTTGAAGTCTGCATTTACATCTGCAAGATGTATTTTTTACGTAGTTTGCTCATCTGCAATACGTCTATTGGACGTTTCCTACCAGATATCAAAGAGATGTCAATAAGATGTCTTTAAGATGTTTAAGATTTAGAATGTATGTAAAACTTTATCATTTATCTTTAACAGACATCTTCCAGACATACGTGTGCTATCTGGGAATGAAATGAAGGGCCCAAGTGCAGCCGGGTGGGGGAAAAATCGATTCACATATGAATCGCAATTTAGTCTTCTAGCAATTTGCATCGATTCACAAATTTCAAAAATCGATTTTCTAGTTAATCTAATGATAATAATAATAATAATAATAATAATAATAATAATAATAATAATAATAACAACATCATGTTGTCGGAACAAAACAGCAACTGCAATGTAGAAGGAAAAACAAATACATCCTGTGCCATTTTCAGCGAGGGCAAGTGTTATTAAAAAAAAAAAATATATATATATATATATATATATTAAAAAATATATATTATATTAATTATTGATCTTTTGTTATTTTGGGAAGTAGGAATGTGCCCAAATAATGAATCCGTATTTCAGAAATGCACAGAAAACAGCTGCTTGCTAGCAGTAGCCTATTAGATTAGAGTACACACTATATATTGCACTTGCCACATAAACAGAGTAAGGAGACTGATAGGACGATGGCGAATGATTAGCTAATCTTGAGCACCACTGACAAACATATAATCTTACAATATGTGGTAAAGCCTACTGCTGCTCTGTGTGATCGTGAATCTCAAAAGTGAAAGTAAAACGAAAGCATGCAATAAAAGAAATCGGTTTCAATACCCCATATATTAATAACAAATCCCTGATGCCTGCAATGTATATACAGTTTAATTACCCAACAATAAAATTGGGAGAAAAAGCACTGAAATATATTTTCTCCTCCCGTTGCATATTTAGCTGATTATATGCCATTTCCTTTCTGAACACTGTATGATCGGGTTCAGATACATCCCTAATGGGAAGTGTAAAATTATCACAAGATTATCTATTAGACTTTTATCATTTAGTAATTCAGTGTATTTTCCTTTGAGAAATGTTGTAAGCTGCTGTTATTCAAAAGCCACCAGATGGCACCACTAGATGAACCACTAAATGAAATTGCTGACAGCACAGAGGTGTAAATATCAAAGAGTCAAAGATTTTGGCAAAATTGATTATCTGACAATCAATAATAATAATAATAATAATAATAATAATAATAATAATAATAATACTATGTATTTAGCAATACAGCTTCAGGTCGGTCTTTAGGTCTTATGGCAGAAATATGTGTTGTTTTTCTGCTGGTGTGATTTACTATCATCACAATAACTTTATACATTCAGTACAAAACAGATGATTTCAACATTTAGGGTGCGAAAAGAAACTTTGAAAGGTGTGGTGAAAAGGTTGCATTTGAATCAGTTGTTTCTTTACACGCTCCTGCCCCCTGTTGGTCAGAACAGTGTAATACAGTGGAAACCCAAACATCATTAAAAAACAAAAAACAAAAAACAAACAAAAAAAAAAAAAAACACAAAAAAAACAATCATTATATATATATATATATATATATATATATATATATATATATATATATATATATATATATATATATATATATATATAATAAAGCTGTAATGTATTCAAGGCAATTATCAGATAATCTGCAACCATTATTGTACATGTGCTTTTTTTATTACATTGTAGGACTTTTTTATTATTATTATTTGTTGTACTGAGAGCTTGGATAAGCAGGTCAAACACTTTATTTTTTATTATACAAATGCGTCATTAAATGTCTAGAACTGGGATGCCCGAACTCGGTCCTGGAGGGCCGGTGTCCTACGGAGTTTAGCTCCAACCCCAATTAGACACACCTGAACATAGCTAATCTGAACTAATCAAGCTCTTAAACCGGGCTCACACTATAGGATTTTTAAAATCCTAACCGATTATGAAATCTGGTTGCAGCGCACACATAAAGCCAGATATTATTAAGATTATTATGATGGAGGGAGCGCCTCACGTGATCTTACGCAACAGATCGTCATTTCAGCAACTAATGTTTACAAATGTTAGTTAAGGTGCGTGCAGCTTTATGCACTCACCCCGTATGTAACTGAGACGATTTCACTCCAGAGCTTTCCTTGCTCCATGTGGTTGTGGTATGTTTTCAACATATTATACAAACAGTGTTACTACAAAAACATCAGAAGCAGTTTCATCCATCTCCACTATCCAATGGACCGTACAGCAGCTGTTTTTTTGGTTGCACATTGGCTGTTGTGAAAGTACTGATGTAATCATAGCCGTGATCATCCCGATTTAAAATCCTGAATATCAAACATGTTTAATATGATCGTGGCGGCCCCAATTTGTGTGAGAGCAGTTCGGGAGGTGCAAGATGAACGTCTTGCATTACCAGATCGAGGTGCTCGGCAAGATTTTTGTTCCGATTCTCGGGAGGGCAAAATCGGGATAAAAATCCTGTACTTTCCGGAAGGTGTGTTGAGGCAAGTTGGAGCTAAACTCTGCAGGAAACCGGCCCTTGAGGACAGAGTTTGGGGACCCTGGTCTAGCAATGTATAAAACTGATCCGAGATCAGGTAAAATCCATGTTAAGATAGACACTGAGTGAGTTCTCAGAGATCATCACCCCCTAGTGCCGAACCACTGAAATTTCGAAACAGTTATGACTAAACCTAGTTTACTAAAATCACGTGACTTTGACAGTCTAATTGCGTGCTCAGCATGACTGGAAATGATTCACAAAGGTGTCAAAACTGCATCTATTTATATCACACTGTGTGGGGCAAAAGTAGCGCTATTATTAGAGAGATGTGATTTTCTGCTTTCCATACCAGAGAACAATGATGTGATTGTGCAGAATTTTCAGCAGAGCTTATCCAACAGAGCTTATCGCGTGTGATACACTCTATACCACTATGCAGTCTATTTATTTATTTATTTATTTATTTATTTATTATTAACAGGCGTAGACTAAATGACAGAGAAGAGTGAGAGTTGGGGCCAGTATTGAATAGGCTAAAGTTCTATGCGAGTTAGAAAAGCTAGAAAATAGAACTTTAAGCTGAGTTTCTGAATTATATGCTATTTGTGAAGCACTAAGTTAAACTAATACATAGAGCAGCAAAATTCAAGACATAACAATTAGAGTGCGGGTAAAAAAATAATAATAAAAAAATAAAAAGAGGCAAACCAGAGTCAGTAGAAAAAACATCCTGGCAGAAAATGAATGTAAACTAAAGTGGTGTGAGTCAGGGCCCACAGAGGTTTAACATTTATTTTATTCCAGTAGATTTGGTATTTCATCATCGTTTTGAGGCGAAATTTGCGTACACGTGCTCCTCCTTTGAATTCTGCAAAGAAAAATATACAGTCAATCAAGCAACAGTTTAAAAAAAAACATTTTAAAAATTATGATTGAATTTTCTTTTAGATTTACTCATTTGAATATGCAGGCTTTTATTGATTTCAGCCTATGTATTGTTTATTAATCGCTGTCATCTATACTTGATATATACATTGGTAACACTTTACAATAAGGTGTCATTAGTTAATATGAGTTAATGTATTAACTAACATGAACAAACTATGTACAATACATTTATTACACAACTGATTTCGTGTTGTTAGTTAATAAAAATACATTGTTTATGTTAGTTCAAAGAGTATTAACTAATGTTAACAAACGCAACTTGTGATTTTTATAATGCATTAGTAAATGCTCACATTAACACTAACTGCAATTAATAAATGCTGTAGAAGTATTGTTCATTCTTAGTTCATGTTAACTAAGATAACTAATGTTAACTAATGAACCTTATTGCCTATACATTTTATCTGGATACCCTGTACATTTTCTAGTAGGCGTTCCTTCCGAGGAAATCAGACGGAGGAGTGACTGCACCCCCATGAGTATCGAGATAATTTGCATAAGACTGATCACTTGTTGCAATGTCAATGGTTACTGTCCCTTTAATCGGCGTAAAGTCACAAGCTTATGCAAATTAATAATGCCTGATCGCTTCGCTGACTTGGACTACCTGCCTTGAGCCTCGTGATGCACTTCCGTTTTGAAATCTTACGGCTCAGTTATTTCCGGTCATGTACATTTTCAATGCGCTGTAATCATCTAGTTGACTTAAAGGCCTAATACAATGAGAGTTCGCGGGAATTTCAAATTCTGACATTTTCAGATACAGGAGAAGACATATTCTTATGATTAATGTGCAGAGGTGGGTAGAGTACCCAAAATCTGTACTCAAGTAAAAGTACAAGTACTTATGGAAATATTTACTCAAGTAAGAGTAAAAGTAACCATCTTAATAGTTACTTGAGTAAGAGTAAAAAAGTATCTGCTGGAAAAACTACTCAAGTAGCTAGTTACTAGTTACTTCTGATCTGATTGATATGAAGCAAAAACCCTGTTTGGAAACTATTTGGAAAGCTTCCACACACCGCTCCTTGAAAGTCTCTTTGTTCTGCTTATATAAAACATACGCTGAAGTAAAGTAGAGTATCTCAGTCCTGTGATGGGCACATTAACATCACATAAACTGTCATTTTCAATAAAATTTCAAACACACCCAGACGTTTTCTAACTGTTAACTCTGTCTTTATTTTCACATTCACAACACAAAATTTGTCAGCATCTGCATTTAAACAAGCTAACAGAGAACAACAGAGAAAGTGTGTGTGCAAAGTATGTGTTTGTTATTATGTTTCCGTATGAACTGATAATATGTATATATTGTGTGATTAATGGTGCGAATGAATAATGTGCTGGGCTAAGCAGCTCTTTCTTTTCCTGTAAAAACATTTATTTACTTTATTCTTGCATGTACATGCAATTTACATGCATGCAAGTACATGCATTCATTAGATGGGAATAAATTAAAATGCAATGCCGTTTTTATTTTGTACATGTTCTGCACTTAACGTTAGGTGAGGTGTCACAAAAAAAAACCTTTAGTTAATTGTACGAATTTGTGTATAACGTCACAGTATGCACTTCAATTTATTTAGACTTGCGGAAAAAGGATATGAAAACATGCAGACGTTTAGAATGAACGTTTTTTTACGAACGTGTGTTGTTTGTAAGGTTCAGAAAATATTTGTCATTGCTTGCACAAGTGCGCATATGAGGAAAAATATTCGGACAGTGTGTTATAATATGGTATTATAAGGTCAAAGTGCCCATAGTTACCAAATTACCATTAATAGGGTTCAAATAGGCATCATATTGACACTTACCGCTACGTGTTTTTCAGGTAGGAGCTGGAATTTTTGTGCGCTGCGATGTCACTTTGTTTTGGTGCACACAGCCTGCATCGCATTATGAAACTATTCTTTTTGACATCTTGAAGTGAAAAAATAGACTCGATTTGAGGCCACGGGTGATCTGCCCCCGATAAATCACACACGTCATCCTCTGCTTCAGCCATCATCTTTCTAAAGGCGCGCTGAACTTCTTTGACTTAAGTGGGAGATGCTAGCAGACTCTCGCGAAGCAGCCTCTCAAACGTCTCGCGAGACTTGAGATCAAGTCACATAAACGAATTATTTTAGATATCTAATATTTATTACAATTTTGTCAGTAACGGAGGAACGCTATCAAATGTAGCGAAGTAAAAGTAAAGTTTTTTCACTAAAAATTTACTTGAGTAAGAGTAAAAGTACCTATCTTTAAATATACTCTAAAAGTACTAGTTACCCCAAAAATTTACTCAAGTAAATGTAACGAAGTAAATGTAATTCGTTACTACCCACCTCTGTTAATGTGTACAGAATTTTCCAAACTCAACGGAACGTTAAGTTTTAATGCAACATAAACCGATCTGAGAAAGCGGTGGCTGGTAATGATAGGTGATTGTTCAACACAGGGTGTCAGTGCTCTATAGTGGCCTAATCGCGATGCTGCAGTTTGTGAGATCTGATGAATAAGATCATAATGAACCTTTATTTATCTGTATTAAATATGTTAGTCACTCTTCTGTGTCATTTTCTGTCATCATTTCATTGTATGTAGCCTTAAGCCAAAATATGAATATTCAATAGTCGCGCTGTCAACGTGTTACTGTTCAAAATTGTTTAAATGTTCAACATCGTTAAATAAGGCAGTTACCGCGCATTCATTCAGCCAATTCAAACAATGGAATGAGCAGTTTGGGCTCCGAAAAAGAGCACCAATGCACACAAACAAATTAGCCATGGTTTTAATAGAACCAAAACTGTACATTAATCAGGTATGAAATATGATCAGTAAAATAAAAACACTGTTCATGAGAATGTGGCAGATTAGTGGGGAAATATTTATTTATTATTCATAAAGCACATTATAACATTTCAGCAATTTGAAGATGATTCATGTTAATGCAGATAATATAATTCTAGCCCTAAAATATAGTAATCTGTGTTCTCATGAGAAACTGTCTGTAGGTAGGTGCGCTGAACGCTAACCGGAAACTCCCGAGCCGTAACAAGTAGAACGCGGAAGTAGTTGTGCAAGTAGTTAGCTACTTGTAACAACTGTAGCTCAATTGTTCTCAATACAGTAACAGTATGGTGAGTAAATTGAGTGTGCTAATGAATTTATAGGTCTGCAAATGGAAGTACTGTATGTTAGTATTTACACTGAGGTGCAAACAGTACATACGCTTCATGCAAATAATATAAGCATGCTTTTTCGAGCAGTTCCTTATTATAGGTAGTAATGATCTTGGCTGTACAACCGTATCTGTTCACTGACTGTCTGATGCTACTGCACACAAAATTCCAAAAGTCAGCTCTTTTCAATCAGACTGACATAAGTGCAACATCTTCTTATAACGTCTTACCTTTTTTCGTGATGATGATTTACTAAATGTTGAATGAGTCCTGCCTTTTTCCCGTTCCTTGACTGCATCAACAATGACATAACACATACATGTTAAATAAAACAATAAAGTTTTCTATCTTATATTGATTTTTTTTTTTTTTTTTTTTTTTTTGCCTTATAAACATATGCAATAGTTGTTTAATCTCCTCAGCTTTTTTTTGTTTACATTTCCTGCAGATGCAGATGATTACAATTACGGCTGCAATCAACAGAGATCCAGCAGCAGCAGCAGCAGCAGAGATGAGGAATATCAGAGATACAGAGTCTGGAGGATCTGAAGCAAAGTAAAAGAGAGACAGTCATTAATGTAAGTGATTTAATCACTCTGATCTACAACAAAGACAGAGTTTAGCTCGATGGATAAACATTAATACAATCACAGCCATACCTGCACATGTGTGACAGAGTTTGCTGATTTCCAGATGTTGAGTCTGTTTGCTAATGGGATTGTTGAGTACACAACTATAGGCATTTTCATCCTGATATTCCAACTCCAGAGGTAGAGAGAGACTGATGCTGAGATCAGACACACTGATGCTGGACAATAAACTGTTTCCTTTGTACCAGGAGAGAGTCACATCACTCACGTTGGACACTGAACACACCAATGAACAATTCTGCTGTGATGATGATGAAGAACAGTTCGAAGAGTTACTGCTGATGACAGGAACAGACAGATGAGCTGGAAGACATGAGATAATAAAGAAAATATTGATTAATCCCCCTAGGTTAAAAGTCACAATTAAAGGGACAGGAGCTTATGAGTCACGTTTCAGTATTTGGAGGTGATTTGGGAGTGACAGGTGCACTGCTTTAAATTAACGTAACGGCATAAGCCATAATGACCGTTTTATTCAAACTGAAACTGAAACAAAGATTTGATTCATCGCATTATAAAGGGTTTGCACCTAAGTCACGTTTTGGTTAACGGATGTGTGGCCATTGTGGTGATTTTTGTATGTAAACAGCAACATGGATTGCATGGATTGGTTAATGTACTACTAAAGACGTTATTCTACTAATTTATGATGTTTAAACCATGGGAAAAATGTGTGGAAGCTGCTAAATCACATAAAGAAGGATGTCGGAGCTAAATCTAATACTTGAAGCTACTGAGTTGTTTGATCCCGGATTAATTAGGTTGATGCGCTTTCTTACTGTGGTGTTACGTTACTTCCTCGTTGAATCTGTCCATAAGGAACAATCAGACAATTCTTCCGTTGCATCATTGTAGACATTTATTGGCTCCACAAAACACCAAAGTGCAAAATGTCCAAAACAAAGGCTTACATTCAAGGGAAGTTTCACAATCCCATCAGCTTCGCGCTGTTGCTGTCAAAAACCTTTTGCCCTTCTGGGTCAAAACGCCCACCTACCGCAGTAGGAAGGCTACCTATATAGTTCAATAACAGTAAATCTCAGAGTGCCACTCAGTGATCAAAATGAGAATAAAACATAACCTTCATTGAACATTTTGGCTCCTACAAAGGACTTAATAAGCAGGACAGGACACAATGTTTTGACAAACTAAAGTTAATACAGGGCTCAACACTAAGGCCCAATCCCAATTCTATTTTCTACCCCTTTGCCTACCCCTCGCCCCTTCCCCTTGCCCCTTGAAACGAAGTGGAAAGGGGAAGGGTTAAAAATTTTCCCCTAAGAAATGGGACACCACTACTACACTGTCATACATCATCATACGTTGTCGCTAGCTCCTAACGTTACGTCAGAGGACATGCACTGTCCCTATACAGAATATAAGTTACAAAAATGTTGTCATGTCGCAAAATAGTGTAAGCACCGTTCATTTACATGTACACATATGGCCGTAAGCAAAACAAAACAATGCGTTACCACATGCGTGGTTAAAGCAAATTGCCTTGCTACTGGACTTTCATATTTGTTTCTAACATGCAGTCAAGTCACCGGGTATATGACATAAAAATATATTTTCTAATATTGTGCTAATCAGTGCTATCCGCTAGCAAACTTTAGCGATTTTTTTGCAAACGTTTCTTTACAGAACATCACCGTAAATACAAACACAAGATTGAAGGTAATATACATATAATGAAAATTTGTCATAAAGATCCTTATTAATGGCAAAAATTACTTACATATATGGGTCTGCTTGCTCGAGTGAGCAGTCATGTTGGAAATTTCTCTTAGCCCTTCGTTTGAAGTGAGGTCCCGAAAAATCTTCGTTTGGAGGGCTATCTAGCCTTTCCCCTTCCCCCTACCCCTCCAACCAAAAGAGAATTGAGACACCCCTACCCCTACACGTGAACGCGCCAAACGGAGGGGTAGGGGAAAGTGGGGGGTAAGGGGTAGAACTGGGATTGGGCCTAAGCAGCGATAGCGTTTCCTTGGGTACTGCTATACACAAAGCTGTGCTACCCTTATTAACACTGCTTTATAATACATTATACAGATGCTCGATAAAAAGAAAATGCTGAATGAATAAGTTTTCCATTGATATATTGTTTTTTAGGACATAGAACAATACTTGACAGACATACTACTATTTAAAATCTGGAATCTGAGGGTGCAAATATTAAATAAAATAAATAAATAATAATAATAATAATAAATAATAATACATAAAAAAAAAATATTGAGAAAATCACCTTTAAATTTGTCCAAATGAAGTTCTAAGCAATGCATATTACTAATCAAAAATTAAGTTTTTATATATTTCTGGAAGAAAAATGTATAAAATATCTTGACATTGACCTTAACTTAATTTCCTAATGATTTTTGGCATAAAAGGACAATTGATAGTTTTTACCTATACAATGTATTTTTGCCTATTGCTGCAACCTGTGCTACTTAAGACTGGTTTTGTGGTCCAGGGTCACATATAATAATAACACAATATTTCCAAACAAATGACATTTTGGAACAAGAATAGAGAGCGGTGAATGTACGAGTTGCATCAGGCAATAGGGCAGTACATATTGTCAAAACTTGTAATAGGTGGTAAATATCTGTCACAGACTGATGACGCAACAATTCTTCCTTCTATTTCTTATCCCAACATAGCAAATCACTTTCGTTTCTTTTTTTTTTTTTCGCCAAGTCCATGCATGTGTGATACAATTTGGCCAGTCACAGTAATCTAGTACACAGCCATTGCTGTAGTTCTACCATTTTTATAAAGACACGAGTGATCACGTTCTCTGAAATTCTCTTGAAAAGTAGATTGTCGATGTCTTTCAGATCGATCACGATATAAAATCATCAGACCACCCATCCTTAATCAACATTATGCCAATATGCACTGAATATTCTTTCAATAAAACAATATATGTGAAGTGCAGGGCAAATGATTTCTACTCACCATAGACAAAAACATTGAATGTTTTTGATGATTTTTTGGCTCCAGCTATCTCTAGTTGATAAACTCCAGCATGTTGAGTTGTGATGTCCGTGATGGTCAGAGATCCAGTTTGATTGTCCAGCTTCAGTCTGTTTTTGAATCTCCCATCTGGGACATCAGATGTGTTGAAGATTTGCTTCTTTTTCTTCATTTTAGCTATTTGAGACTTTTCAGCTCCAAATTTCCACAGTATGTCATCGTCTACACGTATTTGAGTAAGACCAGTGTGTAGAGTAACAGAGTCTCCCTCCGTCACTGACACTGACTCACCAAACACACCTGATGAACAAACAGATTTTAGGCTTCTGATGGTTTACAAAGCCTGAAATCAGCTGTCATTTGTTACTAACTGTTAATTGAAAAACATTTAGAACAGCCACAGAAACACACAATCAAATGAAAGGTGATGTACGAACATGATATTAATTGATATTGTTTTTTTTCGTGATGTTTTCAGATGTTTTGTGATAGTTGTTTGTTCAAAGTTTTCTTTGTAAATATATATTGAACTGTAATGTATTGCTGTGATCAAAGATTAATATTTAGCATCATTACTTCAGTCTTAATTGTCTCATAATCCTTCAGAAATCATTCTAATATACTGATTTGCTTCTCAAATTTTTTTTATTACTGTCATTTAAAAACTGTTGTGCTGCTTCTTAATTTTGTAGAAACCAGGATACATTTTTTTTTCAGAATTCGCATTTATACGAAATAGAGTTTTTTTGTAACAATGTAAAAGCTTTTGTCACTTTCTGATCAAGTTTATGCTAAAGTTATAAAATTACTGGTCAAAAACACCTTAGGATTGATATTTCTATATGCAGATCAATCGATCCGATAAATACATTTTCCATTGATGTATGGTTTGACAATACTGCCCTACAAAGGCAAAAGACCTTAACTCTCTAGAGTGTGAAAATGAGAAAAATGACTTTAAAGTTTTTTATTTGTCCAGCCAAATTAATTATAGGTAGGACACTGGAAATCTGGCAATTAGATATTTTAGCAATGAAAATGATCAACATTAAAAAATTGTGAGCTCAAACTTGATTTTTACTCCTATTTCGAAGTTAGCATACTCTGCCTTTTGCAGTGTCTGCAAAAAGTGAGAAGTCACACCAAGGCAAAATGCGGTAACTTCCTCTGTGTACCACTAGAGGGAGCCTGAGTACCACTACTGGTACTCGTACCACAGTTTGCTATGCTCAGTAACGTAAGAGAACGCTAGACATAGCATAATAGTTTTTATACTGACGTGAATGAAATAGCTTAACCTAAAAGAACGACTTGTGGATTGATGTGAATGCCAGCAAGCAGGAATGGCCAGAATGCTTGTGGATTGATTTTATCGGGTTACAAGAAAAGATAGGATATGGATTTAACTGCAAACTGTTCGTAACCTACTGATTTTCTAATTGATCATGCTACATGCTACGGCATTCGATTGCACACCAGTCCAACTAGCAGTGACAGCCTGCTGAATAATCTGCATTATAAAAAGTAAAAAAAAAAAAAAAATCTTTAAAGATTATTCATATTTACATATTGTTGCCAAAATATCTCTGTACAGTGCCTTATTATATATAGCTGTCTGGCGGATCACTATCTATCCAATTCGTTTGTCTAATGCTTCAGTGACAGATCAGATGTATGAAAGTATACAAGTTACACCGTAATTAAAACGCGGCAGACTTTAATGGACAGTAAAACAAAGGCAGAACACCATATAACTCGGAGTCAGCATTGTAACTTTATACTGACGCGTGGCTAAACAAAGGCAGAACGCCCTAACTCAATTTGAGCGTTCCAAACAAAGTCAAAGAGCGGTAACTGGTGTTATAAGGTGCTCTGCCTTGGTTCCTCCAGGGGTTTTTGAAGTTACAGTTAAGACAATTCATTATTTTCTCAGAAAAACAACAAAATTGACTCAAGATACTTATACACATGATAAAGGATGTCTTGAATGTCCCAAAAATATCAATAACTAATTTTTGACCAAAATTAAAGTTAAGGTCTTTTGCCTTTGCAGGGCAGAATACCTGCCCGAAATACAACTATTTGAAAATCTGGAATCTGTGGCTGCAAAAAAAATCTAAATATTGAGAAAATCGCCTTGAAAGTTGTTACAATGAAGTTCTCAGCAACGCATACTACTAATCAAAAATTATTTTTCTGATATATTTACAGTAGGGAATTTACAAAAAATCTTAATAATAATGTTTATTTTATATAGCGCCTTTCTAGAAACTCAAGGTCGCTTTACAATAACAAGAATATTTATACATAACAAGAAACAGCAATAACAACAAAACAGAATACAGATAAACATGAAATCCATAGCAAATTTCCAATCATATATTCAATGACCTGGAAAACAAGACAAGAAAAGATATGTTTTAAGGTGGGTTTTGAAATCATGTAATGAAGAAAGATCACAGATGTGTTTGGGAATAGAGTTCCAGAGTGTAGGGGCAGAGATACTGAACGCTCGTCCTCCGAATGAAGCTAATCTATGGTGAGGAATTAACAGTAGATCATTGTCTGCAGAACGGAGTGAGCGAACGGGGGAGTAAGTATGAATGAGATCCAAAATATATGGGGGGGTGAGACCATGAAGTGCTTTGAAGGTGATGAGGAGAATCTTGTATTGAATGCGGAAGCGAACGGGTAGCCAGTGAAGTCTATGTAGGATGGGAGTGATGTGCGAGGATTTCTTTGAATAGGTGAGGACCCTAGCAGCAGAGTTCTGGATGTATTGGAGCTTATTTAATGTTGTGTTTGGTAGACCATAGAAAAGAGAATTACAGTAGTCAAGTCGGGAAGTAATGAAAGAGTGAACCAGTGTCTCAGCATCCTTGATGTTTAAGAAGGGACGTAAATGAGCAATATTGCGGAGGTGATAAAAGGCAGATTTAGTAAGCGAAGAAATGTGAGGTAGGAAAGAGAGATAGGAGTCAAAAGTTATGCCCAGATTTTTAACGGTGGTGGAAGGTCTAACCAAGATCCCAGAAATGTTAACAGTGTCAGTACAGAAAAGAGCAACGTTTTTTGGTGAACCAACAAGTAGAACATCTGTTTTATCAGTATTGAGTTTGAGAAGGTTACTGGTCATCCAAGCATTTATGTCGTCGATACAAGCTGAAATGGAGTTTGTGGGAAAGGGTTGGTAGTGTCGAAAGCTGAAATAGAGTTGAGTGTCGTCTGCATAGCAGTGGAAGTTGAAACCGTGACGGCGGATGATTTTACCTAGAGGAAACATGTAAATGATGAAGAGAAGAGGGCCAAGAACAGAACCCTGAGGAACACCATGAGAGACAGGAGCAGTAGAGGATTTAGCCTGGCGGATAGTAATATAATGTTGACGGTCAGACAGATAAGAAGTGAACCAAGCTAAGGCAGTTCCAGAAATACCAAGAGCAGAGAGTCGTGAAATGAGAATACTGTGAGAGATAGTGTCAAATGCAGAGGAAAGATCTAAAAGAATCAAAATGTTAACAGAGCCAGCGTCAGTGGCCATAAGAAGGTCGTTGACAACCTTAAGAAGTGCTGTCTCGGTGCTGTGGTAAGAGCGAAAACCGGATTGAAAACATTCATACAGATTATGAGATGACAAATATGACTGTAGTTGAACAGCAACAACTTTTTCAAGTATTTTTGAAAGAAGCGGAAGATTTGAAATTGGTCGGTAATTGGCCATATCAGAAGGGTCAAGGCCGGGTTTCTTTAAGACTGGTGTGACAGCTGCAGTTTTTAATTCAAGAGGAACAACACCAGTGCTCAGGATTTTAGAAATGAGAAGTGAAATAGGCCGTGAAATAACAGGTGCAGAGTATTTGAGCAGAGACGTAGGGGCAGGATCAAGATGACAGAAACAAGGATTGGTTTTACCGAGTAACTCAGAAATATAAGCAGGAGTTGTCAGACGGGGTTTGGCCAGGTAGCTGTATCCAGAGGGAGTGAGGAGATTTAGGTGGAAATAGTCATTTGGTATTTGCCAAGTTTCAGTAAGCAGCAGAAAATCCAGGTCTTTTTCAGTTAACAGTGTGGAAAGCACAGTAGCCTTGTTAGTAAGCGAACGACAGTTAAACAGCGCTAATGCAGGACGAAGCGCACAGTCATTGCGTATAGGTAGAGCAGATAGAGACGGAGATACAGTAATTAATGCAGTAGGATTGATACCACGGTGGTTGGCCGGCAGCATAGAATAGCGTATATCCGAACGGTTAGACCAAATAGAAGGAATAGACGAGGATGTCAGACAGTGCGATGAAAGGTAGTGGCGACCAGAATGATGAATGTAACGCGGCCGTCTAATAATCCCAAGTTCATTGCAGAGCCTGTATGTAGATGCGTCGAGACGAGGGTATGATTTCAGGCTTTGCAGTTGAGATAGCGAGTAGCTGAGTGCCATAACAACAGCGCAGCCAAATAATAAGCCCAGAGTTATAAATCTAAGCAGAGCAGGTAATGGAACTTTGCGAGCGGTGAAAGACATTAAATGAGAGAGTACAACATCACTGACAGATGAGGAACATACTTCTCTTGTAATAAAACGCAAGAGAGCCGCAACACTCTTGTCGCTGAAAGATCGGCGAAATACGGACCTTATCAGTCAAATCAGATGGCGGGGGGGTGCCCCACCATCCAATATACTGTCCTCAATAGATAGACGAGGGAGTGGAGACTCACCTGCCAGCTATGTAGAAGGCCCAAAAGAGCACGAAGATCGACAGACAACAGCAGATCAGAGTGGTGCAGGTAGCTAGCGATGGGTAGGGGCAATCCAGTCAGAGTATAATCCACAGTGAAAAAAACAACAGTAGAGCCATGAACAATAATCCAGCAAAGTCAGGTGTCCAGGAGAGAAGATGTAGCAAGAGACAGAAAGCAGGGCGATCCAGTCAGTTATAATCCAGTGAAATAGCAACACTAGAGTCATAAACAAACCAACAATCCAGGTATTCAGAAGAGGAGAGGAAACAATGAACGGGAAGCAGAACGTGGCAAAACAAAACAAAACACATAAACGTTCCAACAAAACAAACAAAAGCCGCAGCAAAACGCGCACAATATACTCGAAACAAAAAAACAAAACAAAACAAAACACGAAAAACATTCCAGCAAGAAGCGGCAGCAAAACGCGCACAGCGTACTCTCAACGGAACCAGAAGTTTTTCAAACATCTTAATGGAACATGATCTTTACTTAGTAATGTCTGCCATCTCACATTGTGACAATCATCCTGTTCAACAGTTTACACCCCAGGGCTTTTGATGTTGCATCAGTAAATGTTTGCGGCTTATGATCATCTAGGTAACAGCATGTATATCAAGATCAAAAATCAAATGTATGGAAACATTTGACCTAGTTCTTTGGGTAAACTCATTTCTTTGGTTAAATTCTTTGATTATCAGATATTCAAATGGGGTCTGTATGTCAACACGTCATGTAAACAGCTTACATATCATTGCAATATAATGATTTTCAAAACGCTGCCCAGAGTCATGCAATTCTACAAGTGGGCCTGACATAAAATTTGGAGGCAGCATAATGGAGAATTCACAATGTCCATTATTTTCAAAGGCTTTATCTGCATTTTGAGCACTTTTGAGATATTGAGCTTCAAAGTTTTTGCGTTCCGTAGACTTCTATAGATAGAACCATTTTTGTCTTCTAAAAAAGGTCCAAAAGTGCACAGCTTACAAAAGAAACATCATAAAATGTAAATTAGTTGTCACCTAATAAGAATATGTAAATAACTCAATTTTGACAAAGATGTCAAAGGTGACGATATGTGAAGAAAGCTACTGACATTAAACAAAAAGTATATATATATATATATATATATATTTATAACTTACCGTTCAGTCGCCACCAGCACAGACAGATCAAAACAAACACATGAAACATTTTCTTCAGTTGTTCAGTGAAAAGTCTGCAAAAACATTAATAATGTCTCCCATCTCACAATTGAACATCTTCCCAGCTCATCGTCAGAGTCAAACTGAAACCTGCTGTGTTTTTCTTGTGTGTGTGCTTGTACATGCGTGTTTAGTCTGTAGGTGAAGAGTCTTCTTCCTGTCCTGCTTTTATTGAACCACACAGTTGATGCCTTCACAAAACAGTTTTACAGTGTAAAAAAAATAAACAAAGAACAAACAGCCAAATGACTGTCAGATGCTAAACTAGACTCTTACCTATTATGTGCCATTGATAGCATACACAGAATGACAGCTTAACAAAACGCTAAATACTACATCAGACTTTTTCTTGCCTGCTACTGGCGTTGGTTTGGCGTGCTTCGTTTTAAAAAGTTTTGATAAACCATTCAGCAATTTCACATATCTTGGTATCATCATTTTTCATCATTGGGTATCAACATTGGCAAATTGTTTCAAGTAACAGTAAAGAAAACTGTATTATGGCTTGGTAAAACTAAACCCGACGGCACTTACATACAGTAAGGAACACCTGTTGTTCAGGTTTGTTATACTGGATACACAATGACTTAAGTCATCCCCACAGTTAAACACCATTTTCTCCACGATAGATGAGTTGTTTCACCCAAGTTATACCCAATGATGAAAAATGATGATACCAAGATATGTGAAATTGCTGAATTGCTAATTGTCTTTATACTAACCAAAAACATGCTGGTCTGTGTAAATTTTCTTTTCTGGCTAATGTAATGTCAGTACTATTGTTTGTTTGTAATAGAAATTTGTTTTATTTTCTTTACTACTTCAATGTATGAATGCTTATTCAGCAATATTTTGTTAAAATAAAAAAAAAAAGATGAATCAATCGTTATGCTTTTCTTGTACGTTTATATTAATTTAACGCTTTAATTAATACATAATTTATCTTAGTGACATTCGACGGAATATTTTGTTAAAAGATGACACGGTGGACTGTTTGAGTAACGCTCTCATCTGTCACCTTTACTGTCACATTTAGGTTTTCACCGCTTACACGCATCCCAACCACCTGAAAGAGTTTTTACATTTTAACAGAGCCTTAAACAATAGAAATTGCCTGAAGTGGTTTGCGGGATTGATAGTAAAGTAACAGAATTAATGATGCCAATTTGTCAAGGAGATGAATTCGAGTTCTGCTGTAAGTCAACTGAAGCAAATAGAGTTGTATTATCGTAAAACTAATAAGCTAAACAAACAATGAAGGATCACGAACATTGTTAACTTAAATGAACAACAGACAATAATCACCAATACGTGTTCACACAGTTAATTTTATTTAAATATTTCACTGATATAAAATGACCCTGAGTTGTTAGAAAAGAAATGACCAACGAAAAGAAAGCCGATGAATCGGTTCTTTGAACCGGTTCACTGAGCCGAACTGTCCAAATGAATTGTTTCGCAGAAATGAATCAGACTCTGCATCACTAACACAGATCACAAAAAAAAAATGGGTTTGTCGCATCACAACACGGGAGGAGTGTATACTTCACAAAAGTTGTGGAATGTGAGTCTTTTTATATAGGGTATCCTTGTGTGCGTATAATCAGAAGTCCAATGATTTTGGGGGTTGCCATGTATGAGTGTTTTAGGATATGTATCCCCAGCGGCCATGTTTGAAGTCCAAGGTGTATGCTGGGTAATGTAGTTCCCCGACCTGGAAGTCTACAGCGTTTGAGTGAGGTATTAGTTACACGTGTTTAACAACTTTGTAAAAACAAAAACACAAAGAACTGTTAAAACATATTTAAACTAAACAGTTACTGCAGAATAATACGAAATACGTATGCTAAAAAAGACTTGACGTGTGTGCTGTAATGGAGGAACCGTTGTGAAGCGAGATACCAACTACAAATAAACCAAATAATTGTCTTTATCTTAAGAAAAAGTCAATCAGGTCCTGCTCTAGCTGTCTGAATATTCAGTCTCTCCCTCTGTATGTTGAGTGTGGCCAGTATTTTTACCGATTGTTAGCTCACGCCTATATTTTTTAAGTTTAATCGTAAACTATGTAAGCAGGAACTTGTAAAAATATGTTTAGCATTTGATACATTGGTTGATCGCTCATCCATAGCTTTATCCTACTGTGGTGTTATAATACATTTTCTGCAACAGTTGTACTTGTTGTTAGAACGTTGTTTGTCAAACTAGTCTTAAGTGATATTATTCACATTAAACAGGTTAATGAACTCTTTCAACATCTGTACTTGTAATAATGCATAAAATAATTTCATTAGGGTCTCAGCTACAGCTGAATGATAAAACAAACTTGAGGATGTTGTTGGCAGTTTGTGGGCCGCTGAAAAAGCTGTGTGTGTGTGTGTGAGAGAGAGAGTGAGAGTTTGAAAGAAAAATGTTTTGGTATGAAATGTTTTGCTACATTTGCTACAGATGATTTTACTACAAACTATAAGCACTCTAACTTAGAAACATAACCCTATTTTGTTTTCCCCCCCAAACAACTGGTTGTCGGCACTTTAAAAAAGTCCAATTTTGTTGTGTTTTTAATTGGAAAGTGAGATATGGTATATAAAGTAAGTATTTTTTATTGATTAATATGATATGATCATGATGAATTTACACGGTTATGTATTTATACAATAATGTTTCATGAACTCACTGGTTACTGTATACATGTTCAAGAGAATAACCTCAGTTGTCAATCTAAAGTTTTTTAGTCTGCATTACAAATATCTTAAAAGAAGAGGCTTTCATACATTCTATTTCCATTTGTCTCAGGACACTGTTACACAAAAACATGCTTTTTAAACTGTTTTAACAGTAATACTGAACTTTACAAATATTTTACACATACGTAACATCTTAACACATCTGTTTCAGTAAGATATTAATGTCATCACAAATCGTCAGACACATCAGCTTGGGGTGACAAGATGGTCTTATCGAATACTTGATCATTTATTCTGTCAATTATTTGATCAAATCTAAGTAAAATAAAACTAAAAGACAGTTGTTTGTATTTTAATAAAATATAGCATTACAGTGTGACAATAAATATGATGCATTTAAACAGCATGGATAATAATAGCATTTTAAAGTCAGAAAGAAAATCTAATCTGATGTAAAGATGGGGTCACTTGTTGCACCTTGTTTAAGACATTCTTTTGTTGCAGACAAGTTTACGACAGCAAATTTTTAATATATTTAGGCCTGTAAGTGTCTTGCACTCATCAGAGGATCATTTGACAACTTCTAATCCTCATCATGGCTTTATGTCTGAAAGATATAAAAATCTACAAAACTTATTTGTTAAAACAAAAGTTACATCGTTATTCAATCTTATGGTTTTCCATCATCAGGTGGATTTTGCGTGCATGTTTGTGTTTGTTATGTTTGTGTTTACATTTATGTTTGTGTTTGAGTTTGCATGCTTTGTTTGTGTTTGCATTTGAGTTTGCATGTATGTTTGTGTTTGCATGTGTTTGTTTGTTTGTGTTTGCATTTGAGTTTGCATGTATGTTTGTGTTTGTGTTTTAGTTTGCATGTATGTTTGCGTTTGCATTTATGTTTACCATTTTGTGTTTCAGTTTGTATGTATGTTTGTGTTCGAGTTTGCATTTATGTTTTGTGTTTGCATTTGAGTTTGAATGTATGTTTGTGTTTACGTGCGTGTTTGTGTTTAAGTTGTGTTTACATTTATGTTTGCGTTTGAGTTTGCATGCTTTGTTTGTGTTTGCATTTGAGTTTGCATGTATGTTTGTGTTTGCATGTGTTTGTTTGTTTGTGTTTGCATTTGAGTTTGCATGTATGTTTGTGTTTGCATGTGTCTTTGTCTTTTTGTGTTTGTTTTTGCATGTATGTGTGTGTCTGTTTTAGTATGTTTGCGTTTGCATTTATGTTTGCCATTTTGTGTTTGAGTTTGTATGTATGTTTGTGTTCGAGTTTGCATTTATGTTTTGTGTTTGCATTTGAGTTTGAATGTATGTTTGTGTTTACGTGCGTGTTTGTGTTTATGTTTGTGTTTACATTTATGTTTGCGTTTGAGTTTGCATGCATTGTTTGTGTTTGCATTTGTTTGCATTTGAGTTTGCATGTATGTTTGTGTTTGCATGTGTTTGTTTGTTTGTGTTTGTGTACGTGTCTGTGCTTGTGTTGAGGGCTGAAAAATCTAGGAGTGAATATAAAGAGATAACAAATGTAACTAAGCAAACAATATTCACTAAAATGAAACAAGAATTTCCCAACAGCATACACCGGTTTGTTAAAACAATCACCTTTGTCCCTATTTAAGTTTGTTGTTATGGACTTCTCCTTTATCTATCTAACCTCATCCTGAACATCAGTTTGAAGCCACATTCACCAGATCCACAATATAAACATTCCTGTTTTTCTTAGACAAAGTATTTTCTTCATCAACTTTACCTAACAATTTACCAGATGCCCCTCACACAGATCCAGCTGTGTGTTGTAAAAAAGGTTCAATGCACATCTTATGACCTACTGAACTTTTTGGCAATATTCACAACACCGGTAGACCCAGCTGCGCTCACAGGTGTATACCATAAATGGTTGGAATAGATACCCTTTTGATCACTGAACATCTTAGAAAAAATATCTGTTTTGATCACTGAACTTCACCTGACATACCCCCACAAAAAGTTAAAAATGCAAGATCCCCTCAATTAGACTGTAAATGAGTCGCAAACCCCCAGAAACCATCTTCAGAGTTTTACAACACTGGCTGATCTGATAAGACATGCATTGACGATTGTAGACCCCCACTCACCAACCTCTCTGTTTTATTAGACTGTGTGATACAAGCTTTTTACATTTCGTGTGATGTTGTTAAATTTAGACGATTAACTACATGCGCCTGAACGTGTGTTTTAACTACCAGTCCGCAAGTCTTACGGGAAGAAAATCCTCTCTTGTTTTATTGTGTAGCGTGGAACAAAACATTTGCATTCACCTTAATATTTTAACTACCTACATGTACATACATAAGCACTTTTCAACTGATATATCAGGCTGTAAGTTCTAAGACCGACAAAAATCAAAGAGTGAATAAATAAATTAAATTAATGAAGTGTGAATAACTAAATAAAATAAACTAAAGTAAAGAAACATTTTCCTGTGGCTTAGGAGAAGTTTGTTTGAAAGGAAACTGGTATGATCTTTAAAATGAAAAACTACTTGTATTAATATTAAAACAGGAAGAATACTTTCATCAATTAAGAAATGTCATAGATTTATTAACCCTTTAACTGTCACCCCATTTTGAACATAGACGTGAAAATGCCAAAACTTACATTTTTATAATTCATGAACGAAAACAGTTTGTAATATGACTTTGATGTACATTTTCCATGGTAATGCAATGTCTGATTTTAAAATGGTTTTCAAAAGATACATTTTCAGACCCAAAGTTTTCAACTGATATATAATTTCTTACGATTTCTAAAACATGATAGGGAAAAAGGCAACAAAGAAAGTTTTTTTTTTTTTTTTTTTGTGAAAAAGGTCAGAACTCCTGTTATGATGTATGTTATGATGTATCCTGTTATGACACAAACTGTATAGGGGTGGCCTAGGCTAAACCATTCACTGCATCACTGCATATAAGCATATATATATGTTTGTGTGTGTGTGTGTGTGTGTGTGTGTGTGTGTATGTGTATATAGTTGGTTTGTTTGCTCTGCTGTTTCAACACATACCAAATAAAAAGGACAGCATTTTTAGAGTTCATCCCACTATTTGATGTCAGCATATGCATTGGGAAAGCTGAATTTAAGGCAGATGTAAAAAGATTGATTTGGGTATTCTAAGACTTTACTTTTTTTTTTTTTTTTTTTTTGCCCTGATAAACTCTGAACTAAACTGGCAGGGTGTTTGGAATTCACCAGAGCTGCACAGGTTGTTGCTGGGATCCTCTCCATAATGACATCATGGAGCTGCTGGATGTTAGACACATAGTCTTTCTCCACCTTCCGCTTGAGGATGCCCCCTAGGTTTTTCTTGGTACTCCTCACTAGGGCATCACCACACATGCTGGACACCACCTGAGCCAAACAAGTTTATCTTAGTCTCATCAGACCATAGAATATGGCTCCAGTAATTCACGCTCTTGGACAGGGTGTCTTCAGCAAACTGTTTCCGGGCTTTCTTGTAAGCCAGTTTCAGAAGAAGCTTCCTTCTCAGATGACGCCAATGCAAACCGACTTGTTGCAGTGTGCAGCGTATGGTCTGGGCACTGACAAGTGGAACTTCTACTTCTGCAGCCTCTGAAGCAATGCTGGCAGCACTCATGCACCTGTTTTTTGAAGCCAGGTTCTGCACTTGACGCACAGAATGAACGCTCAACTTCTTTGATCGACCCTTGCGAGGCCTATTCCGAATGGAACCCGTCTTGGAAAACCTCTGTATAACCCTGGCCACAGTACTGTAACTCAGTTTCAGGTTGTTACTGAACCTCTTATAGCCTAGGCCATCTTTGTGGAGAGCAACAATTCTAATTCTCAAATCTTCAGAGAGTTTTTTGCCATGAGGTGCCTTGTTGAACATCCAGTGATCAGTATGAGTATTTTTTCAGTATTTGTTGCCAGCTGATTTGACAATAATGGCTGTATGTTGAATTATTTTCAGGGGACAGTAAATATACGCTGCTATACAAGCTGCACATTGACTACTCTAAAATATATCCTAGTTTAATTTATATAGTATTGTTCCACCTTTTTAAAAGTAGAACGTAGATAAGCGATTTTTGCCAAACGATTTGTAAGCACCAAAACAAACATGCCCAACACCCCATCAGGACCTCGCCCCTAGTTTGATATATCCGGCCCACATGTACACAACCCTGGCATAACGACGACCATGGAAACAAGCGAAGATGACACACAAACATATTCAAACAAAAGCCAACACAGATAAGTTATGTGAAACAATGCAAAAACAACGTTACTCACCTGTCAAAAAGAAATAAGGCAACCCCGGCATCTGATTCCACGCCTTCCCCATCTTTGAGTTAACTCTGCCACTGGAAAGCTGCTCCGATATTTACGCGGTCCTGCCTCTTGCCTGATCGTAACCCCAGTGTTGGGCAAGTTACTTACAAAATGTAATACGTTATGTATTACTAGTAACTGTTTTTTTAAAAGTAATTAGTTACATTACAATATTACTGTCTCTGCATTGTAATGTGCTACACTACTTTTAAGTTTCTTTTGAGTTACTTTTACTAAAATATCCACGGAAGTATGACTAGGCATTATAAAATACCAAAATGTAGTTTATTGCTGCTCATTATACATCCAGTGGAGGTTAATGAGGTAGGTCTATAAATAAATAAATAAATAAAAAATAAAATAATAATAATAATAATAATAATATATACTCCCCCCCCACAGGTTATAATCTTCGTCTCAGTCTCCCGCAGCCCTCTCTATTAGAGGCGCAGCTTGAAAAAAAAAAAAATAAAATAAAATAACAAATCGCAGTTTACTTTTTGTTGACTGCTCAACAGCTGCTAGGCAGATTTTTGAAAGTCAGGTGTTATGCAGCATTAACACTGGAGGAATAAAATAATATAACACTTCCAATAATAACTTGATGGTTACATCATCTAATTTTGTAAGCAACGATTGGAATGCAGACCTACACTATGCACTATGCTACACTTATTCTCTAAATATTCTATACGAATTTCCCAGGTCAGTGTGAGGTCATAAACAAGATAACGCCCATTAAAACAACCAATTCAAAGCCTGCTTGTAACGTTTCCTCCTTCACAACTTGGAGCATTAGGTCTCGGCCACATGTACGGTTGAGCAGCAGGCGAGTATCACTGGCAAAAACGTCAAGATCCCCCTTTTTTCCCTTTCATTTTACTTTTTCTGTTTTTTGGTTTGCTATACACGTTTCGGAGCTGCGCTGTCGAACAAAAATAGCAAAAACAAGGCTGATATTTTTAGTTTCACTTTCACTTTCACTATGCAATATAGACATACCCAGCAAACATGCCCATTTGGGGCCCGCGTGGGCCCACTGCAGGCAAAAAATCTAACCCGCGCGGGCAGTCCGCTGTGGGCCCTGATACCGTCGTGAAATGCGGGGCACGTGTGGGCCCCACACTATGGGGGCCGTGTGGGGCCCAAGTGGGACAGCCCAAAAGTGTGGGTTAAGTGTGGGCTGGCCCACACAAAGCAGAGTGGGCCCCCAATGGGGCCGATTGTGGGCCCATAAAGTGTGGGCATGCTGTGGGCTGGATGTGGGCACAGTGGGGAAAATGTGGGCATGCTGTAGGCTGGGTGGGGGCACCTGTGAATGGCCATTGTGGCCTTAACAAATAACAAAATTAGTTTGCTTTTACTTTGTACCTGCAAAATGCCACAATATTACTATTAATGCATATGCAGAATAACTGCACACTGAAAGTAGAAGCAATAAATTAAGAGTCATAAATTTCAAATACTTTCATTTATTCACAGCCACGTTAAAAAAAAAAAAAAAAAGCAGAAACCACTACTGTTTAAAAGTTTAGGGTCGGTAAGATTTGTCAGTGTTTTTGAAAGAGCTCTCTTATGCTTACCAAAACTACATTTCTTATCATCAGCAGTCTTGAAAACTGTTGTGCTGCTTTATATTTTTGAGGAAACCATGATATATTTTTTCAGGATCCTTTAAATAATGCTTTTAAAAGAGCAGCATTTATTTGAAATAGGATTTTTGTGCAACAATGTAAAAGTTTTTATCAATTTAACGCATCCTTGCTGAATAGAAATAATTTCTTAAACATTTAAAATGTAAAAAATATATTTCTTAGATTTAAAAAAAAATAATAAAATACTGACCCCAAACTACTGAACAGTGGAATGTATTAAATAATTTCATAGGACAGAGCAATGATCAATTATTACTAAATCAGAACATTAAGTAGATCATAAATCAGTTCCCTAAGGGGCAACAGTAGAGCTCTGCCTGATCGCTGTTCTTCTGCTCCTTCCACCATCCCAAGTGTCTTATACTGCGGAGGCATTTTAATAGATGTTTCCATTTCAGATGCTGCTTTTTGTTCCATCATCTAAGTGAGAAAGAAAAGAACAATTAAAATGTAAGTAAATATATATATATATATATATATATATATATATATATATATATATATATATATATATATATATATATATATATAAAACCCTAAATAATACAACATTGTCTCAGCGTTTTTTGTCAATACTACAAAAGTCAATGGCATCCACTGTTGTTTTCACTGTACAGACAAAAACAGTTGAAATGTTCTTCTAAATCTTTTTTTTTTTTTAAACAACAACAGAGTGAGTAAATGATGACAGAACTTTCATTTTTGGAAGGTGCACTGTAAGAAATTACTAATGACTTTAACTTGATGCATGAATGTGCAGCTTTAAATAAACTTAAATGCACTTACATTACAAAAGATGCAGCGACCTGGTGGCTCTTTGTTTAGCTGAAGTTGACAAGCCAAAGGGAGAAAAAGAGAGAGAGAGAAAAAAATATTAGTGAAATATAACAATACAACTTAAAAAGTATTAAAGTTTTGACTAATCACCTTTGAGAAGAGATGCAGGACCACTTACAGCAGTGGTGTCCTCCACTCTGTAATTCACACTTGACCACAGGAAAAGGCTGGTTGCTCGTAAACCAGATTCTGTTATCCCTATGTGGTGCGACAAACTGCTATAATATTATTTGCATTCACTTGTATAAAGGGGTTTGCAGACATTTCCAGCGAGAATGATGTGCCTGTTTCGGATTTCTCTTTCACAAACTTGCTCTTCTTGCTGAGAAAATTTTGATAACGGTGTGCTATATTTGCTGGCGATGGTTGACCATAAACACCTTTATTTTTAGGAGTGTACTTTGTTTCCATTGCACAAATTCTGGCCAGTTTTCTTGTACAGTACGTCTTATACTTTCTCAGTAAGGTTTTAAAGTTCTTACCTTTTAGTTCTGGGTAAATTAATATTTTTGTTCAAACAGTTGTTGTCTTTTGTCTGGAGGCTTTGCAGTAATCAATAGCACCATTATGATCCCAAGAAAATACATGAAACTCGCTCCAAACATAGGATCAGACTTAACTATTGTCCGTCAGTATCGCTTGTGGTTTTATTGCAAACCTAATGTTATCTTTAAACACTGGACAGCGCAAACATGACCTTGGCAATTTAACTGGTTAGATGGAAATTCCATCGCCCTTACTTGTTTTGTAGATTTGTAAATATTATAAAAAGAAGAAAACATTTGTGATGTTTCAAACTGCAGCTTCTACCACACCTGAGCTCCTTTATTTTAACTGATCTAAAATATCCTGTCATGATGCCCACTGTTGATTTAACGCCTCACATTTTATTTACTATAAAATTGTATTTATTAAAAAATGTGCCTCTAACACTAGCACTCTCTGTTTCTATTATGTTTTCTTTTTAGTTATTAAAAAAAAAACGACCCTCTGACATTAGCATTCTCTATTCTTTTTCTATTCTATCTATTTGTTTTCTTTTTGTTATAAAAAAAAAAATAATAATAACTTGACCTCTAACACTAAGAATCTCTGTTTCTATTCAATCTACTTTTTATTCTTTTCATTTATTATTAAAAAATAAATAAACACTAAATGACCACTTGAAGACGCTCCAATGCTTGATAACGACTTGCCACAAATCCACACAAAAACTTTTCTGTGTCATAAAACAATTCATAAATATTGATTGATCAATGATTTATTGATCTCAAAGTGTGGACATGAAAAAGAAACAAAATATGTTGGTACTGGTATGATGGGATACTCATTTAGACAAAATATAAACATGATTTTCAGTTTGGAGGTCCTGCTTACCTCTGTTCACCTTATGTTTATGTTTAACTGCAGTGAAGTTTACTTTAGTCTGATCATGATTGTTTGTTTCTGATAGTTTAACTTACCAGAGTTTCACTATCTTGAACAGTTTTGTCATGGTGAGGCAATAAATTTATGGTGAAAACGTGAAACATGGACGTGGCTATGAGTCACATTCATAGCTCCACCAGCAGGAAGTGTGGCATTTACAATAGACTTTGAAAATTTACAGTATATTTTGCCTGTTAAATGTGTATGTGCACAGTGTGTTGTTTTCACCAGGTGGCGATGGCACCCCAGTGCTTGGGCCCGTCATTACTGCTTACGTTTGTGTTGTTCAGATGCAAGACAATCAAACAGATGAGTTTAAGGGTAGTAGAGAAGTTTTATTTGAAGATTAGAGACAGGTGGAGAACATCTTCATCTTATCCTCAGATGATTTTTGAATTTTCACATTTACTACTCCCATTAAATATTTATTTATTTATTTATTTATTTATTTATTTAATGCTCAACAAGTATTAACAGAGTGCTTAACATTTTGCTAGACAAGCTGAATCATGCACATGAGGCACAATTACATTCAGAAATATCAGAGAGATTCTAAAGAACAAAATTTTATTGCTCAAATATAGTTAGAGATTGTAACATAGCTTTTTAAAGCACAACAAACAATGTGATGCTTTAAAGTATGTGTATATATCTCTAACTACTGTGTTCATGTTCACAGTTGTGCTTCGTTAATAGACTTTGGACTGTATCAAGCCATGGTTGCCAAATTTACAGCAAGTGAAAAACGAGCCATTGCACTTTTTTGACAGAAAAAGCCAGAAAAAAGAAAATAAGTGGTAAACAAATTAGCAAAATACTGTAAAGCTCTGTGAGGCTCTATTCAGCTTGTCATCTATACGTTAATTATGCCTTCCTCATAATGTACAGGCCATTCTCGATCACACCCCAAAACAATATAACGAGTGGACCTCTGCCCTCTATATTGGCAATTTGGGTGTCTCTGCCCACTTTGTAATTTACACGTGACCACAGGAAAAGGCTGGTTGCTCTTAAACAGATTTCCACCCTGTGGAGTTCCTCCATTTCTTCCACAAACTACTTTAATATTATTCTTATTCGCTTGTATGAAGGTATTGACGTCTTTGCAGCCATTTTCAGTTCCAGAGGCAGTGATGTCCCTGTTTCTGATTTCGCTGTTACAAGCTTGCGCACTCACACGAGGACCCAAATGCTGATTGAGGAAATTTTGATAACGACGTTCTATATGTGGTGGTGGTTGTTCACCATAAGCAGTGAAAAAAGCAGCCAAGACCAGCAGCAGAATCACAGCAGACTGATGAATCTCCATGACCTGGTGAACAACACATTCATCAAAACACCTTCTACTGATGTTTAACTTACTAAAGCAGTTTGGTTGCGATTAATAAAAAAAAAAAAAAAAGAAAAAAAAAAGAAGAAAAAAAAAAAAAGAAGACAGCTTTGTTTTTCTGTATTAGTGTCAAAGTGTATTCATCTGTACGTTTCCATTTTTTCTTGTACCGTACATCTTATACTTTCTCAGTAAGGTTTTAAAGTTCTTACCTTTTAGTTCTAGGCAAATGAATATTTTTGTTCGAACAGTTGTCGTCTTTTGTCTGGAGGCTTTGCAGTAATCAACAGCACCGTTATGATCCCAGGAAAATACAGATGAAACTCACTCCAAACACAGGATCAGACTTGACTGTTGTCCGTCAGTAACGCTGGAGGTTTTATTGCAAACCTAATGTGACCTTTAAATACTGGACAGCGCAAACATGACCTTGGCCATTTAACTGGTTGACGGGAATTTCATCGCCCTTATTTGTTTTGTAGATTTGTAAATATTATAAAAAGAAGAAAACATTTGTGGTGTTTCAAACTGCAGCTTCTACCACACCTGAGCTCCTTTATTTTAACTGATCTAAAATATCCTGTCATGCCCACTGTTGATTTAATGCCTCACTTTTTATTTATTATAAAATTACATTTACTAAAAAATGTGCCTCTAACACTAGCACTCTCTGTTCTGTTTCCATTATGTTTTCTTTTTAGTTATTAAAAAACGTGACCCCCTGACATTAGCATTCTCTTTTTTTTTTTTTTTTTTTTTATTCTATCTACTTGTTTTCTTTTTGTTATATAAAAAAAATAATATTAATAACTTGACCTCTAACACTAAGAATCTCTGTTTCTATTCGATCTACTTTTTATTCTTTTCATCTATTATTAAAAAATAAATAAACGCTAAATGACCACTTGGGGGCGCTCCACAGTTTGATAACCGCTTGCCCCAAATCCACACAAAAAGGCTTTTCTGTGTCATAAAACAATTCATAAATATTGATTGATCAATGATTTATTGATCTCAATGTGTGGACATGAAAAAGAAACAAAATATGTTGGTACTGGTATGATGGGATACTCATTTACACAAAATATAAACATGATTTTCAGTTTGAAGGTCCTGCTTACCTCTGTTCACCTTATGTTTATGTTTAACTGCAGTGAAGTTTACTTTAGTCTGAGGAGAGATCATGACTGTTTGTTTTTGATAGTTTAACTTACCAGAGTTTCACTATCTTGAACAGTTTTGTCATGGCGAGGCAATAAATGTATGGTGAAAAAGTGAAACATGGACATGGCTATGATTCACATTCATAGCTCCACCAGCAAGAAGTGTGGCATTTACAGTAGACTTTGAAAATAGTCCTTTGACAGTATATTTTCCCAGTTAAAAGTGTGTGTGCACTGTAGTGTTGTCACAATACCAAAATTTTGACTTTGATACGACACTCGACTAAAATATCATGATACTAATACTTAACCGATACTACAAAAAAAATAAAATAAATGAATAAATAAATAAATTAATTAATTAATTAATTAATTAAAATAAAATAAAATAAAGAAATAAAATAATAAAGCCAAATCTTATTTCATAATATATTGATTTAGTAATTTTATTTCACAACAACAGTTCATATCATGACATAGTAACTTGCTGTTATTTTATCTTTGTTATTAATAATAAGAACCTAGATGCAAGTAACAAACTAAAGGACAACTACAATAAAACAAAGACACAAATGAAATAAAGAGAGCCCTATGAAATCTGTTTTATTTTTTCTCAAATTTCATTTTAATTTTTTGACTGTATTTTAATGATTACATAAAAAAATATCAAAAGCATGTCTAATTAATTGGAATCATGAAACTTTTTTATTAATGTATCAAAATGAATTTATTAAAAGTAATTTTCTGAATTCTATTTTAATAATTTCATTACATTTTAATAATCAAAATCATGTCTAATGAATTTATATATATATATATCATTTTTTTTCTGGTAAATATTCCTTAAACATTGTTTCAATAATATTTTTAGTAGTAGTAGTAGTACTAGTAATTACATTAATATATTAATATATTTCTGACTGTCAAGTTAAACCGAACTTTTATTTTGACGGGTTGCTGTGAAGATCTTTAGGATCTTCATTATATGATGATAGTTTTCCGCAAAAGAAACTGTAAAATGCCAATGAAGTGACTCTCAGAGCAGTTCTAGAGATTATGTTCATGTGTTCATGTACTCATATATTGTGGCGGCAGAGGCTGAAAACACCGCGAGCGTCATCCGTATGTGTGTAACGTTAGTAAACAAAACATCTGCGCCATTCACTAACACAGACACGCAGAAATACTGCTCTTATTAAAATACACTCTTAAAGTACCAGTACTTGTAAAATGCGGAATCGTACCATTTTTTAAAAGCAGGGTATCGCGATACTTTTTAAGTACCGGTATATCGTGCAACACTAGTGCACAGTGTGTTGTTTTCACCAGGTGGCGATGGCACCGCAGTGTTTGGGCTTGTCATCGCTGCTTGCGTTTATGTTGTTCAGTTGCAAAACAATCAAACAGATGAGTTTAAGGGTAGTAGAGAAGTTTTATTTGAAGATTAGAGACAGGTGGAGAACATCTTCATCTTATCCTCAGATGATTTTTGATTTTGCACATTTACTACTCCCATTAAAAGGTTTTTGTTTTGTTTTTTAATGCTCAACAAGTGTTAAAAGAGTGCTTAACATTTTGCTAGACTAGCTGAATCATGCACATGAGGCACAATTACATTCGGAAATGTGCATGAAGAACTGAAGTGATCTCAGAGAGATTCTGAAGAATATGCCATTAAAGTTAAATTAAAGACGAAATATAAATGTATTTTTTCCATTATGCCTAATGAATGTAAAAACAGACTGGTGCACTGTGAGATGAGAAACAGTAAAGATATTATTCTTCCAGCAGAGTCTCATAATGACAGACAGGTACATTTTCTTTTAGCTTCAGGTGGACTTGAATGTTGTTCAAAAGAGAGAGAAAAAAAAAAAAAAAAACTGATATTGCTCAAATATAATTAGAGATTGTAAAGCACAACAAACAATGTCATGTTTTAAAGTACATGTATAAATCTATAGCCATTGTGTTCATGTTCACAGTTGTGCTTCATTAGTAGACTTTGGACTGTATCAAGTTGTTGCCAAATTTACAGCACATGGAAAAACTGGCCACTGCACTTTTTTGACAGAAAAAGAAAAATAAGTGGTGAACAAATTAGCAAAATACTGTAAAGCTTTGTGAGGCTCTATTCAGCCAGTCATCTATACATTAATTATGCCTTCCTCATAATGTACAGGCCATGCTCGATCACACCCCAAAACAATATAACGAGTGGACTTCTTCCCTCTATATTGGCAATTTGGGTGTCTCTGCCCACTTTGTAATTTACACGTGACCACAGGAAAAGGCTGGTTGCTCTTAAACAGATTTCCACCCTGTGGAGTTCCTCCATTTCTTCCACAAACTACTTTAATATTATTCTTATTCGCTTGTATGAAGGTATTGACGTCTTTGCAGCCATTTTCAGTTCCAGAGGCAGTGATGCCTCTCTTTCTGATTTCTTTGTCACAATCACGCTCACTCACATGAGGACCAAAATGTTGATTGAGGAATTTTTGATAACGGGGCTTTATATCATCTGGTTGACCATAAGCAGTGAAAGAAACAGCAAAGACCAGCAGCAGAATCACAGCAGACTGATGAATCTCCATGACCTGGTGAAAAACACTAACATTAACACACCTTCTACTGACATTTAACATTAAGAAGCAGTTTGTTTTTACTTGCACATATCATAGTTTACTTAAAGCCAGCTGTGCAACTTTCTGTTAAAGTGTTTTTGTCTGTACATTTCTTGTATGTCTTATACTTGCTGAGTAAAGTTATGACATTCTTACCTTGTCGTAAGGAGTAAATTAATATGTTGTTCTAACAGTTGCTTGGAGGCTTTGCAGTAATCAACAGTTGTTTTCAGATGGTCTTGATGCTAGCAGTCATCAACTGTGGTGTAGAGCAGTCACAGCGTGGGAAAATGATAAATCAGACACAGAGAGCCAGTGTGCTACCATAACACTCAAGTTTATTAAGGAAGATGGGTCATATTTATATACATACAGCATCCAATCAAAGGACTCAGAGGTCAAACAATACCCTATATGGATGACAAGTAAGATGTGCAAGCGAGCATCTGTGTGTGTTTGTGTGTGTGTTGTATTCCTCTTAGTCCCCATTTTTGTGTGTATACATTGTCCAAGGTCTAGTTCTTGTTTTGTCTGTAGGTATGTCTGTTATGTGCACATAACTGCAGGAAATGACCCAAAGGCAGTCTTACACAAGAATAGTCAAAAGTGAAGGTCAAGAAAAAGAAATATTAACAATGGTCACTTTAAATCATTTATGATTTAGTGCTTTACTTTTCATGGATATTGTTAAGCCTGTTTTTAAAGGGACAGTACCTTTCAAATAATGGCAATACAAAATCTTCAATACATCATATAATACTGTTGTTTTAATCGTAATCAAATACTGCAATACACATGGCCTGTAACATAATTAGCAGAATCATCAAAACAACAGGTACAGCATTGAAACACATGGCCCAATTAGAAAAGCAAAGTCTTATGTCTTTACCCCAATCATATGCCTCTGGTGGGTCCACTATAATGTCTCACATGTTTCACATAAAGCAACTGAATCAGCAGTTACTCTTACATCATAGTCAGTCCGTTGATATTTTGCAAAGCAGCCACTGACCCTCCAAAAGGAAACATGTTTTCTGTGTCTCAGTCTTGCTTTCAAAACCTTAATCAGGTGCTTTATGCTTTAGATGCATGATCTGAGCTTTCCGATTGCACATCATTAAATGTTAAATAAAAGAGTTAACTTCTAAAGAAAATCCAATATAAAAACAACTTTACAGCACTTTCTTAAAGACTAATACTAATGATGTCCACCAGAGGGAACCACGGGATAAAAAAAAAAATAAAAATAAAAAAATCATTTTCTAAAACGCAAGCAAATATTGATGTGCGCATGCCCAGTAGCCACAGCCGTCTCCCTTCTAGCCTTTCACCGTGCACGCTATATAATAATCCTAAATGTATATAATATATATATATATATATATATATATATATATATATATATATATATATATATATATATATATATATATATATATATATATATATATATGCATATATATGAAGAGTTCAGATGCAAAAACAGCTAAAAGCCATCTCGGTCAAAAATGAGATAATGATACTGAGTAAATGCTCTCGACACATATTATATGTCCATCAAATACTTCTACTTCAAACTCGCTAAATTCCAGTCTCAGCCCAATCAGAAGTACCGGTACTTACATAGAGTAGCCAGAAAGAAATGCTAATTTTAAATACCTCAGATGGATTTAGAGGCTTTTGCATCTGAACTCTTCATATATTGTTTTGTGGGGCAAAACACCCCCTTTGTACAATGTAATTTTTGTTAAAAATCTAATAATATTAAAACAATTTTTCATACTTGGTTTATAATTTATGTCATTGTAACTAAAACTATGGTAACTTTTCTAAACATATTTTGTTTCACTGAAAAAAATAATAATAAATAAATAAATAAATAAATAAAAATACACAGTCCTTAAGGGGGCGTTTACCCCCACTCTACCCTATATTCATATAGTGGGTAAAAAAAAATAAGATCTTCATTTTGCTCATTTTGTATTTATTTTTAATGACTGGTAAGTTGTTTGTTACAGCCTGTTTTTCTGTAAATGATAGCATTTGGCTTAGTATCAATTAGGCCTGCAATCTACAGAAATCGTGTTATGAACAGGGGTGCACACAAGTGGTGCACATACATACATTTTTGGTTTTAAAATGTTAAAAATAATAATAAAAAAGTAAATTATTAGCATTGCATTTTTAAGTTTATGTTAAAAAATTTTCATTTTCATATGATACTCTTTTTTTATTTTTAAATATAATAGTAATGTCAAATGTATTTATTATTATTATTATTATTATTATTATTATTATTAAAATACATGAAATGCAATAATACTATTATTACTATTATTGTATTTATTTATTTTAGTTTTTATAGTTACACTTAATGGGCCACGTGTGGTGTGAGCACCAAATCTCCAGGTGCTCTCATTAGAACCAGACTAAAAAAAAAAAAAAAAAAACTTTATGTGCACCCCTGGTTATAAATCATAATTGTTGTATTATTTGTCAGTATGTGTGTTATATAAGATCATTCATCAGACTCATGTCTGTTTGTCTGGTGAGTGAATATGCAATGAATGATGTTCTTCTGCTGTTTGTTTGCTTGCATGCATGTGTTAGATTGTGAATCCAGACATATTTCTCTACCTATAATCATTATCATTTTTAGAAAAAAAAAACAAACAAACAAACAAAAAAAAAAACGGATGAAGTGCATGTGCTTGTGATGGAGGGAGATTCAGTCACTCTACACGCTGGTGATATAACAAACCCCCAGGACAGAATTATTTATTTATTTATGTATTTATTTTTAAATGATGTTTGCATTGCTCAGATCACTGGAAATTACAGTAAGGCCTGTACTGATGCTCAGTGTGATGAGAAATTCAGAGACAGGCTGAAGCTGGACAGTCAAACAGGTAATCTCACCATTACAAAAATCAGAGCTACAGATGATGGACTTCTGATGAATCACAAGCCATCAGCAGAAAAATAATTAGTAAAATACTCAGTGTTGCTGTTCATGTACTTCCTCTTCTTTTTTTTTTTTTTCTTTTTCTTTTTATCTAGAAAGAGAGAAGGAGGAAGAGAAGAGAAAGAAGATGGAGGAGAAAACGTTTAGAAGTTAATGTTGTTTTAACTAAACTTTAGGTAACTTCAAACCGTTTAACCCTTGTTAATGTTTTATTTCTGTTACTTAAATGATTTAAAACTAGATCGGTTGTTTCGATGTATTTTAAGTGCAATTTAGTTTTATCGTCTAGTTCGAGGTCGAGTTCGATCTTCTCATTGCCTCGTTCTTTAGGAGTACAGCAGAGTACAGTTCACCTCTCCCAAATGAAGCGGACAAGGAGGTGGGCTAAACTATGTCAGTGACACCTGACTTTATTACAAATAACGCACATTTCATTCAAAATATTACTTTGAAAAAAAAAAAGAGAAAAAAAATTATAAACACAGACCAATAAGTTGCACTTTTTTTATTTATTTAATTGTGTGAAATTGCTAATAAAAATAGGTAATAAAAAACGATTATGATGTGGAGGTGAATTGGTTTAGTCTTGACTTCTGGTCGTGAGTGACAGCGTTGGGGGATGGGAAATCTGTTGATTGTCGATTACAAAGTAAACAGCGATGGAGAGAAAAAGGCCAAAGCTGTCAGGTGCCCAATTTAGGAAAAAAAGAAAAGAAGATGAGGAGAAACGGGCAAAAGATAAAGGTATGCAACAATGTTCTCTCTGTATGATTAAGGTATTCATGTCATTATGTTAATTAGTGGTATAACGTTAACTCTTAGGTTTGTTAGCCTTCTTGCTTATGATGCTTGCTATGCTTACCTTGCTAAAAAAAAACACAATAAAAGCCTAATATACAAACCATCACAGAAATTCTAATGGTTTCTATTAAATAGCATTATGAACCATTAACTTTTTCCAGTGAAACTATTACAAAATTCCTTATTGTAGTGTGTTTTGGACACTTTTCCAATAGGATTTACCATCCCACCCACCAATAGAATCCATCATATACCAGCAGACACTGTTATACTTACCATTAAAACCAGTACAATTCCCATTATAACCATTAAATCCATTACATTTTCTATTATTTTTGGGCAGGGTTCTATTGTTTTTTCAGCAGTGTATACAACATGAGATCTAATTAAATTTAACCACAAAATTATGCTTTGCAACAAAACTGTTGCACGTACAGTTATTTATTTCCATTGTTTATGTTAATGTTGGCTATAGCCAATATATTTACAATATATTTACAGTATACTGTAAATAGCCAGTGTAATTTACATATGTGTAGATAGTTTAAAAGACAAACATTTTCCATTTGCTATAACTCTGTTATGTGACAAAGCATATAATTTGAGGCAGTAAATTAACCAAGGAGCTAATTGTTCCTCCCTTAGATTAGATTATATTAGATTAATAAAGTGTCAATAGGGGAGCATATCTCATATGATGCCATTATTGATGACTTTGCATCTAGAAAGGCCAGAAATGTCAGATTTTAGTTTCAGTTTGTGTTTTCTGTTCTGCAGTGAAATAAATAATTTAATTTTCTTTAGTGTGATTTATTCTATATTTATTCTATATTTTGTTTGTATATTATTCTTAATAATTTAAAATATTTTTTTCTTAAATAATATTTGTTTGTACACAGTATATTTATTTAAGTTATGAGCAGTTAATTTTTTTTTTGCAAAAATTGGTCTGTTACGGGATGACATGTAGTATTACTACAATAAAACGTGTGGTGTGTACAAAATGTGAAGTTTTGTCTTGTTTTTTTTTGTCTTGAATTGCCCGGGGAGCAATTCAGTGTAGAACAGCCACTGCTCGTGCTTCATCGCGCTGACAGACAAGACAGAGCAGTGACTTCTCA